>CAXIVR010000001.1:229784542-229899714 GCA_964035755.1 Teleogryllus oceanicus | reverse complement strand
CCTTCGCATCTAGTAAAATTAGAGCGCAAGAAAGCTGCGCGATATTATGTAAATATTAAAAATTAAGAAAAAGCGTTGACCAAGAAAAGTGATATAGAAAGAAGAAATAGCATATTGCTTCAAAATAAAATACACGGCCATACATACAGGGAGAAATGGTGTACATTCTGCAGGTTTTGGTAAAATATAGCACTGATAGTGTGATAGAATGGCCTGACTCGAGGGAGATGCGCAAAGTGAGGTGCCCAGTCACATCGCGACTGTAGATGATGGTCCTAAGATTTTCATATTGCTTGGTCTCCTAAACAGCTTTTCGAAAAAAAATCTGCATATTTGTTTGAAGAATAAAATATTAACATAATAATTTGTAATACGTTGCAGGAAACATAAAACAAGGCCCGCCAGTTTCCATCCCAATGATGTACAGGTATATGGTTAGTATCCACATTGCTACTCAAAGGATTTGGTCAATTAAACAAATATTTTAGTTTGTCGCCATTTCGGGATTTATTTCTCTATCTTCAGGATAAGATGGTTTTAACTACCTAAAACTCAATACATATAACCAAAGACAATGGAATAAACAATAAAACAAATGAAACATAGTTTACTAACATGAAGGTTAGACATACATTACAATTTACTTGACGATAATATGCAACATAAGATTGCATATTCACCCATTCACAAAGACATCATGATCACAACTGGTACGATGTTGTACTGGTGCGTGAAAGATCAACCACGCAAAGGAATGTACTTCCGGTGCAACATAAATCAAATAATTTCTAGTTTCATTCGACTATAAAATTTCTAGATCCATCATTGTTAAATGAGCTGACCAAATCCCATGAATAACAACATGGATTCTGCAAAAGATGGTCGTTATATAGCTTATATATGGTTAGTGTATTTATCTTTGGCGTCACCGCAACAGGAACGGCCAAGCGTACCGGCGCGGACCGCTCCTCAATGGAGCGACCCCCCCTGATAAAGGGACAGACAGGAATACGCCCTCCCCTACGATCGCAATATAAGTTCCCCAGAAGTGAAACGGCTGACGTCCGAAAGTACGAAGGTGCCAAAGACAAATAGAAACGACGATTGGTTACGAGGTGGAAACGCTGCCCGGCAACTCTCTTGGATTTCGGCCCTGCGATTGGATATTGATACGTGTATTCATTACACGTACAGTGTGTACATCATTTGGTATACGTTCATTGTATTATCGGCTTACTCGAACGCTAATTGGTATTTCTTTCGGTGGTAACGACTATACAAAGAAATTTGGAACTTTAATCGGTCTTCAAATAAACTATTGTTAAAGTGTTATTTCTTGATGCATCTCAATTTCCCGACACATTTGGCAACGAGAAGTAAATGGGAGCAACTACTAGCTTGTGCTAATAGTGTGGAGTTTCGTAATGGTATCTTCGGAACAATTGGTGCAAGCACTGAGGGAACAATTGCAACAGGATATCCAACAACAGGTAGAGGCTGCCGCCGTGCAACTGCCACAAGGAACAAAAAAACACACAACAAACATCATTTGAAGCCATTCAAGGTCTGCAGAGTACTCCTTTCTATAACCTTCCACCGTTTCCGGGATTCGATTCAGAAAATGACGAATGGAGCATCTAACAACTCAGGTTGGAGCAACACTTGGTGTTCTATTCTATAGAAGACGAAAAAATACAGCGCTCATTTCTTCTCAATTGAGTGCGGAAATCAAGATGTGAATTGTTACGCCAACTTTGCGAAGATAATTTTGACCACCTATCTTTTAAAAAGATTATGCAGAAGTTGTCGCAGTTTTTCTCTAAGCCACAGCATGTTGTGGCAGCTCGCGTACGACGTATTTGCTCCTGTAGGGAGCTCGACCGGAAGCACTTTCAATGGGTCACAGAGATGCGCGGACTCGCCAATGAATGTGATTTCAGATTACCAAGAAAGGCTGCGGAGCATCTTATGCGGGATCTTTATTCCGCGACATGGTCGTGAATTGTGATGCAGACGACAGAAAAAGATATTCGTATGAATGCCCTGAAAGAAAGTGATCCGCCGCTAGAAGAAGTAAATCTCGCTGTAGCTTATAAAACTGCCAAATAATTATTAAAATATAATAATGAATAAATGGAAGCCGAGAAACGCAAGCAACATTCTGAACCGAAAACAGTAATTCAATGTTTGATATGTAGCAATTTAGGGCATCTAGCTAGGGAGTGTGTGCGTGTTGAGAGTGCCCAAAGCAAAATCGTGGGTGACTATAGGCGTTTTGTCTCTGTCTCACTCTGTCTGTCACTGTCTCACTGTTTGTCTCACTCTGTCTCGCTCTGTCTCTATCTCACTCTCTCTTTATCTCACTCTGTCTCTCCCGCGCTCTCTCTGTCTCGCGCTCTCTTCCGAGCTACATCTTCTGATTCTAATGCAATATGTATTTGCAAGCTGATTTTCTAACGCTCATGGAAAACACACGATCTGGAGGAGATAAAATATTCCAGTAAAGAGATTTCATTACTCCAAAATTATTAGCAGTGCTTGATAGAAAGGAGTCAGCTAAGTATGAGATGTGTATTCTTGAAGCTACCATTGAGGCTTCTTGAGCTTTTGAACATAGTACTGACAATTTTTCAATTAGTAAGTACTCAATTCAAAAAAATATATGAATATATGGAAAGAGTGCGAAAGCCATAAAAGTTTTATTTTTAAAACGAGGCAGCAGACGTTGTGACTATTCACTGTGATTGAAAACTATTGCCTGATTTAGATGCTCCTAAATTTTAGAAAACCTTCTTCTGATTCGTATTTTATATGGAAATAAAAACAACTTACTGCTGCACCAAGGTTGGAAAGCTCTTCAGGAAGGAACCTTGCGAAGCTGTTTGGAACGCGATTGTAGCGATTGTAAACCGGAACTTTGAAGGTAATGTGCAAATTCTTTGTTGTGATACTACAGCTTCAAATACAGGTCGTATCAATGGCGCTTACTTGCTACTAGAACAAAAACTTAATAGAGAAATGATAGTTTTTGTTTTCTCCATCATGTGTATGAATTGGTGTTCAAAAGTGTGCTCGAAGTAAAATTCAGTAGTGATTAGAAGCCCTGAAAGTCATTCTTTAAAACCTTCCGAGATAATTGGAAAAGTGCTGATCTTGATAAAATAGAGGACTATAGAGGAAAGTTTATATCGTGCCTGACTGTTTCTAAAATTGGCAGTATGCTTACGTTTTACCAACTTGAACTGACAAAAGAAAGAGATGACTATCGAAAGTTGGTAGAGTACATTACCAACCACTACTTATAATTACCTTTTGGCAGAAAAGAGAGAAAATTTAAAATTTGACCCCCAGGTGCCATTCATCATCATGCTCAATTGTTGGCGAGAGCGACTTATTCCATGAAATGTGATTGTTTAGTGTCCAGTTGAAAATTACGAGCGAGGATAATGTAGTTAGATGTCTGTTCATGGTGACATCTCACGTTAAGCAATAAACAGAATGCATTTTGACAGAAGGAATACCAAGATTGTGTGTTTTGAAGTCGATGAAGACTTACGAAGAGGTTGTTGGAAACATCTTGAAGACAGCGTTGCATAATTTAAGCCAACATTTATGGTACTTATCTCATCACTATTTGACGACGAGGTGGAACAAGAAACCAAAAATGCTGGTAAATTTAATCAATGAAAATGTAACAAATTATAAGTAATGTTACAGCCCAAAGCAGGAAGAACTTCGTTGTCTTTTATATGAGAATACACGACTTTATTTCAAAAGCAATTTATTGTTTGAACGCCTTGAAATTACTGACAATTTTCTCTACGATGGTTCCACTATCTGGTTAAATAACACTTCGTTTGAAGAAGCTAGAAAGAAGGTTCCAAAGCCTAGATCAGTGAATCATTCATCTGAAAGAGTGGTCAAATTGATGCAGGACTTTCATGGTTCATTTACGATTAAAGTGGGACAAAAGCGTATAAGCGTATTATAACGTTGCGTGACATGATCATCAGAAGGTTTATCCTAACTGTAAAAAGCAATCTTTGAAAAGAATATTTATAAAATAATATTTTCTAAACATTAAATAGATATGATATGGACATATTAGTGCATTATTTACCAAATAAACATTGAGTACTAGAATCTTTCATTATTAACTCAGAATAAACGTTCAAGTTTAATGTCGGGACGAGGTTATCCTTATCCAATCGCACTAATGTTTTATATTTGAGTTTTTGAAGTCAAACACAAGAAAAATAGAAGGTATGCGTGTCTGATTTCGGGGAAAAATTTCTCTTATGTCTTAGGACACCCTATAGATGATAGTGCCATGTCAATTCTTTCCTTAGTATCGTGACACATGCTAACAGTTTTGCAGCTAAAATGTTCCTTCATTAAAATATTGAGTTCTTTAATTATTTCTGGAAGCGCAGTTTGAACTAATGCTTTCACCAGTTTCATTTTGTATAGCCACAGGCAAAGAGTTGCATTGGTGAATATTTTCTGTACACATTTCGGTGCACAGTCAAGCAGTCCTACGCGGGGTCCACGATTAACATGGAGAAAATGACATATGCGCCATATGACTAACAAAATAGTTTATTGATATGGTGTTGATGCAAAACAGAAAAAATGAGAAAATCTTATGTCCCATACACATTAGTCAGTTCCTTAGACGCGTCGAGGCTTGTATCGTGGGGTAGACAGAATTTGAACCTGCCACCGCCGCTCACAGATCAATTGAAAAAGAAAATGACACGCATTATTGAACGTAGCTACTATATACAACGCAAGAGAAACAGCCAGACATTCATAAAATGTCCTAACCCACTAATTTTGCCAAGAAATGATTTTCACGAATTAACTCAACGCTTCGTGGCATGCGTTCACCTCGCCTATGGAACAGGAAAACGACGGCCACAATACACATGCATCTGCGATAACTTTATGCAGGGTACTGGAGGCCATAGTCACGACGCCGATGTTCCACGGCGTATGTATAGCGTATTTTGCAAAATCAGCCCCTATCAAACATTCTTAGCGGAGGCAGAAAGTCCGTCATATCAGCTCAATATTAACGTAATTTTCTAGGTGGTTTTAAAGAAGCTCATTTAATATTCAGGGTTCCCAAAAATAATTCTATTTGAGGGTTTATGGGTTTAACCTTCAATAGAATCAATTATATTAGAGAGAAAACCTACATGTTAATTGTGTACAATCATTGATCGGATTATTTGAGCAGGTTATTTTTGCTGGAGCTGCCCAAAACGAAAGTCAGGAAGCGTCAGTTCGAACTGCAAGCCTATCAATAAACTCGATATTCCGTTTGTGGGCTGCAAATCTGGCACAACTCGAAAAAATAGACATTTTAAGTATTCTGTATATATACTCTCAGGGATAATCATATTTTGTTAAGTTAACACGAAAATAAGAAAACATTCAAGTATTATTATACCTGAAATTAGGCCTTTGTAGGCATTAAAAAATTCGCACATAATATAACTAATGTCTCAAAATGAACAAGTAACCTCAGTGATTGCGTTTTCCAGTGAAGGGAAACAATAAGCAAAATCCGCAGCTTAATTATTACACTTTCTTTAGCACTGAGATCTACAAATCGATCTAATGAAACATTCACAACTAGCTAATATTTTGTGCCTGATTTGCTGAAATCGAAAATTAAAATTTAAATAATAGCCTTCACATGTATTTGCTAGTAGTACTATTTTAAAATGATTTCTAACGTCATTGATTAAACAAGGCATGTTCAAAATAGAATGTAGGGTTGCCATCGATTTTGGAGAGTATGTACTTGTAAAAGTGTCCTGCGTTGCTATATGTCTATGCCCAAACACCCTCTTGTCCCTACTTTTCTGCTTCTGTCGTGAGTATGCTTTACTGTAATTATTTATTATTGAGTTTTCTTGCGTTCTTGAAATATAAATAATATTAATATTTCCTCACAAGAGGCGATTTAGATCGCCGAGGTGGCTAGAGCGTCGGTAGGAAGGGTTGCGGTTTCGAGTCCCGCCGTGGGCTTCGTTGTTTGTCCCTTGCCTTTCATGTATGTGTGTTGTCGCGGAAGGCCTTGTGAGTCTGCTGACCAGACGGCAGAGTCCGCATGTGTGTCTACTGTAAAAGGTTAATATGTGCCCCATTGAGGGACTTAGGTGTACCCAGCGCGGACAGTCAAAATCGGCATCCCCTAAAAGCTGAAAAAAAGACGCCGAAAAAATTAAAAAAAGATTTTCTCAATTTTAGGAAATCGAGGTAAATTTAAATTCTCCGAGTTTGGTATATCTACAACTGTCTAAGTTGGTTAGCAATACTGCGGAAAGAGCTCGCTTTCCGAGACGCCTGAATTCATCTCTCGCAGTTAGACACTGCAACATCCGATAATGCTTAGGACTGCCATAGGCCTCGTTCTGAGACCGGTACCACACTTTCAGAGCAAGCCTTACAAAAGGCCTATAACTTTTTACTGTGGAAGAAAGATCGAGCGGAGTGCAGTGTTTCTTTAAAAGATACCTATTAAACTTTTTCAAAGATTATTAACTTGTAATGAACAACGGTTTTGGAAATTCCCTATTTCTAAAACATAAGCATATGCCGTGGCGAACGCAAGGGTGGGGTAACGATGTGAACGAGAAACCGATGTCACTTATTTACAAACATTGTTTTAATTAATTTTATTCAGAAGTGGAAGTCGATCAATATCTCTATTAAATACGATATAAGTAACTAAAAATCAGTAATTAAATAATATATTCAGAATAAATGGAAAATTCATTTTAGTGAAACATCAAATCATGCTGGATCCTCCCCCTTACTACTACCCCAACCAGGGTTGCCAGATGCTTTGTACAAACATCCGCCGTTTGATAGCTGTAAATTCACCAAATAAGGAAAATTAACTTTCCAAGCTGTGAATATGAATGTACACTAAAATAATTGTTTAGAAGTTTTGTTGAGGTAGTGACCCTATGAAATGCTTCATTCCTTTTATTTTCTGTTTGTAAACATTGTAATTAATAATTGATGTTAAAACTTGTACTTTTTGTTACAATAAGTTATATTTTAGTACTTAAAAATTGGTTAAGACTATTCTTATAAATAACAGCAGATGAGAGGAATACTTTAAAGGATGAAAATAATGATTTTTAGATGAGATCATTTTATTTATAATATTGTCATATCACATTGGCATGTTTTTATGATGAATTTAGCTAGAAAACATAAAGCAAGTCTCATCGGTAGGATCCACCTCCGCGGGTAACCTGACAACTCTCACAAGATTTTCGTCGCTAGCCTCTTCCAAGTTCTATCTTTCTGGTTCCTGTTCTGGTGTTCGCAAATACATCTATTTAGTAAGACGCTCAAACATGCGTTTTGTTGGTTTGAAACCAGTGCAACAATATTTGAGTACTTTCTGAAATATTTAATAAATTTAATTGTTTATTTCCCTAAACAAAAGAATGACTAATTTTAAATGGTGTGTTAAATGAACTGCAAGTACTTAAAATGTGATATATTATATACACATTTTTGTTAAGTTTCACTAAAAGAATTGGTGTCATGGTCATGGCAGATTGTATTTGTATTGTAAAAACACTTTCAAGTATCATTAATTTAATGTATTTAATTGAATTTAATATAAATCAATACTTTAAAACATTTAATGTTTTCTTATATTTCTTTTTAAGAATGATTCCGACTGACATTTTTCAATCTGTAAATATTTATGTCACTTTTGTAAAAGCCTTAACCTTTATTTGATGCAAAAATATGTAATTTATGTCATTTGTCATTATGTCATATGTCACATGATTATCAAACGCTCGTATTTATCAATGGTAATAGATACTGCTGGCGCATGTTTTCTTTGGTCCACTACCTATGTACTGCTTGAGAACCTTATCGTATTCTAAACGCTTAGTTCTGGCTTTGGCTCTCAGGGACGCTTTTGTCTACCATAGTTTCTAGTAAACGGCATATTTCACTCAGCGCTCAGGAAACGTAATCGCAGCGGCTTGATACATTGTGTAGAAATTTATATAAGCGTCATGAAGCGTAATTTAATTCGTCACTTTAAACAGCCATTTTGCCCCTTTTTATACCGTCACTCTAATTACAGCCACTCTTCTTGTATCGTGTAGCTCTTACTTTGTCACTATTGTCAAAATTCAAAGTGTGCTCGGCATATCAGGCCGTTATTACATTTTAATGTTCAAATCCAGTCTCTACGTTACGCTGCCACGGCTCTTAAATTAATATTGGGGTATACGTTGTTACATCGGGAGCCCCTTTCGTGAGTTCAGAGCTAATACGGCCACTTGTGGTCGTGGATAAGTTGTTAATACATATTGTGACGTACCGGGTAGGCCGGCTTGTTCTCAGTAAATTTATTTGTAAGGGACAGGTGTTCTTTCTCGTGAATGGGCTCGGGGTTATTAATCAAACACCACTGTTCCGTGAACAAAATAAACTGAACTATTTATTAATTCTATACAAATCACTAATGATACAATATTTATGGTGGTCTCTACCCTTTTCTTTCATATAACCCAGAATCACTGTTAGTCTCTCGATCTTATCGATCGGAGAAATATTTACCGTTACTTCTTCCACTACGAGCGTCGGCGGCTTCGGGGACCCTCGGGTTGCCTCGCGCTCCTTCGCTGCTTGCCGGGGTCGTTTCACTTGGGACCAGCCGAGGTGAGGCGCTGCGCTTCCGAAGTACGTCTCCTTTCCAATTCTCCGATCCACTCGACGTCTTTTGATCTGTGTTACTCCAAATAGCAGCTATCACTTTGGCAATATGTCCGATCGACTATTTATTGTTATCACGCACAAATTGTCCGTCAATTAATCTTTCTGCACTCGTTCGTTCGCGATACTAGTTTGCTTTTCGATCGCGGAGCAGCCCCAGATACGTCCTTCCTCGCCGGCGGCCAGCCAGACAGTGACTCCTCGCGGCCTCGTTCCCACGGTCGGCCAACCGACGACACCTCGCCGCCCGTAACCGTTTTTCGTGGCTAGCGAGCGCCCTCTTGCAACCGTTCTGCCGCGTTCTTGCTTGATGTCTCGCCGTTTCTTTGGGTGGAAACGCGGTGCGTTTCAATATGCTTGTGAATCTCATGGATTTTTGTAGTCACTGGTATTGTATGTGTAATCTTATGCTTTGCACATAGCCGAATTGATTCGTGTTAATGTTATTGAGTGCGCTCTTTGTTATTTCTTAATGTGATTATTGTATTATGTGTTCACCTTGATAATGATTTGTGTTGCTTCCTCAGGTCATGGTTAAGGCACCTACCTGTGTTGAAGGTTGCCGACTTATTCTGTCAACTATGTAATTCTTGTTTTAATGATTGTTGCAGAATTTCTCGCTTTCATAGGGAAAAGCGTTTTCATAAGGTTTTCGTAGGGTGACGTGAAGGGCCCGTACCGTGGAAAATACGGTGGTCCATTGTAAATACGTCACATTCGGTTCCAGGCAGCATTGATTTAGCTGACTAGATCAACCTGAGGAGGGGCGGCGGTGGCAGCCGTTCTGATGGGAATGTATCCCTTCAGTTCCAACTAAATTATTCTCAAAATTATTGATTTGTAGCGTGATTGCACGCATTGAGTGCAAGCTGAACAAATTAATTGTGTTGCTGACGATGGTCATTGTTAAAGTATTGGTGAGTGATTACCCGTGTATTATTTAAAATAAGACAAGGTTATGCAAATATGCTACTTTATGAAGTCACTTCTCCACGAGTGTAAAAATTGAATTAATTGACTTATAAGTCTTCAAATGATGTAATTATTTGTAATAGAGATTTGTCACTAAAATTTTAATGGCCAATAATTTGTAAACATCTCTGTACATTGAATGTAATTCTGTTTAACTACTTTAACTTCAGAATATTTTTGTATGGAGGCATCAGCCTGTCAAACTTGTTAATATATGTAATTCTGTGATCATTTTTTGAATAAATTGTATAATGTTGTTTCGAATTTTTGTGATTAATGTTAATTCACTTTGAAGAGTTATTTCCTTAAGCGTTAATTTGAGTATACCCATTTTCCTGCAAAGGGTATAGCCGAATAAGGCGATGAAATGTGCCCTCAAACCAAATCGATAATCGCGATGCTCATACGAAACAGAATACAAAATATCGTGGTTTCACAAAAAGCATCCTTCTAGGGCAATCTGTTGCAGAGATACGAGACACGTGTTTTGCATGTTTTATTTTGTTTCTCAACTTCCATTGTTTGTATCAGGTTGAAAACAAAATGAAGAGGCAGGGGAAAATAGCAGAAATTGAAGGTATTTTTGTCAACGAATTTTGACGCAAAATTCACATAGAATTTTCTTTTCTGAAATTCATTTTCGATGTGATAACGTTTGAGTACTCTCTCAATTTTCCCCCTGTAAAGGGTCATGTAACATAATATAACATGTTTTTTTAGATTTAAAAACAATATGGCCGGTAGTGTAAATAAATTAAAACCAATTTTTTCAGTTTAAAAATTTGAAATTCGCGTCGAAATGTGATTGGAAAAAACGGTTTAACCGATATTTAAACAGAGATTTAAACACTATATATGAACTCGAAATCTTATAAGTGTTACCATAGAGTAAAGAATTATATAGAGGGCTCATCAGGCTTGTTTTCAGCTACTTCCTTTGAATTGTTTCCCATCCGCCGATAGCATGCGCAAACGTGGCGAAGTGTGAAGGCTAAATGCACCAAAAAATACTTACAGGAAAAATCAATAGATCGCAGCACTGTCACACGGAATTTACTAGATCGATAACGTCTGAACAAATTGTCCCATTTTCGATCTGTAAATGGCATTGGACTCCCTTTTCAACTAGAATTTACGCTACGATGCCGTTTTTCTTCAAAACATATTTCCTAAAAAAACTTTTTTTCTCGTAGTTCCGGGAAGAAATTAAAAAACGTGGGCTTATAGCGCGATGACGACGTGCCTCCTGAATCCAACGTCGTGTCAATCATGCAAATCGGATGAATAGGAGCGGCGTAAAGTGAAATTTCGGAAAAAATACCTGCCCCCTTTCCCGCTTCACTCTGTGCGTCACCCGACCCTTTTGGGGGCTCCCTCGACGCGGCCGAACGGCCAAACTCGGCGGCCTGCGGCACGGGAGGAGGCCGTGCTCTCAGGCAGGCAAGTCGGGCAGTCGGTTTATGCTTTCGTCCCTTTCTATTTTATTTAATTTATTTATTTATTTATTTATTTAGTCAAAAACAGTCAAAAACTGTATGTGACGTATGGGGGAGAAAATCATCTGCGCACGCTTTCTTCAGTTTCAGAATCCCTTCCCAAATATTTAACTATTAATAATTTAAAGATGAAATAATAATAATAATAATTATAATAATAATAATAATAATTATAATAATAATAATAATGATAATAATAATAATAATATTAATAACAACAGCAAATTTAAAAAAGCGAGGGATTAACATTTCAAAATCTAGATATTTTCGTTGCAAAATTATAGAAAACATATTTTTGACGTTAAAGGAACAAACAGATTTGATTTTTCTGTATTGTTAACAAAATAGAAACTCACCCTAAGGTCTACTACCACTACAAGCAAAAAGAAAGTTCAACAAAACGTGTGCATAGTGAAGCTACATTTACGTCCAGAAGCAAATCAAGGGGCCATCTCAGCATTTGCTCAATGGATCGAGGAAACTGGACAAAAACCCGATCGAGATGGGGGTCATTGACCCGGAAGTACATTATTTGTTACAGACATATTAAGTATTTTTTTAATTATATAATGCAAATGTAGACTAATTTATTATACTATATCTTGTTTTTGTTAAAGTAAACATTATTTTCCTTTTTGACAATTAGTATAGTCTCTAATTGTATAGAAACAGTTTTGCAGCAGAAAAGATTTTACTTTTAACTTAAATTTGTGTACCAGTTTTAATTGTTTAATTTCATCTGTCAATGCGTTGTAAAGTAACGTACATGTATTGTATGTGAATTTCTTGTAGTGAGCTGTCGATACTGACACTTGATGAACATGATTTCTACGTCGAGTGTTGTAACTATAAATATCAATATTACATGAAAATAAGTTCCCACCGTTAAATAAGTCAGTTTTGACAAATACTACAGACTCATAAATAAATAGGCAAGGCAATGGTAAGATTCCAAGCTCAATAAAAAGAGGCTTGCACGGATCACGTGGATGGGATTTTTTCATTATTCGGATAATTTTCTTTTGCAATCTAAATGTCTGGGAACTAAAAGATGAGCTTCCCCAGAATATTATGCCATATCTCAGGCGGGAATGTACATTTGCAAAATACACGCAACGAGCTGCATGAACGCTGAAAGAATTAATTCTGAATGCATAACATAATGAGCTTAATTAAGTGTTTAATTCTGTTATATGTTCATTCCATTTGAGGTTTGATTGAATTGAGAGACCTAGAAATTTTGTTATCTTAACATCAGCTAATTGCATATTGTTCATTTTCAATGGAGTGTACGATTGCCGATTTGAAGCGCAAAATTGCATTGCGACAGTTTTTCCTTCGTTAACTATTAATAAGTTATTACAAAACCAATTTGAAACTTCTGAAATTGTACTATTTTTTGTTTCTTTTTTACAAAGAACATTTGTTTCATCGGCAAACAGAACTGTTCTTCCATTTTTAATAGATGAGGGCATATCGTTTACGTACAACAGAAAGAGGATAGGACCTAAGATCGAACCTTGTGGGACCCCATTTTCAATTGGCAAGGAATTGGAGAGATAAGTAAATAATGTCCTTTCGTGCCAGTACGGTATTTCTACTCTTTGAGATCGATGTGTAAGGTACGAGGTTATCCAATCTAGCGCAATACCACGAATTCCATAAGAAGGTAATTTTGAGAGCAAGATGTTATGGTTAATAACGTCAAAAGCTTTCGAAAGATCTAAAAATATCCCAAAGAGTTAATTTTGGTCCATTGATGAAGCAACATCTTTCAGGAAAGAAAAAATGGCAGTTTCCGTAGATTTTGATTTCCTAATTTTTCGAAATTTTTTTTGGGAAGCATATGATGTTGAATTTTGTGGTTTTAGTCCCTTCGTGAGATCCGCAATTCTAGAAAAGTGTTGGTTGAAGAGATTCGCAATTTTTCTGGATTTCTTGTTTCTCTTTCATTATCCTTTAAAACAACATTTTCTACGAAATGTCGTGATGACGTGGTCGAATTTTTAACGATGTTCCGCATTGCTTTAGTTTTGTTTTTAGCGTTCAAAATGTCCTCATTATTTTTGCCTGAACTATTATTTTCCTTAAAATTCTTTTATATTCTCGGAAGTAGACGTGGAAACCGGGTGATACGTTATGATGTTTAGAAATAAAGTAGAGAGTACGTTTATTTTTACACGATGTTCTAATTCCTGTGTGATCCAAGTATTACTTTTTCGTGAAATGTTTAATTTTCTCTTTTTAATAGAAAAGCATGCGTTAAAGAGAAATGAAAGCTTTGAGAAAAATAAATTATATTTTTCATTGTGTCTATAGCGTTATAAACTGCCTCCCATGATTCTTTCAGCAAGTAGTCCGTAAATAATTTTATGTTAACTGTAGTAAATGCTCTGCACATGCGTGTTTTATTTATTGTGTCAGTATTCATGTTATTAGTAATTGTAAGAATTTGTGCATCGTGGTCACTGTAACCAATTTTTTTTAATTTGATCTATTGCTGTTTGTGATTTAAGAGTATTCTGTGTAGGTACGTTCACTGTAATATCTAAATTAAAAGAATGAATTAAATTGAGAAACTGCTCTTTTTCGTGGGATTCGCTCAGAAAATCAATATTGAAATCTCCACATACAACAATGGATTTAAAAGAGAGATTACTAATTTTGTTCAGAGTTATCTCTAGATTTTCTAAGAAATTGAAATAATCTAAAGCTCGCTTTGTTGGAGGTCTGTAGATGCAAAGTAAGATAATTTTGAGCTTAGTAAGATGTACAACTGTTATTTCAAAAACTTTTTCAACTGCATATAAATTGAATTCTCACAAGAAGGCAGAATCAATATTATTTCTTACATAAATACACGAACCTCCGTAAGCAGGGCCTTTATTTGATTCCCTTGCTCTACAATAAGATCCTGCAAGGTAAAAACTAAGAATTTGGTGTATGTTTAGATGAATATGAGACAACCAATGTTCTGTAAAGCAAAGAACATCTATTTGACTCGCATCACACTCTAATGCTGCCTCGATAAATTCAACTTTATTTGAAAGAGATTGCACATTATGATGTATTATTTGAATATTTTGCATGTACCTACACGGATGCTTTTCTGCTGTATCTGACTGGAGTTGCTATTTATTTATCTCATTTTTACCTCGAGTGCGTGATCGAAGGAAGTATCGTGTTCCAGCAGTGTTAGGAGGTGAGGAAGGAGGGGTTACAGATGTAGGGGAAGGAATAATGGGAGAGGTAGTACAAGGATTAGGTTCAGGGGATAAGGTAATTGGGTCCAAAGGGGTTCCGGAGGATGGAAGAAAGAAGATGGGGATGAATCTTGGGAAGGATACTGCTGAGGTGTAAGGATGTGTTTTGCAAGTTCGCTACCGAGTGCATGTTTTCCGACAAGGTTCAAGTGAAGACCATGCCGGATGAAGTGTTTTTCTGAGAGAAAGTTAAGCTCAAATAATTTAACATGTGTGTCTCTCAGATGCAGTTTTAATTTGTTGTTTGTGTGTCTAATTTCGTTGCAGTGTTGGTTTGTTGTACCAGAAGGGCAGAGTCGAGATTACAATGTTCGTGTTTTGGGTGGCACGTTGTAGTTTGTCAACATATTGCTCAGGTGTAAAGTGACCACCCAAATTGATATCATTCTGCCCCCCCCCTATGATGATGACTGTATCCCGTTTGGTGAGAGTTTTTGTGTGGGTGTCCAATTAACTGATCACGTAGGCAGACCTCCCGTTAGGTTTAAACACACACATGTCAGAGAAATTGGATGGGAGTTTCCCACTGAGCAGGGAGGAGATTTGTCGCCCATGGCTATCTGCTAAAATTAGTACCTTTTTGGTGGGCTCAGTGGGAATGTCCTTGTTTACTTGTGCAACTCTACGTGTCTTTGTTTCTTTGCGCTTGCTAGCCTGTTTGCGTCGGTTTGTGGGTGGACGTGTCGATGATGGGAGGGGTTAGTGAGGATTGGGAAGGCAAGGAAAATCATTGTCATAATCTAACACAGCAAATCTGTTTTGAGTCATGATTGGTTGTGATGATTGGGTTTTTGCTTTCGCGGATGGACGGTCGAAAGTTTCTGCGGTGTTGCCTATTGTTGTCCAACCGTCTGAGTTTTGAACGACCTCTTCGAGCCTCCGGATATGTTCATCTAAATGATAGTTTACGTGTGTGAAGGCTTTCAGAAGGTCGGATTTGAGAGTGTACAGAGTAGAAAGTGTATAGCGAATAGTAGCCATGTCACGAATGCGTATCAAATGCGTGGCAAATATGAGAATAAATAAATAGATGAGAAATCAGATTATGTGTCAAAATGTTTCCTAAATTATCTTTTTAATTTACATGAATTAAATTATTTAATTTAAGTTACGTATTTATTAAAAAAATAAAAGAAATGTGATTCTAATTAGTATTTAAATGTTATTGGTTAATTGCGAGTAGAGTTGAGTGTGTTTCGTTAATAGATCTAAGCTGCAAACTAATAAATACAATTAGATTACTATACTTTACCTCTTTAAAGGCCACAAAAATTCACCACTTTGATATTCTTGAATTTGAAACAACAAAGTTCAAGTTTTTCCGTTACTGTTATAGACGAAACTTTGAATTTTGATGTTTTTCACAATTATCACAACACTTTCACTAGTTGTTTAACCCTTTACGCAAAACTAAATTTATTTGTAAGCAAATATGTATTAGAAGTCTTTAAATGCACGATTGTCCGTTACGCTGTCTTTTAAACCAATAACTATTTACTTCTTTTCCACTGCTTCGGACAATATAAATCTCTTTCAGCGTTCCTGTAACAAGTAAATAAGTCAATCTCAATATATTTCTCTCCACTTTTTTTTTTTTTTTACATTATCATTTACGTAGTTTGTATCAAAATGACGCGCCGGGAATTACTTATTCCAATCTTCAAGTTTATACAAATATAACAGAATCATTTTATATCAATATAACTTACTAAGTAAGCTAGGACATGTCACGATTCTTAATATTATATTTTAATGTTTGTTACAGTGTTGGATTCAGGATGAATCTCGCCTGCGCGCTATTTTACCACTTCTTCAATTTTGTCCGAAAGTACGAAAACAGTTTTAAAATTTTGCTTGGGAAAACAGATTCATCAGGTGAAGTCTATCAAGGAGACAAACGCCGTTTTGAGATAAAAAATCGCGTCGCAGGATATAAGAGATCATTCTTTCTGATAGTGGAATGATAACGGAAATTCATAGAAGTAAAATGTATGTAAAATAAGATGTTAGGACATGGAATATTGGTGATATCTACACAATCAGTTCAATTTTCTTTTTGAAATCAGTTTCCAAATCGGAATTGATATTTTGGGTAGAGCCTCAAATAACTTTTTGATGGTATTCGAAGGAAGACGGAAATATGTGAACAAGATATATAGTTTTATACGACTATTACAGATGATATGAGACCGTTTGGTTGTGTTACAGCATCACTAGTTTGATAAGTGGAGAAAAATATATTGAGATTGAAAGAGACGAAACCATAAACCGACTGCCCAACTTGCCTGCCTGAGAGCACGGCCTCCTCCCGGGCCGCAGACCGCCGGGTTTGGTCGTTCGGCTGCGTCGAGGGAGCCCCCAAAAGGGTCGGGTGACGCACTGCGTGAAGCGGGAAAGGGGGGTCAGGATTTTTTTCCGAAATTTCACTTTACGACGCTTCTATTCATCCGATACGCATGATTGACACGGCGTTGGATTCAGGAAGCACGTCGTCATCGCGCTATAAGCCCACATTTTTTAATTTCTTCCCGAAACTATAAGGAAAAAAATTTAATTTTGTTTCGGAAATTTTTTTGAAAAAACATCTAGAAAAAGGATATTATGCTTGGAATGATAGGGTAACGGAAGAAAAGTGTAAGTGGCACAATTGAATAACTAATAATACACAATATCACAAACAAAGGAAAACGGCAGTTCTGAGTCGAGTGAGCAATGAACAAATCGCTAGCATCCTATTGCATGCTGTATCCAGGTCTAACAAGGGATGGCTTGCGATCTATGTTCTGATACTATTTCTCTGCGCGTTCAGACCCCGCGAAGAATTGGGACCTGCAGATGAAAGGAGGATACTCGCCGCTGTTTGACCTGGACTGGAGCCGACAAATAGACATCATCGCACTAAACAGTGTGTTTGATACCAACTGATCGTTCATGCGTACATTCTGCCATTATTAAGGGAAGAACTCGCTGAATTATCGGCGCGTCCTCCAGTTTCGGATAACCAAGAAAAGCGAACGAATGATGCTCAAGTAATACAAATGCAAATATCAATGTTCAAAATTAAAACATCTTTCCAAAAACCTGGTTTAGAAACATCAGTCATGTTCGTGCGGAAGATAATTTGTTTTGACAGTAGCCGTGATTATTAATATATAATTACGGTTAGAACAAAACAGCAAAGAAAGTAAAAAGAATAACAGCGAAACTAAGCCTGAAAACTATCATGAGGTCATCTTATGGAGTCACAACTTCCTCAAATGGAATTTTTAGGAAGGTGGGCGAGAGACCTTACACCTAGAGTGCTTGCGTTGGCCGCCTCTCTGCGTACGATAGGACATACGTAGGAAATGCCCAGAAAAAATGGGGTCATTTCTTGGGCTGAAGATGATCTGCTGGATGAGGATATTACAATCACCGTTCGCTTTATTCGAACACGTGTAATATTGACAGTGGTATAATGCAATGTATTTCATACTTTAACTTTTTTATAAAATTGTGATTATCAGTTCTTTTCATTCACAGCAACTCATCAAAACACAATCGATAATAATCAGGTTTCATAAATGTTTCATTTTTTGAAAATATGTTCATGTGTCTATATACAAAATCTATGTTTTGAAAATATCAACATCAATGTTGCATCCTATTCTCGACACCTAGACGAGGATCGTCGATTTAATACGTTGCATTCGATTCCTTAACATAGAGTTTATCAGTGACTGGTATGCTTCGTTTTACTAGTAGTATATAAATCTTATAAAATTGAATTGCTACCCGTTAAATGTTACTGATACGTGTACGATGTTTAGAAAAATAGTATCTTTAAAGTGAAATGTAAAACTTGCCAGATTAATGACTGTATAACAAACATAATTTACCCCCGCATAGACGGATATTCCTCTTCAGTGTAATTGTTCCTGTCTAAGGTTAAAGTTGTATTGCTTTCATGACAATTGAATGCATTAAATAATATAGTGTGTGTGTGTGTGTGTGTGTGTGTATATATATATATATATATATATATATATATATATATATAGTGTGTGTGTGTGTGTGTGTGTCACAATACAATGATTTACTACATCGCACATTATCATTTACGTAGTTTGTATCAAAATGACGCGTAAGAATTACTTATTCCAATCTTCAAGTTCATACAAATATAACAGAATCATTTTATATCAATATAACTTACCAAGTAAGCTGGGACATGTCATGATTCTTAATATTATATTTTAATGTTTGTTACAGTGTTGGATTCAGGATGAATCTCGCCAGCGCGCTATTTTACCACTTCTTCAATTTTGTCGAAAGTACGAGAAACAGTTTTAAAATTTTTGTAGGAAAACAGATTAATCAAATTGAAGTCTATCAAGAGACAAACGCCGTTTTGAGATAAAAAATCGAGTCGCAGGATAAAGAGCTCGTGCGTAATTTCAAACATTCTTTCTGGTAGTGGAATGATAACGGAAATTCTTAGAAGTAAAATGTATGTAAAATAAGATGTTAGAACATGGAATATTGGTGATATCTACACAATCAGTTCAATTTTCTTTTTGAAATCAGTTTCCAAATCGGAATTGATATTTTGGGTAGAGCCTCAAATAATTTTTTGATGGTATTCGAAGAGAAGACTGAATATGTGAACAAGATATATAGTTTATACGACTATTACAGATGATATGAGACCGTTTGGTTGTGTTACAGCATCACTAGTTGATAAGTGGAGAAAATATATTGATTGAAGGACAGAATATAAACCGACTGCCCAGCTTATACTTACAGGAGCACGGCCTCCTCCCGTGCCGCAGACCGCCGGGTTTAGTCGTTCGGCTGCGTCGAGGCCCCAAAGGTCGGGTGACGCACTGCGTGAAGCAGGAGGGGGTCAGGTATTTTTTCCGAAATTTTACTTTACGACGCTTCTATTCATCCGATACGCATGATTGACGCGGCGTTGGATTAGGAAGCACGTCGTCATCGCTATAAGCCCACATTTTTAATTTCTTCCCGAAACTATGAAAAAATATTTTTTGGAAAAATGTTTTGAAAAAAAAGGCATCGTAGCGTAAATTCTAGTTGAAAAGGGAGTCCAATGCCGTTTACAGATCGAAAATCGGACAATTTGTTCAGACGTTATCGGTCTAGTAAATTTTGCTTATTTTGGTGCTGCCACGTGGTGGCGACAAATGGAACTAGTGTCGGTACATTTAGCCTGAAAGGAAGAACGCGTACCGCTGTTGGTGAGGGGGTATCTGTAGGAAATATCGCGCGGTGGGGGGGGGGGACACGAAAAGGGGGTGTTCAGTCAAATGGTAGAAAATAAGAGAAAGATTTGATGTAGTTTTGATATTTGGTTCTTATATGTTTTTTGGGTCCCTGAACACGAATATCAGGTTTGCCAACAACATTTTTGTCCGGAAATACTTTTTTTAAGCAAAAAAAAAGCGTAAATATGACGTCTTTTGTCAGTTTTTTTAATTCAAAAGCCATCGATTTTCCGTAATTTTTGGTCCTATACGAAATGAAAGAAGATAAAATCATCTACATTAGTGCAGTATTTTTTTCTCTCCGATTAACGGTTTAGCCGTGAGAACACCGCAAACTTTGGTGATATAAGCGAAACACATGAAAATACGGGAGTTATACTATTTTAATTCAATATCACTTAAAACCTGACAATTTTTTGTAAGTATTTACGTAATATGAAATGAAGGAGGATAAACTTGCCTACATTTTGTATGTACAATGTTTTCCTCTAGGATCAATGGTATTGCCGTTAGTATGCAAAATATCCCTGAATGTTACTGTGAAAATGGAACTCCACTTAACCTCCCTCACTACATTTACATCCAATGAAGTTGAATGCAAATAAATACAGCGCCGTGTGAATCTGTTTACATTTTAATTGGAAAAAGGAAAGTAGGTTAATAAGATAGGAACGGACAGTAATAGGATATGATAGTAACGGAATAATAGGAAAATAACGTGAAATAGAAAATTAATATTTTTGGAGTCGAACGTGCCTTCAGCGATGTGTAGATTTTGAAGGCCCTAGTTTTTATAGACATCAATATATATTTGGCATATGCTTTCTTTTACTGGATAACTTTTAAGTTATTTTGAAAAATCTGAAAATAAGTACTGGTTTGTACATATTTTTAGCTTTAAAAACGTGTTTCCGGGCAAAAGTATTGATGACAAACCTGACGATTCGTTAACGCATTCTAACTACTAATATATAAGCAATTCAGTGTCAAAGTTCAATACGTCATCAATGACGAGATTTTATTTCAAACAAAAAACACAAGTCTATCCGTGACAATTACGTTGAATACGTGTCAAAATATCTATCACAAACATATCTCCTTAGATGTTTTTATGGTTACCCTGAAATACTAAGCAAATTAAAATTTTTAAAAAATTTGCGTACATGGTGTTAGACAACACAGTAGTAATAGCAATGTTGATTACAAAAATGTTATCAGCTGAAATAGCATGCATACAATTGAAGGAAGTCGCGAACAAAGCGATAATGAACACAGTTTTGTGCTTAGATCCTACTAAAAGACTGAATTAATTTGGTGAGGATATAAGAGATCTGTTGGTAATATGGAGAGATCTCTGCAAGCATGCAAAATGGGTCCTTTTTGAAACAGAAGAATGACAAAGTTTCTTCACTCGTTTGCGGCTATAAGGGAAACAATTACCGATAACTTTATTTTTTCACAAGCAATGAGTGATTACGAAACCTCGGTATTGGCCAAGCACGGAATAATCAATATCTGACAGATCTGACTTACACTAACCTTGCTGACTATAAAATTATTCGAACTCTCCAATGCAACTAATGAGATGGTCGCAGATGTTGGTTAACTTTTTATGTATCACTATTCGGTTGAAGTGCATAAAATGTGTCTTTACTCAGCCAGTTAAGATATGTCTACACTGAAAAAAAGATCCCATAAATCACAACAAGATTTAAATAGATACACAAAACCTTCCTACGCGAAACGGAAACCTTGTTGCTGTACTCTTTTTCCTGGTTACGACAACATTTAAGATAAAAGTCAACCTTGCTGCACCAATCGGCCTGTGATTTCTGAGAGGGTGATATTACGTATTTCAGACCTGTCGGCCTCGTCAAGCCTAATCATGTGTCAGAGCAGTTGCTGGTCACAGCAGCCAGGTACCTTGTCAGGTTAATTACGTATTGAAAATATAATTTTAAAAACATTCAAAATCTGTTGAATTATAAACAATTAGTATTTATTACTTACTATTGTGATATTATTTCAATTACGTAATAGAAGCATGATACGGTGGCTTTATCCACCGAAGAAAATAGGTCACTCTTGCTCAATCCGGAACGTATTTTCAGACAATCTTTCATAATTATATTATTTTTTGCCTGCGTTGTTACACATGTTGTAATTTTAAAGCAGAGGTCGAAAGACAGAGTAATTACGTTATATATTTATCAGCTACCTGTGGAAGTGTGTAGAGGGGAAAAGGGGGGGGCCAGGAAGATGCGCACGCGCCTAAGCCTACTACAACCTGGCCACAATGCGTTATTATCTCTTCACTTTAAGAAAAATCCTTATGTAAACAATACAAGTGTTAGTTTTCTGGATAAGAACTAATTTGTGTACCATCGTTCGTTAAATTAACCTTGCATCAAAACTTCTGGAACGAAAAAGAAGACCATTGTGACCTGCATGCATGTTGCTGGGCGATAAGCTAAAAATACAGCCCTCGCATGTGCGGATCGACAGGGATCAGGCGGGGTGAGGTCAACGTGAGGGTCAAGAACGGGTCAGGCGCATGGGACGCGGTTCCTGGGACCGCTGCTATTGCTTCGACACCTTTCACACAAATAAAATTATTTTATTTCGAAAACTTCACTAACCTGGTATATTTAGCAATAATTCGACACATTCGTATTCACAAGAACGTTCGCAAACCGCTGGCCCAGCAGGGTTGCCCTGCAGGCACACAGGGTCTTCCATCTAGAACGGCCACCTTTACACAAAGAACTCATCAAATGTACGTTTTTAATCAAGAAATCTAATATCAAATGAAAACAAATTCTCCAGATATCATAAACAATACATTGAATATCGCCAATAATTGACTGAACTTGTATACTTTCAATAACCAGCGAAAATCGTAAAAACTACGTTGCAGCGAGTTAGATGAAGACAGAATATGGATCCCATAGATTTCCTCCGTCGCCGCGCAGCGCGACAGCGTCATCTGCCTGGTTGCCCAACCCAAAATCTATATGTTCCCCGTGTTAAATCGAAGGGCCAAAGAGTAAAAGGTTTTGGAAAATAATGGATTTACTGAAATCCATTCATACAGACAAGAGCATGGTGCAATTCCTGGCAAGGCACCAGACAACGGAGAGAACGCCAGTTGGACGTTCTTTGGTTTCAAAATTATTTCATATACATCGATATTGCTGCAATATCTTGAATAATGAATGTTTTAAAAGGAAAATGTATATTCCTAAGATATTATGAAATCTTTTTCATTTTCTGGAGGTTGTGCAACCGTGTAACGTAAGCACGAGCCGCCTATGTCGCATTGGGAGTGAACGGGATATTCGAATGAAGGTCGAAAAAAGAATTAAATAATACCTACATTTCCACCGCCTATTTGGAAGCAAGCAAGAATTGTCAGCCGATTTTCTCAGAGAATGGTTGAATGGAATTGTAATTTTAAGGTACGTATGTATATATTTCTATCATGTGCTGTAATAATAGAAATGCATGTATTAGTTTACGTGCAATTCTATTAGACATCATGTTCAATACTGCATTTGGACACTAATCCAGATAAAAATTATTTTGATATAAATTAATTGTTCCTTTAAAAGCTTGTGTCGAGCAAGATGAACAATGATTTCATTTTATATCATTGGTTTAAATTCTTTAATTCAAATTCTAATGTTGTTAAGTGGTCATAGAAGGCTCGGCTTCAAAACTCATTATTTTGCATTCATTTGAGCACTTTTTAATTGTCAAAAAATACCTATTAAAAAAATAATAAGTTATTTCATTAGTTTTTAATACTCGATTATGCATTTCAAATTAAATTGTAAAAAAAATAATATTTACTGTGCTGCTATTGAAATAATTTTAATGTAGTCCTGAAATGTCATTATTGACAATTAGAAATTGTATAATTAATTGTTGTGTAATATTTTCAGTGAACAGAATGTTTATTATTTAATTTGAGTCTATAGCTTATCACATTCTATAAATAACTGAACAAAATAATAGCGCATTTCTCAAAATAAAATGATAAACTGCTGTAAAACACTTTCTATTTTATATTCTTCTATTTTTTTTTACAGTTATCACTTCAATTATACTTTCAAATACTATTGTATTCATTTTATTTTTCAGATAGTTTTTGGCACAGGTGATGGAAATTCCTTTATTGATGGCATATAATAATGGATATCATGGATTCCAAATACATATTTGCATACTAAGACAAGATCATGATCATGTATTTGAAGGCGATGCCGATACACATTTTGCAAATTTTGCAAACATCATGGACTTTTTTGATTTCATTCATATTTAACACTCACAAAATGTACTACTCGTATGTACATTATCGGTTCAATTTTTTAGTGTGTATCATTTTTGACCAAGCAAATTATTTTACAATTCTCATTAGGTAATATAACTAGTGTTATAATTCTATTACAGTTAAAATGTGTACTATGAAGTTGTGCTCTCAGAATAACATAAGAATAATGAAAACAACATTTCACATTCCCATTAGAAAAGTGTCATAAACTCCAAAATGCTTTTTTCTTCAGAAGAACATTGATTTACTAGATTTCCAAATCATGTTCATGGAGTACGATAATCTGTAATTTTCTTTTGAAAGATTTTTACATTGGTATCTCACGAAAAAAGCTTTCAAATTATTCATAATTTAGATTCTCCACAGTGAGCTGTTTGTGGCATGTATTGCATATGTGTGTGGATAACATTGCATTCTCAAATTAAGATTTTGGATTCTTTTCATCTTAAAAATTACCAGAGAAAATATCTCAGATTGTGTTAATGATTGATGGAAGGAAATGTCATTACTGTTGTAATTGTGTTGACCTTCTTGATAATTTTCAGAAACATTTCCCTAGCCAAGTCAACAAAATGATTTCCTCTTGAAATAAAACAACTCAATATCACGACACAAGATTTTTGTGCACTTTAAAATGCTAAAACCTGCATACATATGCTGGTTAAAATTTGACAAAACATGTACAATCAAATTTTAACATGGTATTTTTTTCATTGCCTTTTGTAACAGTGAACAATAAACAATTTTTCTAAATTTTATTTAGTCAAATTTATCCTTTTGTGAGAAATAAATGTTTTTAAACATTCTTCTACATTACTTGATATAACTGTAGTATATTTCGAAGATGAAATCTGAGCCAAAGTGTGAGGTCAAATTGTGCATTTTGTGCTCTTGAACCACAATTTGAAAACATTTTGGAGAAGTTTAAAATAAGAATTGGAATTTATTGCTTTACATACATTTTCCTTGGCAGTCACACTCACATGATCAAATGCTTATTTCAAAGAAATTGTAATGTCTTCAACAATTTTTAATGACTTTACTAGAGGTAATCCTGCTGTTTCCAATTTCTGAATTGTTGTAGGCAATTTCACAAAATTTAATTAAAAATACATTTTGGTTTTTTACATACATGCTTTTTTAACATATCTTATTTTATTTTTTTGCATGCAAGCAGCCAGAGTTTGCACTTAATTCTTTTCCCCTTTTTTGGAGTGCAATATATATGGTTGTTTTTCACTTTATCAGGCTTTACTACATACGAGTTTTCAGGAAAACTATTTGTTAAGGAACACTACATACAATAATAATAATAATAATAATAATAATAATAATAATAATAATAATAATAATAATATTATATATTATTATTATTATTATTACTATTATTTTCATCATCTTATTATGTGTAATCGGTGTTTGAATCAAGCCTCTGTGTTGCGAGTGTATAGATTTGTGTGTATAGTTTTAAAAGTTTCATTGTTTTCCTTGGCTAAATAAAAATGTGAATATTGAATTATAATAAATTGTAAAGCAATGTTATTTCCAGGTATGTTTCAGTATTTTATAAATTATATATTGTATTAGAGTCAGACGTGCAATCAGGATTTTTCTGTGTGTGTGAAAATAATCGATAGTATTTGAAAAATATATTCCTAAATTTTGGAGCAATCCAGAATAGTCTGCATTTAATAAAATAACCTGCTAACTGGGAAATGTCCCAATTTTAAAATCACTTCAGAACTGGTTATTTATTTTGTAAGAAAACTTATTATTTGAGTCATCCTATAAATCCAATCATTTTGACCCACACTAAAGTGATGCATCTTCTCCCACCTTAAATAATACTAAAACTATGATTTATCCCGACATCCCACTACATGTATTCGCTGTTGTTGAGTGCCCATTCTTCTCTACAATTCTTTTGTTGTTGCATTCAGATGATAATAACAATAATCCAGTCATGACATGAACATATTGAGAGTGTAGGAGTTGTAAATCCAGGCCAATAATGAGCTTATGCATTGTAAAATGGGAAAGAGTTTCGAAGTAATGAGATAAATTCAAATTGCAGACCCAGCAGGTAAATCTACACTGGGCACAAGTATACATTTTAATTTCAGTTTTTAAAATAATGTAACTAATTTAATCAGATTTGTATTGTATTTTATTGTATTTGTACATTTACATTACAGAAATTCAAATAACAGAAATAAGAAATTCAAATATAATTATGTTGGTGATTCCTTCCATACATTTTAAGAAAGAAGTAGTTTCTTGAAATAAATACTGATGTTCCTAAACATGTGCTTAGTCACCTTGTATGTAATTCCCTCGATCACATTAATGATTGTGTACATCAATATTACATATCATTTGTTTGCAATTAGTTTGTGTCAATATAAACCATTCTATTGTGAATTATGTCATAGTTTACGCATTTTACCTAACAAAATAAATATTTTAATATTAAAATCTAATAGTTTATTTCTAGCCGCTCTGGCGGGCGGCGGTGGCGTGGGTCGCGCTGTCCGAGGTTAGTAAACAGAATGCAAAGTATTTTTTGAGATGAGATTTTCTCAATTGGAAATTGTGGACTAAAGGAGCGATGTTCTTGTCTGTGTTGTTCCACACCCTTCCGACCACAGAGAAAAGAAAGTGCAATGTTTCGAGAAACAAACAATGACATTTAATAACGAACACAGACATTTGCATGTCACTCCAAAATAATAATAAAACAAACACAAGAAAACCAATACAGAAATAATGTTTCTACAATGTACAATCGTTTGTTTCCTGTACCCCAAAAACAACAACACAGAAGTAATATTTCTAAACTACTCTGAGGATTATAGAAAACTAGCTATTTTCAAAAAAAAAAAAAAAATGTGCGAAAATAAATTATTTACTTTGAACAAATAACTCAGTCATTTGGAATGAACATTATTCTTTCAGATAATCTGTACAACGATTATGTTCATTTACACCAAAACAATTCAGAATTGTATATTCCTTATAACTAGGAAACGGAATTTATTGTAATAAAAAATGATAAATATGTACATATATATGTACTTATTTTTCCAAAATATGTAAAAAAAATAGAAAATATGTAAAATAAAATTTCATTATTGTGTTTAAAATTGTTTTCTACAAGCATTTTCCGATCGTAGAACGTCGCCGATCAGTTCTTAAGGATCTGGAGTGGCCGAAAGTAGGTTATATATCTTCTGAAATAATTGTACCTAATACCACATATAAGAATCACCACATATAAGAATTTTATTCGAAATATATAATACGTTCATGCTATATATCAAAATGTTTACGAGGAGCCGATGTACAAGTGAATAGTAGTAACGTGTTGGGAGTGATGGATCCCAGGGGAGGGTGTTAAAAATATACATCCCACCCTCCAAATCGAACAACGCGGTAACACAATTTTCTGTAAAAAATATTTGTTTTCGTTCGAGTAACGAATTTGCTGTTTGAAACATGAGCAAGCACGTGGTTGAAATTACTTCTGTTCATAAAAATCCGCTCATCCTTGACACGCAAGAACGGTAAGTAGGGGGAGGGGTTAAGTTTGACAATTCATGGCGGAGATATGGTGGTAATAGAAGCGCAGCAGCATCACAGTTGATTTGTAAGAAAGATGATTCCTAACAAATATAACAAACGCGCATCTGAAATGTTCCGTTTCGACGCAAAATATATTAAAATATAGCGAAATATGTAAGAAATGTGTCGTAATAGATATAATATATAAAAATATGTAATTATACCAAAATATGTAAAAACATGTGAAATAAAAATAGTTCTAATTCATTCAGAATGTCTTGTTAAGTCTAGAAAATATAATTGAATGCGGGTATCTAGTTCCTGTAAAAACATGTAATTACATAGAAATCTGTTCCTTACTTATCACAATTCCCTTATTTTCAATTTAAAAATTTTACATTCAAATTTGATCAACACACAGCAATAGAAATTTAATTTAAAATGTAAACATTGGAGTAAACATTCTGTACCATTTCTCCAAAAATTGTAAGGAAAAAGAAGATTCAAAAGTGACAAAGCTTTTCATTGCTTTTGTTAAATACTCAATACAGTATGGAGTATCATTTCCCAAAGTTTTAAATGATAATACTAGTTCATTGCCGTACAAGTAATCATTGCAACATTCTGCCCTCTTTCCCTGCATGGTCACATAGCAATCCTGTCACATGCTAATTCTGCATGCCATGAAATCACATCATACAAATCACAATCAGAAGAAATTCATGGATAAACATTATGCTGAAACGTTATGGCAGTAGAAATAACTGTGTAAGTGTCTTCCACTCATCTATTTATTTCACAATCGGTGATATTGGACAATCTCCAATAAAATATTGCACTAACACAGAGAAACTGCAGGATCTCATCCCCAGCTTAACAGAAATTAACAACTTGACACATTCCTTATAGTAAGAAAATTGCAATATAAGTTACAAATAGAAAGCACATAATTGTCAACAGTACCGTTAATGAAAGTGAAAGTTCACCTTTCTTCAAGCTTTTTCCATTAAAAAATTGTTCTCAATCCATATATGCATATTGGTGATTGATAATAGATACATTAATAATTTCAAAACAGGTATTTATTGATTCTAAGGAAATGAGCAACAGAAATGGTTTGTTCTAACAAAATCTCAAATTTACATCAACTTTGTGATTGAATAGAACCTTCGTTTTGCTTCTCAAAAGCTCAATTAACAATTTTAGAGCAAAATTAAAAATCATTTATCAACATGTTTATGTTTCCTTTGGCTGCTCTTAGAGCGCACAGCTCTAGCTGCAACGCCTTTCAGTAGCAACCCTTCGGACATTTATATTTCGCAAGTTGCCTATTTTGCAGGAGCACTTAATTTCTTTGTGTCTCAATGAATTTATATCTGCTTTTCTTGAATCGATACCTACTCCGTCACACCTCGGTGACGTGGTAGCTTCCCCCTCCACTTCTGTCGCACCTTTGAAAGAACGGCGCGGCTCTGCCGTATCGCCACTCCGAGCCTTTCTCTTAATCTGTGTTGATGTTACTCTGTTCGAGCTCAGAGGGCCCAACTCCCTATGAGTCGTAATATATATTTTTAAACTGGTTTTGCATATATTTTGCATATTTAAACTGGTTTTGCGTATGCCCAATTTGGGTTGAATTTATCGTTATGAGGTGGAACTGGATCCTATTATAGATGTGTATTATCTTCTGAAGTTTGTGTTAATTTGCCTTTCTCACTTTTTGCATTGTTGCTCTGCATTTTTGTGTTTACAGCCCCGCGTTTGGCATAATGGTAGCGCGTGGGCTACTTGCAGCCTCATGTTATGTTTCTTGAGTGTTGAAATATAGGTCTGCGCATTACTAATGTGTTTTTGGTGACTGTTGCAGTGCCTCGCCCCGGTCGTGAGTAAGACGACCTCTGTCGCGTTCGACCATTGGGAGCTTTTTTTAATAGACGACAGCAGAGCCCGTACGGTTGGTGTATTAGCCGTGGTTCATTTGAAGCTTCGTCTCTCTGGCCCCGTGGCCTACAAACATCTAGCTCAGGCAACAGCCGGTGGGCGTGGAAGGCAACCAAGCTTTCGTCGAAGCCGATGCGAGCGTGGAAGGCCGCCCGTCTCTCGTCGCAGAGCAGCTTTGCAGTTTCAAATGTTTGGTAAAAAGGCTGTAAAGTGTAAAGAATCTACTTCCATGCATTTCTCTGTTCAATGTTCCCTCATTCGCAAAACGTTCTAATTGTTTTATCGCTTTAAATACAGTTTATCATTAATTTTTGTAAAGAAAGGCGGCCGAAGTCGGCGCCCTTCCTTTTATTCTCGCGTCCTAAAGTGGACATTACGCGAGAACACTTCGAAATGTTGTAATTCAGGTTAATCATTGTATTAATCTCTTTCTGTATAGAGGCACTTATTTTTGCCTTCTTTCAGTGTAATTACTCTTTCAAATTTTTCCGTACAGCAAGAGAAATTTTCTTATGTATTTTTGTAATATTTTTTATGCATGTTGGTCATTTATTTAATGTTGAATTTTTGAGTATTAGATTGTCATATCTTCACCTTAAGATTCTGTAGTTTGAAAGCTTCTGTCTGTGACCGGACCTATGCGTTCTTTCTAGAAGTTTGAAATATATGCCAGTAGTCAAAGTTCAATGCTAAGTGTTTTAGTGTTAGCCCTGACAAAATCCATTAGGTAATATCCGCATGGTCCACCTCCCCTATTTCCTTCTCGGGTTGGGTGTTTATTAATTTCCTTTTTGCTGTTTAACACAACTGGCGACCGTAATTTAAAATAATTTTGTCCACTTTTCGCCATTTGAATATAACAGTTACTTTGAATATTTCCGGATATCAGGAACACTGATCACAATATCGATAGTCACGAAAATGATATTTTGCTATAAATATGTATATTTATGAAAATCATATTTTGCTACAATTATAAATCTATCATATTTTGCTAATTCTCAAAAACGCGATAATTCCCTTTATTGCCATATTGCGAGAAATTTTTCGATGGATACCTGAGAAGTTTTTTATCAGCGTTGAGCGTTATTATTTCAAAATTGGCACTGAAATAACAGTAATTTCCTTTTAAATATTTGATGAAATTATCAGTATCGATATTTATATTGTGACTTTTTACTCAGGTTGAGTGTCAAATGTTCAGGGATTCGGGGCTCTTCCTTTTGAAAATTTTGTAAAAAATAACACAAAGTTGTAGTCACAGAACATTTATAATTGTATTTTTCCTTGAGCATTTACCAAGATACAGAATGTCATTCCATAAACACCCATAACAAAAAGAACAAACATTGTACAATATTAAAAAACAAAAATAACTCAAGAAAATACAAGTTTTCCTCAAATATAAACAAAACTTGTTTTGTTTGAGATAATTTTTCCTTTTTTTTTAAAAAAATTGTAATGTTTAATCAATATTACCACATTCCTTATTGCACTATCAAACTGGTACTTAAGCATTAAAACACAAATTGAATGACTAATTTCTTTAAGTGCAGCATTCATTGCAGATTATTTTTTCTCTTAAATGACTCTTAAAGTATATCTCACCTTGAGGACAAAAAATGAAGCAAGTGACTGTCTCTTCAGAACACTGTTCAGTCTCCGTGCAAACCACAAAGACATTTAAGAAATTTACATACACACACAGCATTAGAAAATAACTACAAATGACAAACACATGTTTTCACTTCAGAGATCACATGAACCTATTCTTAAAATCACAAGGTTTAAATATTGTGCTGAAATAAATGTAGACATGTAACACATTCTGACTCTTATATCATACTAAAGCTTCTACATGATCAGTACAACATGATAAATCATCTAGTCTTGTACACTTAAAGAGAATGATACAAGCAAGGATGAAGCACATATATGAATGTCTCATAACATAACATTCTTAATTTTAATCAATGCAATACATTACAATACATATATTACCATACAATACATTGCAATACATTAAAGTAACATAATAAATATAATAACATTCTGTAATAACCTTGTTTTGTTCGGAAGAAAATGGTATGCACCACGATTCGTCCAACAAGACTGTCCTACCCCGAGCTTTCAAATTGGGAAGGCTGCGCACACTTTGTTGCAGATTACCTGGTCTACGTGCCATTGCACAAGCTAACTCGGTTTGTAAGTCATCTGCTTATCAAAAATAAATAGCTTCTATTGTAGTGACTATTACATCAGCACTGACATAAGCTTCTTGCACTCTGTCTTCTTTTACACAACTCTATTGAATGTTTATAGTTTCAATTTAACAGAAGCTGTGTCTTTCCAACACAGTACATTCTATCAACAGAAGCACTGATCACTAGGGAACGGATTTTCATGTAAATACATATTTTTATGGGGACAAGATACCTGCATTCACTAATATTTTTTACACTTAACACGACATTCTGAACTAATAGAACCATTTTTATTTTACATATTTTTACATATTTTGGCATAATTACATATTTTTATATATTTTATCTATAGCTACATATTTCGTTACATTTTAATATATTTATAGGTCGAAAATGAACATTCAACTTGTGATGTTAAAAATATATGTTACTTGAAAACTAACTTAGTTACTGAAATACTTAAAAATACGCAATGCGCTTGTATTAACGTTGGACAATCGCTATTAATTGCCAAACTTATCTCCTCCCGACCCCCTGCTTCGAGGAAATAGCGTAGTCAGGATCAACGATGAGCGGATGTAGTATGTGAAGCAGAAGGAATTTCAACCACGTGCTTACTCGTGTTCCATGCGTAAAAGAATCAGATCATTGTCTTAACCCTTTTCTGGAGTTGGGTTGGGAGTATGCTCCCTTTACCCCCTTCTATCACAGACTACACGGTACTATTTACTTGAGCTCCGGCTCCTCGTTAACAACATTGTATATAATACGAAAGTATTATGTTTCGGAAGAAACTAGTGAATAATTGCTTCTGTAGATGTAAAAAACGTTCATTCAGCCTCTCTGAATCCATGTAAAGTTCTGATCGGCAACGACTCTGCTCGGAAAACGCTTGAAGTATGGAATTGTAAACATTATAACGAATATTTATTTCACATATTTCCTATTTTTTCTTACATATTTTTTAAAAAATAAGTACATATATGTACATATTTTGCTTTTTTTATTACAATAAAGTCCGTTCCCTACTGATCACAATCTATAATGTATAAACAAAATGTACAGTACAAATACCTCTTTTCTCAAGATAAGCTTACTCCACGACGTCTGACGAACGACAAAAGTCTCTCATCTCTTTGACTTTGACTTTGACTTTGGGTTTTCCAAAAGTCCTTGTGATGTCTTTGTCTCTGTTTGTTATTAACTTTGCCAAGATTTCCTGGTAATAAATCCAAATGAGAATGCAAGAAATGAATTTTTAGTGAACTGCAACATCCCAAGGCTTGGGAGGACTGAAAACGCTCTTTTATTGGATTTTGTAGTGTTCATTCATTTTGTGTTATCTAGAAGTCTTTTAATCTTCTTCACTAATGATTTTCATTTCCATTTTATATTTTGTTACCGTTGCTCTGTATTTGTAAGTCAGAAGTACCAATAATCAAAATTGTTGATCGATTCTCACCACACTATGGGGAAAGTACATGGCATTATGCTACAGTTGCCTTCAATCCTGTAAATAAAAGTCTCATGGTAATTTGCACAAAATACATTTGGGGCCCAATTCTTATCTTGATCACCAAACCGTCCAAATTGACAACTTTTTAACCAAAATAAACACTAGAAGCTTTTTTACTTTTTGTGCTAAACATCTACTTTGTGATTTTGACATTAATCATTCAGAAGCATAAGAAAATGTGGTAAGCATTTGGAAGGTCTAGGCTGAAAACTTTTCATTTTGAATGTAAACTGTAATGACAAAAATGCACAATCACTCATATCAAAGATCATCTCATTAGGAGATTAAGTATCAATCACAACCAGGCATAAATATTTATGCCAGCTACGATTTAGATAATCAGATATATTAGGTAACCAAAATACTCTAACCTAACACTAACAAGCAGAGTTGGTGATAGCGTCACTGTAAAAAATTCAAAAAAGTGGGACATGTAGTATTCTTGAGTGCATATATTTAAATAACAACCAAAATTGATAACAAGAATCATAATTTGGTCTTTGCTGCCAAACCATTTAACCGGTGTAATTCTTTCAGAACAATTTCACTGTAGAGGAAATAAAACAGCAAGAGTTCATTAAAGCTTATTTAGTACATCTGAAGACATATTTGAAAATTATTGCTACTGGGCTCTTGTTGCTCATATTTTTTGTGTTGATTGTTTTAATACCCATGCATACCATAAAATTCAATGCTGAAAAATGTGGATCTATCAACAAAAGATGCATGCAATTGTGAAGAATGTAATTATTCATGAATTCCTTTTTGATTAGCTATTTTATGTTACTTTTTCAATTTTTGAGCCACCTTTAAAAATGTTTGCCTGATTTTGCCATTTATTATCTTTTTATTTTGTTCTCTTATTTTCGGTTCATGAATACCATATTAAGAAGAGGAATATTACTCATAAAAGCTTTAGAGACACCCTTTTAACAATTTAATAATTTTTTTTGGAAATTTGCTGAGTTTTAATAGGGTTTTTGTAAAACTTGTCATGAAAATTCATATTCTGATTATAACATTCTGGTTGGAGTTTCAACTAATATGAAAGAGAGTGAATGAAATGTTGTGTAGGCATTGATGGAAGAAGGTAATTTTTCTAGAAGAAGAACTGATAGCTGATTTGAGACTGGTGGCAATTATTTTTTTGTGAGAAAATAGTTCTATGTGCTTATTCTTTTGGCTATAACACAAAAAACCATTTGTTGAAGATGATCAGTTAAATGTTAATTAAAAACTGTGTGATTCATGTTATTTGATAATCTGTAGACCTAAATAGGTGTAATTTTTATGAAGATTTTTATTGAATTGCAAGCCAGAATTATTCAGACAAATTACCTAAACTGAAAGCAAAATTGAAATAATAATTGAATCTGGGGGAAGGGAGGTTTGCAGGGTTGATGACAGTAATGTGCAAAAATAAAATTATTTTCTTCTTCCTTTTCCTGATTCGTGAACTATAGTTCTAGCTTAAAAGCAAAGCAGTAAATAAATTAATAATAATAATAATAATAATAATAATAATAATAATAATAATAATAATAATAATAATAATAATAATAATAATAATAATAATGAATAAATACATTTTGAACATTGCTGAAAAGACTACAAAATGGACATAAAAAGGTCTCGTATTTTTTCTTTGTTTTTTGACCATAGTTTAATTAGATGTTGTACTGGAACCAAATCTCCTTCAATTACACTTTTGTGCAACCTTTAATTGTTGGAACTGGGAAAAACTGTTTTATTTTTCTGTTGGTACAAAGCAGAATGACTAAATGTCCTCTTTCAACTCCACAGTGGCACACTTTATTATCATCCAAATTGACTAATTTTATCTTTTATTTTTTAATCAACACCCTATTGTAATTTATAAGGAAAGTTTTGGCTCAAACAATTTTATAGGATATATGAATGTACCGTCCAATGAAGGGCTTGAATATCTATATTGCCACAAATGCGTGGAAGAAGGAAACAACCTTTAACATTGAATGAATTCTGAAAAACTACAATGTGTTGATCTAATGTAATAAATTGTTACTTCATTGTTACTTGTAATATGAATAAAAGGATAAGATACATTTGAATTAAAAGAATAACTAGCATAAAAAGGTTAAAAATGAGTGATGAAACGGACAGGTGCTACTTGAATAAATACAGGTAAATTAACTATGTCCCTGCCATTTTCCATGTCGTAAAATGTGAACTTAAGTGCTTGGGTTTGTTCTAGAACAAAATGGATCAAAATTATCCAAATTTTTCCAGGCATTGATGTAAGTACTAGTGTGAGATAATGATTTGATCACAAATTCCATCTGTAGATTACTTGAAGAAAAAGATAAAAACAAAGAAAAATTATGTTCTGCAGATTATTACAAATTAGTATTGGGGAGAGAGTGCAGTTCTTTTTCTCCCATTAAGTTATTTTCAGTAAAGTTGGTATAAAATTCTTAATTTGTCATAACATCCAGCAAACCTAGAAACGTGATCCATATGTACCAATAACTTCAACCATTAGATTTAGCAGAAAGGGTAGGATCCAGAAATTAAAAGAGCTAGATGTTGTTTAAAAACACAGAAAATACATTTAATTTAGCAGTTTCAGTTGATAAAAATGATCCTTCACGGGAAGTTGCTTTAAATGCCATAACTATTGTAGAGCTTTTAAATTTCAACAGATCCTAAAATTTCATTCTGAAAATCATTGCTTGGTGGTTTTTATAGTTTGCAAGTTCATTGTTTGTGAAGTGTGATCGATTCAGTGATCTTCGTAATAACATAATTTTGTTTATCTTTTCCAATATTAATGAGTTTGTATGCCATTAGATGTGCATGTGGCATTACTCAATAATTTTCTAGGAATAGAAAATACCAAAAAAGATCTTGTACTTAAATCTTATTGGATCATTGAAGACACATTGCTGATCACTGGTGACTTGTAGGTGAATGACAGCTAAAAGTGAATGTTGCTTTCAGTAATTTTTGATTCTGTATCTCCCTCCTGCCCCCGTGACGTCACAACGGACGGTAGGGAGACCCCCCCCCCTACCTCCTCTACACCCCTCTTGCTGGAGAAGCTGGTGTCGTCAGCGGCGGCGGCGAATTCGTATGTCGAATATTTGAATGGTCACAATATTATCTTGCCCTTGCAAGTTCTTGTTTAGCTGATTTAAGTTCTCGTTATTTCCACTAAAAACATATTTAACAATCAGTCGCCACTAAATTTTTAACCACCGTAGTGAGGTCACTGTGACCGCAACACATTCGAAATAGTCCTATGCAAACGGATCTATAACAGGAATTTATGTGTAAAAGTATAATAGCATATATTATTTTTTTATTTATTTTACGTCAAAAAACAGTTAAAAACTGCGTATGACGTGCTATGGGGAAAAGTGAATTGTGTGCACATTTTCAAAATTCTGTGATCCCTACACTAAGTCATATACTACTTAAATTTTGAATTTTTGAAAGGGAGAAAAAAACAAAAACTCCCATGTAATAAAATCTATTTTCAAGGATAAACAAGCAATAAATTTTCAATTTTGAAAGGGAGAAAAAACTCCCATGTAATAAAATCTATTTTCAAGGATAAATTAGCAATAAATTTTGAATTTTGAAAGGAGAAAAAACAAAAACTCCCATGTAATAAAATCTATTTTCAAAGATAAATAAGCAATAAATTTTGGCTCTTATTACTTCCTGCCGCGACAAGATGGAAATGATAATTTGAATAATTGTATTTCCCACTGAATTCTAGAAGATGTGCCCAGAAAATGAAGTTACATTTATGTCCAGAAGCAAACCAAGGGGCCATCTCAGCATTTGTTCAATGGATCAGGGAAACTGGACGAAAAACCTGATTGAGATGGGGGTCATTGACCCGGAAGCTGTAGTACAATAGTTGTTACAGGTTGTTTATACTCATTTATACAGTCCAAATGGTAAATAATGCATTATGTATCATTGTTAAAATTAATGTTACTTTTCTTGTGATGCTCAGTATAGTCTCTAATTGTATAGAAACAGTTATGCAGCAGAAACGATTTCACTTGGGATTTAAACTTTTCTATTGAATTTAATCGTTTAATGTCATCTGGCAAAGTGTTGTAAAATAATGTACATGTATGTGAATTTTTTGTAATGAGCTGTTGATACTGTCCCTGATGAATATGATTTCTACGTCGAGTGTTATAGTAATAGACTTCGGCATTTTCTGAAAAATATTCCCGCCTTGAGCAAGTCATTTTTTACAAAAACCACTAATTCGTAAATAAAAAGACACGGTAATGGTAAAATTCCTAGATTAATGACGAGAGTCTTACATGAATCACGTGGGTGGGTCGTACAATTCCTTTTTGTAATCTAAAAGTCTGGGAGCTATAAGATGTATTTCCCCAGAATATTATGCCATATCTCAGGCGGGAATGAACATTCGCGAAGTATACACAACGAGAAGTATGAAGGCTGACTGAATTTGCAAGAATTCTGAACGCGTAGCATAATGAACTTAATTGTGTGTTCAATTCATTTAAATGGACGTTCCATTTAAGGTTTGACTGAATTGAGAGACCTAAAAATGTTGTTGCCTTAACATCAGTCAATGATACACTGTTCATTTTCAATGGAGCACAGAATTGTTTATTTGAAATGGAAAACTGCATTAAAACCGTTTTCTTTTCGTTTACTATTAATTTGTTATTTCGGAACCAATTTGAAACATCTGCTATTGTACTATTTACGGTTTCTTTATTGCAAAGGATGTTCGTATCATCCACAAAGAGAACCGTTTTTCCGTTTCGAATCGTCGAGCTTAATAATATTGCTGGCATTATAAATCAACTTTCTTTTAAAATTTAAGGGGGAAAAGGGCCAAAACCTTGGAACCCCCCCAGCCGTCTCGAATCCGTTTGTAGTTTGATCATCTGGAGTTATTTACTTATTTATTTATTTGTCTACATTTTTTCTTTTATTTAACTTCACGTTAGAATAATATTGCTGTCATTCTAAATCAACTTTCTTTTTTAACAGTTATATCAATTTATAGTTTCTTTAAGCTTCTTATCTTACAGTGTACATTTCTTATTTAATGTATTCCTTATTCAAATTTATTTTCTATTTTAACATTTTATATTCCAATTTTTATTATTTTAAGCGCACAGCTTTACTTTTTTCCTTTACCATCATTTTCAAGTATGCCAAAAATATTTCTCCATTATATAAAGTTTAACACGTGCCTCATCGAGCTTGTGTGAGTAAAGATAAGACGATAAGAATGCTAATAATTAAGCATTAAAAAAATGTATTGACTTACATCAATTAAATGTATAATTTTGATAACGTTATCATATACAATTATTAAATGGCATTATTAAACAGGTGAGAGAAAAAATAGTTTTAATAATATATTTTCAAGAATATTTGCCTTTAAAAGTATCTTTCTTGCTGTAAGGGTATTTCTTCTGAGATCTTCCACACACTGGAGTATAAATTGTTTTTGCTCTTCATCCACTGTTACGAGACCGTTAAAACCCTGCATCAATTTCACCCCTCTCTCTGCTATATAATTAACAATATTGAGATTCCGGAATGTTTCTTGTGCTTTTAAATAGGAATCATCCATATCCCAGAGATCTGAGCTATGATTCAGAAAGCCAATATCAACATGTATTTCGTTAATAAATTTTATTTTCTATGAGAAATAAAATCATCAATTTTTTTTCTGTAAAAAAAATTTAACATACACCTCTCTAATCAAAAACATTTTAAAGCAATAATTTGCTTTTGCCATCCATAGAGCATGGTGCAATACCCCTGGAGGCCTAATTTTGATAGTTGAGTCCGAGTTTCTTCCAATAAGAACCATACATAATTCAACAAGCTCTCAATAATCACGCTTCAGTTTTTCATTTTTGAGTGTATTAAAAAGATAATTTACATTACTCTAAATTTCGCTTTCACAACAAATTTCGTTCAAGTATTTACATCCATCAACATAATTTTCATTTTCCAAATTATCCCATTTTTCTCTGAATTTCTTAAAGAAAACAACATCTGGATTACTATTCTGTTGAGGTAAATCATGTTAGAAAACACTTCGTAGCACTAATTCGTATATGTGGTGGCGACATGGAAAATATATCATCTCTCGTTTTTAAACTGCTCTTGAAATGTTATTGCACCGTTGAAACGACCAATGTTGGTTGTGAAGAATTTGAACTGTATCTTATAATCCCCAATCTTTTCGAACATTCCAGGCTGCCATAGCTTGCTCCTTTCCAGAAGAATTTTCTAATTTAGGCACTCCAAGCAGCTTTTCTCGACAAGTATACGAAACAATGATAGTTAGCCTTTCAGTTTTTAAATCTCTCTCATTGAAAGCAAGTAATTTACCATCCCAATGAACAGACACATAACTAGGTTCATTTTCTTTAAATAATTCTTTAATCTTAGTGGCCTTCTTCTTACAAAAATCTTCCCGATATCTTTGAATCTTATTTCGATTGATTGTTAGTCCATCTACGTTATGTCCTAAAGATCAGCTGCGACTTTGAGAATATAAACGGCATTTCGCTGGCTAATGTGGCATCGATCGAGCACTGCCATCAATTTTTCTGTTAAGAACCATTTCCTGCCACGGTTTCTCAAAGTATCAACATTTCTCATTCCTAAACTCATCTGTCCATTTACGTTTTCTTCAAGAGAAATCTGGTTAATGTCTGATAAAAGCGCAAATTGATCAGAAATATCTTCAACATCTCACGAAACTTCAGAAAAATCTACACAAATTCCAGCAACATCAGAAGTACACTGAGCCTTAGCCCGTCTGTTCTCATTTTCCCTGTCTCAATAATGTCCCTTCTGCACGCTTTGCTAGCTGCATATCGACTCCCCCAAGACCCCCTTCACCCCGGCTCTCTCAGTGTCTGTAAGAATGTGTTATCTTCTTTAATTTTTATAATTTCTAAAGCATTCGCGTGAGCAATATCAAATAAATCATTTAAGCCTGAAATAAACTTACGTTCATTTTCTTTCTGCGTGTCGGATGAAAGAATGGAATTTTTTAAGGTTGCGGCAGTAAGAGTACATCTTTATAATTTTTTTCTACACAATGAGGAGTTGCTCTTCATGGCTTCCTGGCCTTCTCCCAAAAAATGAGGCATTCTCTCACTACTAAATTTGCACTTTCATGCAGGCGCAGTTTTGCCTCACGTAAATTATAAAATAGCACGGATTTTATTTATTTATTTTTTTTTTTTTTTTAAAAAAAATTAATTTTTGAATTTTGAAAGGGAGAAAAAAAACAAAAAAACTCCCATGTAATAAAATCTATTTTCAAGGATAAACAAGCAATAAATTTTGAATTTTGAAAGGGAGAAAAAAAACAAAAAAACTCCCATGTAATAAAATCTATTTTCAAGGATAAATAAGCAATAAATTTTGGCTCTTATTACTTCCTGCCGCGACAACATGGAAACGATAATTTGAATAATTGTGTTTTCCACTGAATTCTAGAAGACGTGCACAGAAAATGAAGTTACATTTATGTCCAGAAGCAAACCAAGGGGCCATCTCAGCATTTGCTCAATGGATCAAGGAAACTGGACGAAAAACCTGATCGAGATGGGGGTCATTGACCCGGAAGCTGTAGTACAATAGTTGTTACAGGTTGTTTATACTCATTTATACAGTCCAAATGGTAAAGAATGCAGTATGTATCATTTTAAAATTAATTCTTTTCTTTGTAGAAGTTTGCAGCAGAAACGATTTCACTTGGGACTTAAACTTTTCTATTGAAGTTAATCGTTTAATGTCATCTGGCAAAGTGTTGTAAAATAATGTACATGTATTGTATGTGAATTTTTTGTAATGAGCTGTTGATACTGTCACCTGGTGAATATGATTTCTACGTATAGATTTCGTATATGATACGTATATGATTTCTACGGATAGTATTTGCCGGTTTGATGGTAGTTTACTTCCTGAAATTTGGTGACACTCACTGCCAATTAAATAAATGTTTCGATCGCCACGTCTCAAATTAAAAGTCATAATTACGCTTGCAGTTCACTCGGACAGCGTTTAAATCTGATCGTAGCCCTTGCAGGGCGGAGCGCAAGGTGAATGAAGAAGTAATTGTATGCCCCGGCGTTGCCTCCCACTTCAGCGGCTATGAGGCATGGATTACCAACCTCTGATTTAAACAAATGAAATCTTAAATTCTTCCTTTTAATAAAAGGGAGGAAAGTGGAGGGAGTGCGAACTGAAATTAAAACATCAAAAAATAAGGGCCATCCCTATATACAAGGTGTGTTCAAAAAGAAACGGGAATTTTAACTTTTTAGAGACACTTAATTTATTCGTCAACAGCAATGTTGTCACCTTCCAAGTAGTCACCAGTAGATAATATACACTTATGCCAGCTCTTCTTCCAATCACCGAAACACTTCTGGAACTCGATCTGTGGAATAGCATTTAACTCTTTCAGCGATGCGCTTTTAATCTCATCTATGCTTGCAAAACGACGGCCCTTTAAGAATCTTTTTATTCTTTATATTAAACAGTAGCCCCCAGAGACTACTGTTTTGCTGGTTAACATATCCATCCAGATGAAGCCAAGCCTCATTACTAAAAAGCAATTTATCAAGTGCATCAAGACCTTCGCTAACAATTCGCCGTAGCTAATTACAGTAATTCATGCGAGCAGCAAGATGGGAACCTTAAGCTCTTGAGAAGTCCGCTTTTTGAATGCGCTCATTTTCGATTTTGTACTGGGCCATTGCGCACTTCTATAAGAAAGATTACATTGCTGCTGAAGTTTCCTTAATGGTGTTTTCGGGGAAGTTAAAAGAACATCCCGAACTTCTAGTTTTCGCTGCGTGAGCCCTAATTCAGTATTTCCGATCTAACCCACTTCCTGTCTCTCGATAGCACTTCACTAACCGAAATATGGTAGTCTTGTTTGGAATAGACGCAGATGTGTAGCTGAATACGTATCAGAATAAATTGAGAATTTCATTTTTATTATATTTTAATTAGTTAATTATTCTTCGTAAGTTCTAAGTATCGTTCTTGACAATTCAATAATCTTTCGACGCCAAACAAGCACGCTCGTAAAACTCTTTGAATTCGTGAACACGGCGGTCGCCTACTCTCCTCGGGGTGGCGTTAGTGAGAGAGGGGATTAAGGGCCGGTTTCACCGATGCTTGTTAACACGCGAACTAGACGTTGGGAGATTTTAACGGTCCGTTAGAGAAAATACGTGTTTCACCAAACTTTAACACTTGTTAACTTTCCGTTAAAGTTAACGTGCGATCTCCGCTCCGTTAGCAGCAGTAAACGCTTGGTTAAGCTGATTGCAGCGCAGCGCGGTTCAATTCAGTTCGAGCACACAGCAGAGAAAAATGGAGAAAGCTCTGCAATATATATTGGAAGACGACGATATTTTAGAAAGTCTGGAAATGTCTGTGCGCCCGCGTGTATTCAGGGAAAGAAGAAATTATTTTTATGAGTACGACAATATGGAATTTTCAACCAGATTCAGGTGTACCAAACAATCGACACTAGAAATCCTGGAATTGATTGCGCAGGATCTGGAGTTTTCACCAAACAGGTCAGAAAATATTACATGTAATAGTTACATACCATTTATCACAACCAGACCATATAAATAACAGTTTTGCATGCATATTGAAAACTCTCTTGTTATATAACCTTCATAAATGCAAATTAGGTTATGACGATTCGAAACGGAAGAACGGTTCTCTTTGCGGATGATACGAACATCCTTTGCAATAAAGAAACAGTAAATAGTACAATATCAGATGTTTAAAATTGGTTCCGAAATAACAAATTAATAGTAAACGAAAAGAAAACGGTTTTAATGCAGTTTTCCATTTCAAAAAAAATTTGCCCCATTGAAAATGAACAGTGTACCATTGACTGATGTTAAGGCAACAAAATTTTTAGGTCTCTCAATTCAGTCAAACCTTAAATGAAACGTCCATTTAAATGAATTGAACACACAATTAAGTTCATTATGCTACGCGTTCAGAATTCTTGCAAATTCAGTCAGCCTTTATACTGCTCGTTGTGTATACTTCGCGAATGTTCATTCCCGCCTGAGATATGGCATAATATTCTGGGGAAATACATCTTATAGCTCCCAGACTTTTAGATTACAAAACGAATTGTACGAATAATAACCAAATCCCGCCCACGTGATTCATGTAAGCCTCTCTTCATTAATCTAGGAATTCTACCATTACCTTGTCTTTTTATTTACGAATCAGTGGTTTTTGTAAAAAATGACTTGCTCAAGGGCGGGAATATTTTTTCAGAAAATGCCGAAGTCTATTACTATAACACTCGACGTAGAAATCATATTAATCAGGTGACAGTATCAACAGCTCATTACAAAAAATTCACATACAATACATGTACATTATTTTACAACACTTTGCCGATGACATTAAACGATTAAATTCAATAGAAAAGTATAAATCCCAAGTGAAATCGTTTCTGCTGCATAACTGTTTCTATACAATTAGAGACTATACTGAGCATCACAAGAAAAGTAACATTTAATTTTAACAATGATACATAATGCATTATTTACCATTTGGACTGCATAAGTGAGTATAAACAACCTGTAACAACTATTGTACTACAGCTTCCGGGTCAATGACCCCCATCTCGATCAGGTTTTTCGTCCAGTTTCCCTGATCCATTGAGCAAATGCTGAGATGGCCCCTTGGTTTGCTTCTGGACATAAATGTAACTTCATTTTCTGTGCACATCTTCTAGAATTCAGTGGGAAATACAGTTATTCAAATTATCGTTTCCATGTTGTCGCCGCAGGAAGTAATAAGAGCCACAATTTATTGCTTATTTATCTTTGAATATAGATTTTATTACATGGGAGTTTTTTTTGTTTGTTTTTTCTCCCTTTCAAAATTCAAAATTTATTGCTATTTATCCTTGAAAATAGATTTTATTACATGGGAGTTTTTTTTTTCTCCCTTTCAAAAATTCAAAATTTAAGTAGTATATGACTTAGTGTAGGGATCACAGAATTTCGAAAATGTGCACACAATTCACTTTTCCCCATAGCACGTCATACGCAGTTTTTAACTGTTTTTTTGACGTAAAATAAATAAATAAATAGAATGGTTTCGTTCATTACGTGCATTATACATGAAATTGAGTCACTATTCATTCTTATCAGAAGATAGGTTACAGTTTTCTTCAGACACAAGACATTCCAAAAATTTTAGAAACTAAATCACAAAATCATTAAGTTGAAAGTTTGATATGAATTAATTACATAATATTATAATTAATTTCATTATTTATTAAAAAATAAGAACTCATTATTAGAAATTGATTTCAATTTATATTCATTTCCAGGAACGAATCAATCGCACCAATTAACCAGTTACTTATAGTTCTACGTTATTATGCAACTGGCAGCTACCAGCAGGTTATGGGTAACTGTATTGGGGCCAGCAAATCTACGGCTAACCGTATTGTCCATAGAATTAGCTGCTCTTTGACTAGACTGTTGCTTTGTTCTCTGTAAGCACTGTAAACCTACTCACCACAGAGCTTTTAGTTCACGGCCTTCTAAAAACAAATACTTACGCATTTTATATACCCATTAAAGTTTACTGGTGATTAGCTAACCAAAGCCGCGGAAGCGTTGGTAAAACGGAACAAATCTTAACGGGGACGTTAATTTTAACCACTCGTTTACTAACGTCACGTTATGTGTATGATGGTGAAACCGGGTCTAAGACAGGGCTGTCCTCTCTCATCACTATTGTTTATCTTGTTTATAAACGATTTATTGACGTTGGTACAGAAAACGGATACAGCTGCGTCGGAAATTGATGGCCTGAAAATTCCCGGATTACTATACGCTGATGATTTAGTTTTATGTTCGGAGACTATTTATGGGCTTACAGAAAAGTATATGAGTATTAAGCGGTGTTGATCGGAGAAACTACGTAAAATTACCGATCAGAGCAGCCGCCCGCTAGGATTCTGCTCCAGACAGCGACTGAATGACTCTGCTACGTCTTTCCGAGGTTTAGCGTTTGCCACGGACACTACACCTCACTTATTCCATGATCGAGTTATTGCATGTTTATTGCTACGAGTTTTTGTTATTCACCCGTCATACTCGAAATACAATTTACACCACGTTTATTAGTAAGGCCACTTTAGTCTATCAAGTTCAATCAATCGGAATATCCATGGTGAAAAGGGATAGATGGTCTCTCGTTAACTCTTGCGCATTCGACTTCAGCCAATGAGCTTCAGGCGCTAGGGTGCGTTATATTAGCGTGAATTTTAAATGCCAAAATTATCACAGTTATAAGTTTGATTGATTGATTAATTTTTTCGTGTTTCCGGGCGCGTCAACTGCTTTGGTCATTAGTCCCGTTAGTGTAGTGCATGTTTTTTTCTCGGGAGATGGCGGTGATCTTCCCCCGCTGGATGGCGAGATCTGGCGCCGACCGCCCGTCGGCTAGTAGGGTTTCCCCCTAACCAGGACTCTCCCACCAGTGGGGCACCGCCCCAGCCGGGACAAGCTCCAAGCTCCCGACCGATCTCCCGGAATATATGGTAATGTAGTGCATGTTAGTGTAAGGGAAGAGGATAGGACAAGGAAGAGGAAGGAAAGATCGCGCGCGGTCCGTGGTCCGTTTGGTAGAGTACTGCTCCGGCATTCGCCTGGTGTTGATCGGAGAAACCACGGAAAACTACCGATCAGAGCAGCCGGTCGCTAGAATTCTCCTCCAGACAGCGACTGAATTAGACCTAGCTGGAAAGCTAGTGTCGAAAACCCTGCCGCCGCCAAGACTCGAACCTAGGACCTCCTGGTCAGATGCGCTGCAGTAACATCAGTTGATGCACTGAGCTACCGCTCCCGGTGCAGTTACAAGTCATTGAAACAGAAACAAATGAGAACTTTTTTAAATATTACATCTTTTATTTCAATTACTCATTCATCGTGTTACTTTTAGTCGATTACCGTGTTTCTCAACACTTCTTGCTCTCCGTGAAACATGGCGGCCGACATTTAATCTCGCTTTTCGAACGAAGTGGTCACATGATTCGTGACGGAAACTGGTGGTGCGCCGAACGAGCAAAAATAGGTGCACCAGAGGATCCACCCATCTCTTTCCACAATACTAATATCGGAAGGGAAATGATATTGTCAACGTGCAACGAAGTGGCACCCTGGGATGGTGCTCCCACATACCTGCGATCATTTAAACACACATTTGGCACACTCTCGTTACTTAAAATTGTTAAACAGGAATTTTTAAATAGAAATATTGAAAAAAACAAATTTTGAATTGACTGTGTATAAACAAATGGGTGATCACATTTATTGAAGAAAGTGACCCTAACAAACGGGCCACGGACCGCGCGCCATCTTTCCTTCCTCTTCCTTGTCCTATCCTCACCCCTTACACGTACACTAACATGCACTATTAATGATTGTCTAATTGTCAATAATTAATAAATCTACGACCAAGCAATTTGATTTATATTATAAACATAAATGATTAATATACTTAAAACCGAGGGATTTTATTTATATTGGAAACAATAGATAAATCTAAAAACAAAAGGGGATGCTGTTATTTCGATAATATAAATACTTTCATATAATACAAAATTTTTAAAAATAAATTTTTTAAAAATTTAAAAAAAATTTTAATTTTTTTTTAGAAACCTGAAAAATATATGTTACAGTATGTTACATGACTCAATTTAGAGGAAAAATTGAGGCAGCATTTTTTGACGTTATCACGTCGAAAATGAAATATAATTTTTTCTATATGAATTCGACGTCAAAATTCGTTGACAAAAAATATTAAAATTCAGCTATTTTTCCTCGTCTCAATATTTTCCAGCTTGATACACGCAATAGATGCTGAGAAAAAATAAAACGTGCGAAACACGTTTGTCGTTGTATTTCTGCATAGATTGCCTTATGCTGACTTTTTGTGAAACTTCGTCATTTTATACTCTTTCATATGAGAGCATCACGATTATCGAGTCCCGACTGTGGCAGGATTTTCGACACTAGCAGTCGAATTCAGTCGTTGTCTGGAGGAGAATTCTAGCGACCTGAGGACGCTATCTGGAGGAGAATTCTAGCGGCTGCTCTGATCGTTAGTTTTCTGTAGTTTCGCCGATCAACACCAGGCGAATGCCGGAGCAGTACCCTAACCATAGAGTAAAGATGTATAACCATAGAGTAAAGATGTACCTCTTTAGTCTATGCCCTAACAAACGGGCCACGGACCGCGCGGCATCTTTCCTTCCTTTTTTCCTTGTCTTATCCTCTCCCCTTACACACACACTTACACTTATTGGGGCAGTGCCCCGCTGGTGGGAGATACCTGGTTAAAGAAAACCCGCTAGTCGACGGTAGGTCGGCGCCGGATGTCGCAATTCAGTGGGGAAAATCACCACCACCACCACCACCTCCCAATGAAAAACATGCACTAAACTTACGGGACTAATGACCTCAGTAGTTGACGCGCCCAGAACAATCAATCAATCGAAGTATTCTGATGCTAGATGCCCAAGATCTCCCAAGATCATTAGATACGCGAGGCAATATAACTTAAATAATTGAAGTTTTTCTTACCGTGATTTAAAATAGGGATTTTTTGTCGCATTAAATTGCGGCTGGCGGCCATTTATATAGGGTTATTATAGGGTTAAAAGGTTTTTTTGTATTATCTACCAGTATTTTTCTAATTCATTATTATCTAACTTTGTCATGGCTCTGACTGAATGCGTCTTTTCCCTGGGTACATGATGTTGAAATCTAAAATCGGCCTAAGCCGTCGTCACTAGCCGGGTGGTTGTGTGCATTTCTCATATTGCTTTTATGATTCATGAATGTATTTTAGATTTTTGTCAACATTTGATACGTATTGCTAAATTAATATCTCTTAGAATTTATATTTTCGGGCAAACCTTTAGAGTTTTCCTGAGTCAGTAATGTTTGTTTTGTTTTTAAAATTATTTTAATTATATTTTTTTGTTGCTCAATGTTGAAGAGCATGCACACTTCCTTTGTTTTCCCTGGTTTCCCCCGGTCGCTTAAGGCAAATGCTGGGACGTTGTATTCTCGTCACGTTTGTGAGCCCAGGGGCATGACATCTGTAAGTTGTATTATTTACTTATTACTAAGTATTATTATTTACTTGTTTTTATTTACTAAATGTATCTCTTAATTCAATTCTTATCTATAAATTTATGTATTACGTGGTTAGGCGGAAGAGGGGCCTGATGGCCCGAGTCTCCACATAAATAAAGTCATTATTATTATTATTATTATTATTATTATTATTATTATTATTATTATTATTTTATAATAGTTTATTTTGTCCAAATTTAACATTGTTGTGCACGGCAAAGACGCTATGACTTTTAGAACACACCCTATACTAGAGGTCAAAAAACTGACATTTATCACTTCTGAAAGTAAATTTTAATGAATTGACATATGTTTAATGAACAATCCAGTGTAAAGTAAAAAAATCAAAAAATCAAACTCACTGACCACGTCGTTGTTGGTTGTTTTTTTTTTTTTTGTTTGTTTGTTTTTTAATTTCGTCGTAATCTGAAAACTCTCCCCGAACCGCACACGTTTTGATGCATTTCCGTCCATCGGGCGGTATTCTGCGAAGCCAATGTTTGTCCTGCGACAGAGAGCCGTTTTCCAGCCCCAAAAGTGGAATTCCGCCCAATCTGGCAACCCTGACCTCAACACATACATAGAAACTCTATGGTTTCGCCACCGATGCGGCAATAAAAATGGATTGCCTCACTGGTTGCAACAATGAAAACTGTCAACGTAAATATTTTGAAATGTTTATTTCTAGTTTATTGTTAATATATTAAAAGATTAAACGTCCATTTTTATGAGATACTCCATGTTTAAATTTTTGTTTGCATAACCTTTCGACTTTGGACTAGAAACTCTAATAGATTGTGACTCAAAATTAGAATTAAACAGGTGCAATGTTTGTTACTTCTATTTTGCAATTAATTAGCAAATATTATTGTGCGATAATTATTTTTCTGTTTGTATCACCCTAGATTAAATATTCATCGATGGTATCACGTGCATTCTGTTTTAACCCAGATGCGTTTCACGGAAGAAGTTCGCAACGCCGCCATCCTAAACAAATGAACTTACGCTGTACAACTAGGTTCCCGGGAAGGACGGCGGATAGATGTGAACACAAATTCCCAGACTTCTTGTAAAGCGGTTTTGACTCGGTGACATCTCTTTAGTGAATTTTCGGACGACATAACATTCTAATGGTACGTACGTAAACAATCTTTCAGTACATTTTAAACTTCGATATGAAATAAAAATATGTAATATTACCCGAATATGCTTACATTGTAGCTTTTGTAATATCATGGCAAATTTCTCCATTTTTTTCAAGTAAACTGAAAGCATTCTGATTAAACTTTATTTGGAGTATTAGTAATGCTATTGCACGTCAGTTTTATTGTGAGTAGAACATTGTACGAATCGAGTGTTTAAATTTGTAACTTTTTGTTGACATGTGAAACATGGTCCATGTATTGTGCCTTTTGCAATGCAACTCAAGAACATTATGTAAGTTCATTAATAGCCTATAATACTTACTTTTTTGTATTAATAATACCATTTCTATCTTAAATGAAAAATAGTTTTTATTTTCATAGAATTATTTACTTATTAAATCAAAGTAGAAGAACACTGGCATTGCAACATTATTTTACATGCAGAGATATTTTTGCTTCTCATTCTTAACAGCATTTAACAAAACGTTAGAGGTTTTACATAATTAAAACACTGTGTTTAATTTTTTAAATTTTTTCTACACTGATATTGATAATACTGACACAATGAAGTGTCTGGCATCTAAGACACAATTCACCTAGACCCAGATCAATTACTGTATCATTGTTTTGCCAGAAGAAAGCTGCATGATATAGATCCATTATTCCTTGTACCTTCCTATATTATCTCTAGTTTTATAAGTGTGTTGTAAGCAATGAAATTTTCTTAATAGTTTTTGATGAATATTCATAAATGTTTTGTGACCTGCTGGATCCTGTAGATCTGCTGCTAGCATTGATGTAACACAATGTGAACACTGGTCCAAATGAAATTATTAAACTGAGATCTTGCTGTATCAATTATTTCACTAACTTTTCACATTCTTAGTTATGTTTTAACAAAATACATTTCTTTTAAATTTTGAATATATTTTTATTAAATTGATGAATCTTTGTCACAAAGAGAACACAAATGGAATCGGATTACTTTGGAGTGGGAATTGAATATGAAGAGTAGACTTTCAACAGATGAAGATGTTGTTTGGATGATATGAATGTGAAGATGATATTTGGGAAAAGAAAGATGGCACAGATTTTCAGCAATAAATCAGTAGTGTAGGAGAAGTAAGTCGACATTGTAAAAATTTGTGCTACTTACAATCAGGCCAGAAATTCAAGACACAAATTATATTATGATCAAACTCACTGGATTTAATTCTTGCATGATTTCTAATTCCATCAATATCTTGAAAATTCGGATGTAAGTATTTCTCAAGATCTCTGTTGTGATCTTAAATGGAGAGTTCATCTGCAAAGTTATGGTGAGCTCTCCTGATGTGCAGTATCAAGCATCAATCCCAAGTGATATTACAGAGAAAGTGTCAACATTTCCTGGTTTATCAATTATAGAAATTTCAAATCCCAGGGATAGGGTTAAAAGGCCAGTGTTAAGAACTGTTTTCCCAGAAGAATACATATCTATTTTCTGTTAGAGTTGCCTGAACTATGATAAATAATACCTCCATAATGAATATTTAGAAAAAAACTCCTTTCTTTATGCATTTAGCAAGAGATTAATATATATTTGCATTAGAAAGTTGTAGCATTAACTAATTTGCGTACTAATTGGGAAAAATTTTGATTTGTAAAGCAACTTCTTTCTTCAGTTTTTACTGTATTATCTTCAATTTATATACATTTTGTAATAAATGCATTGCAACTACCATATAAATGATATGTATTCTTGTAAAATATATAAAACTTCCATAGTTTCCCAGTACATATCCCATTACATACAGTAAATGATTTCCTCTAACACATGTGGTCCATGTTTTGTGTCCTTGAATAAGAAAAATCGATTGACAGCAATATTGGAAAAATTGTCAGAATGTCCATCTGTTCAGCAGGTCTATAATAAAAGGGACTTTTATATTTGAAAAGAAAACTAAAATCTCTATCTTCAATATTCTAATGTTGCAATGTTAACTTTTTACAGTTTCCTCTGGAAAAGAGATTAGCACAACTTTCATTTGATACATACAAGCAGAAAATTTAAGGAAACATTAGTTTCAATCATAACAGTTTTTCAACAATAATAGTTTAAAAATGTCCTATATTTTCCGAAAAAATATTGAAAACTCCCGAGACTCAAATGTAAATGATCTTTTTACTTTCTCGGAACAGACTACAGACTAACTACTTCTACTATTACTACCACGACTCCCACTTCTACCTCCACTACTTATATAGAAAAATTTTGCCAGGCACTGGAAATGAAAAAGTGGATAAATATTGTTCCTACATGTAGTAAATTATTTCCTCTAACACGTTGTGTGGTCTGAATCCATGCTGTGTGTGTCCTTCATACTGAAAAATCGATTGATGGCAAAATTGGAAAATTTGTCAGTATGTCTGTCTGTTCATCTATCCATTCGTTGTTGGTCAATGCTAATGCCTAAATCTTTGAGCCAATTTTCTTCAAAATTAATATTCTCTTTCAATTTAAATGAATTTGACGGCCAAAGGGATATTTTGATTTTTGGTGGTACTTTATATAATGCCTCAACATTTTCAAATAACAACTCCAAACTTTTTTCTTGGATAGCGTAAAGAACACTTAAGAGAATGATGTGGAACTCAAGTTCACAAAAATTCCTGATTTTTTGAAAACTGAAAGAGTGCAATTTTTTAGGCACTTTCCTACATCTATAATATTAAAGATAGAGAATTTTTCCTTAATGAAATCTGTTTTTTAAGGACAGGTCTTGAAATAAGGTTATACTCAATGTTTCAAAAATTTGAGTAGGTTTTGTGCATCATGTCATGAAATTTTAATTTTTGTAAACAATTTTTTTGGGTTCCAAATTTTTTCTTTAAATTTTTTTCCTCGAAAGACAGAAGAAAATAGTGATACTCTCATTTCCGTAGAACTCTCTGTATTTTCAAAAATTGAAGAATTTTAGCATTTAAAAATTACAGAATAGAATAATTTAAACTAAATTTGTTTCAAAAGATCAGGTGTTTGAAAAAGGTCCAACACAATGTTTTTGAAAAAAAAAAAAATAGTTTTTGCATGATTTGTGCTCAAATTTATGCAATTTATAAAAAAACATTTTATCAAAAACCACCTTTTTTTTTCCTTCCATTTTTTCCATAGTTAGAACAAGGAGCACTTAAAGAATGGCGCAAGTCTCATTCTTGTTGATTTCTTTGGATTTTTGAAAATTGAGAATTTAAAAACAGTGCAAGAAAGTACGCACTGTTGTAGCAGTACTAGTTTCAAGATCTGTATTTGAGCAATGAACTTTGAATTTGTTAAGAATTTTTTTCAGTATTGTAGTTGTTACAAGATGCCGAAAAAAATTTAGTATGCAATGTTCAAAAAATCAAGGATTTCAACAAAAACGAGATATACTTCATTTTTTTAGTGTGCTTAAGGCTGTTCACGGGCAAAGTTACTTTTCAAAATTTGAAACAATTTTGACAATGTTGAGGCTTCATGTAAAGTGCCCTCAAAAATCAAAATATCTACTTTAAACTCACAGGGGCTCGAGTTGGTCAGATCAATTGGGGAATGACTGACACTATGACGGACAAACAGATATTTTGCCATTAATCGATTTTTCGGTATAAGCACTCACTAAGCATAGATTCTGAGAACAGAACGCCCCAGAGAAAGTAAATTACTATATACAAATAGGAATAAAATTTGTCTTTTTTTTTTCTCTTATGAGAACCTGGCAATAAAAGTTTTTGGCAAAAAATCATCAGTTTGCGTTACACGAATTAGTATTTTGTCTTCTTACAAAGTAAAGCTAGAAAGTAAAAATATAATAATTTAGGTACAATTTGCCTATATATTTTAAACCATTTAATTGTGGAAACATTTTCCTGATGGTACATTACTCGTTTAACTACTTGTAAACGGTACAATCTTTAAAAAGTTTGCTGCTAGCACATATGAATTCTCAACAAAAAAATCTTTTTGAGGCTTTGTAACATGTTTCAATATGATATTTTCAATACCATTTGGTTTTGGAGAAGGCAAATTTAATGTCCAAAAATTGTTTTGAATTTGATAAATGAATGGATACATTATTTTAATTTTTAGATTAAATTTTGTCAAAAAATTAATGAAATTTCAGGATTTAATAATATGAAGTTAAGCAGAAATGGATGAAAAACCATTGAGGATTCATCAAAAAAATTAATTAGTTGTTCGGAAGTAATTTTTCAGAAGATGCAATTGAAGTTTTAAAATACTTTGTTTCTATTCATGGATAATTTTTTCTGTATTACGAAAGAACTCATAGAGCTCTTGCATAAATTTACATACATTTTTCATGTCAAAAGCTATGAATTGCCAATCTTCATTCTATTTCAACAAGAATATGACATCCATTGTTACCAACTGTATCTACTAACTCTTGAATTACTAATAACTTGTAACATTTTTAAGAACTTTGATTATTATAACAAGTAATATGATATTGTCTTTACACATTACTTTACCTCTAAAAGGTCTGACAAAAAAATCTTCCCTGAACGCAAAAGAAATGTTTTCGATGTTTAACTTTACTGACTTCCATTGTACCAGAAATGAATTGAAAGCTAGGCATTAAACCAAAAATTAAAAATAATTAAATAACAAGTATAAAATAAAATCCGTTATTCTTTTCTTCTCTAAATTGTCAGAATTGGAACCTAATTTAACTGTTTTGATTCTAGTTTTAATTTTTAAATGATGTTCATAATTCTGTTATGTAAAGTTCTTGTTTCATGCAAACAAATGTGTAAACTGATGTATGAGTTTCCAGAGAGATGACAATGTATTATTATTTTTTTTTTGAAATTATCAAGGGTTTTACCCTGGGGGGGAAAAAAAAAAAAAAAAAAAGGAATTATCAAAACCTTTAATATTTTAAAAATTTATTTTTTAAAAATAACGGCTAGTTGTTCAAAACTTGAGCAAAACTATCTACAGATCTATACATTTTACATTTTTCAGTGTCAGCAATAAAAGCTCACATCCAATTTTTTACAAGGAGAAACCCTCATTTTAATTTCAAAAATCATAAACTGAATTTTAGGAATTTAAGCAAGCATACCGCAACAATATAATATTAAAAAACATTCCTCTTCCGATAATACTTCACTCTTACTACATATTTTTATTATCATTCAGTAAAATTAATTGTAATAATTTTTATTACAGTAATTAATAACTATTTTAATTCTTATTAGTTTCATCATTCCACTGGGAAAATGTTTCAATAACTAAGAATACAGTGACAGTTGTGTAGGAACCGACAATCCAGAACGTTCCAGAAGCCCTTTTTGAGACTCGGTGATGAAGAATGGTTGCTCAGGAAGCTGGTGTTGTTCAACTCTGTATTGTTCAACTCTTATAACATGAAATTTTGACAGTTCATACTACCCTTCCATTTCATGAGTATTAGTATATCATAGTTTCCAAAAGATGATGTGTTAAGGTGAAGTAAAAAGCAAACTTTGAGCCAATAATACCATACATTGAAAATAAAATTTCAGGTAACTACATATTGTATAAGATGGACAGATAAATAATTGATAGGTTCTCCATTTTATCATCTGCGTTAAAAATTTGAGAGTGAGGGTTGTAATATAAGCAGCATTATGAACAAGACACCAAGCCTTTCAGATACATACTTATGAAAACTGTGACATTGGAGGTAAACTGGAAAGGTGGCAAAATTTGATTCAGGATTAACTAAAGCCATCTTGGTTCATACCCATTAGTAAATAACACACATGAATCCATATTAGAAAATTGAATCATAAAGAAACAGTGAAAAATAAGCATTAACACAATCTTCCATCGCACACACTTTAACTGCTTTGAATTGTTGGAGTTTTAATTTTGAGTGCTTAAAAATGGTACCACATGAAACATATTATACTATCAGTGGTTACCTTGTTCTTCTTAGGTATATAATAAAGCGGTGGTAACAAGAACTTTTAGTCTTCTTTCTTGAGTCAAAATCTTCAATTCAAATTACAAATGATTCGCTTATATAATACCATTCATATCTTTATGTACACTTGACATTAAAAAAGGATTAATGATAAATAACCTTAATCCACCACTTTTTATTAATTTATTAATCAGTCATGCTATTCGTTTTTGAAAATTTATTTCCTTCTACAAATGATATGAAAAGAATGATAGTGAATACGCAAATAAACCTGATCCTGGGCAAGTTTTAATTCATTAATGATAGAAGACAAATCTTTTGATTACTTACACAAAAGCTGTGACCATGCTTTAAAAGTATATGTGATTATACTGTAACATGACTTTATTTTTGCAGGTACACCATAGAAAGCAATAATATATTCACCTGCATTGAGACGAGAGGAAAGACCCTTAGGTCCTTCATTTTGTGGACTATGATTAATAAGGTGAGTGCAAAAGCACTAACAGAAACAATAACCAGAAAAACAACCAAATATGAGAAATAATTTTTGTTCTCAATTAAAAACCAATATATACAGGTGAGTCACGTAACTTTAGTACTTCCTGTAACTTTTGAACAGTTGAAATTATTGCAATGCAGTTTTCACGAAAGTGCATGAGGGAATATGGCTAATTGATATGTATATTCATTTATATTTTATCCCTTGTATTCACGAGATTATGAGGTAAATTTCTTTTTTCAAATAGACTAAAAAAATATGTATTGTTCCATCATGATGATCTTAAAAAGACGAATTCAACGATATACATATTGTCATTTGTTAGATAAGTATTTTTTTATGTAATTTTTATTTGTTTGTGAGTCATGGTTAATAGATATTTTGAATGAAAGAGTCCACCTCACAAGGTCTCGCAGCGCTTCACCAGCTAAAGTGCGCTCAGGGAAGAGAAGGGGTCTTAGTATTTCAAGATATGAAACATATTCCAAATATTCACAAAACTCTTGCAGTTTTTTTCCTGAACTTTGCTTTCCATCCTACCACATTTTCAGAATTCTAGTATTACTTATTTACTGAAGGATTGGAAATATGAATTTGTCATAAGTAGTATGTAATGAAATAAGATTGTTTATTTCAACTGGATTTAAAGGGGTGTCATACCATAAGATATTAATGGAATCTAGAAACTAAACACTATCAGAAAAAATGATTAAGATTGTACAAAGAAAGATGCATATTTTCTGCAAATAGTTTTATTATTAATGAGAACTTAATAATACCTTATGAAAAGCAAAAATGCATGTATATAAAGACAATAACTATACCTATGTTTCTATCCCTAAGTTATTATCATATGCTTATTAACATTAAAATTGTTTGCTCAAAATGTGCAATATTCTTTGTACAGTCTTAATTATTTATTCTTATTGTGTTTTGTCTCAAGATCGCATTAATATCCTGTTATGCAAAACCCCATTAAATGGAGTTGATGTAGTAAAATATTTTTATTACACTACATAATTATGACAAATCCTTATTTTCAAACTATCAATTCCTTCAATAAAAGAAACAAAAAGTCTGAAAATGTAGAGAGTAACAGAGTTCAGGAAAAAACATTGCCACTGTTTTGAGAATATTTGGAATGTGTTTCGTATCTCAAAATACTAAGATCTCTTCTCTTCCCTGGGTGTGTGTTTGCTGGTGGAGCGCTGCATGACCTAGTGAAGTGGACTGTTAAATTCAAAATATCCCTTGCATATGAGTCGCAAACAAATCAAAATTACTCAAAAAAATGCATATCTAACATATGACAATATGTATATCATTGAATTTGTCTTTTTACACTTGCAATGATAGACTGAAATATGTGTTGTTTCATTTGAAAGAACAAAGTTACCTAGAATATCTTGTATAATACAAGTGATAAAATATAAATAAATACACGTATCAATTAGCCTCTTTGCCTTGTAAATTTTTATGAAAACTGCATTGCAATAACTTTAACCATTCAAAAGTTACAAGAGGTGCTAACTTTATGAGACTCACACTGTATATTATATGAACACAAATTTAATTAAGATTAATTAGTAAGCCATTATAAAGAAAGTATTCTGTAATTGGAACAAATAAGCTGAATTGAAAGGAATTCATTTCATTTTGTTTCTCAGCTTTGTACTCAACGAGGCTTCATATTGTAAAACTTCCCGGTTGGACTAATTTATGCAAGTGAAAGATGAGAAAACTATTTCTACTTGAATAAGGAAAGCAATGAAGATAACATCAAACACCTGAGCTCACAAAATCGATAAGTACAAAATCATTAGCATTGCATGAAATTTTCTTTGTGTAATCTACATAACATGGTCATCAGAGGTGAACCAAAGGAGAGGCCTCGTCAGACTTCTGCTCCCACCAGAATCCAAATGCATTGTAACGTCTTTACAATGTATAAATGTCGTCATTGTACAATCTTACAAACCAGGAGCGGTAGCTCAGTGCATCAACTGATGTAACTGCAGCGCCTCTGACAGGGAGGTCCTAGGTTCCAGTCTCAGGACTGGCAGCAGGACTAGCGGCAGGATTTTCGACACAAGCTTTTCAGCTAGGTCAAATTCAGTTGCTGTCTGGAGGAGAATTCTAGCGGCCGACTGCTCTGATCAACACCAGGCAAATGCCAAAGCAGTATCCTAACAAACGGGCCACAGACCGCGCGCGATCTTTCCTTCCTCTTCCTTGTCATCTCCTCTCCCCTTACACACACACACTTACACTAACATGCACTACACTACCACACATTCTGGGAGACCGGACAAGAGCTTAGAGCTTGTCCTGGCTGGGGCGGTGTCTCGTAGGTGGGAGAGTCCTGGTTAGGGGAAACCCCACTAGCCGACGGTAGGTCGGCGCCGGATCTCGCCATCCAGCGGGAAAGATCACCGCCATCTCCAGAGAACAAACATGCACTACACTTACGGGACTAATGACCAAAGCGGTTGACGCAGAAACACGAAAAAACCAACCAACTAACTACAATCTTACAACGTATTAATGTAAACACATTCTCACTTTTATTTTTTTATTTATTTTACGTCAAAAAAACAGTTAAAAACTGCGTATGACGTGCAATGGGGAAAAGTGAATTGTGTGGACATTTTCAAAATTCTGTGATCCCTACACTTAGTCATATACTACTTAAATTTTGAATTTTTTAAAGGGAGAAAAAAAAACAAAAACTCCCATGCAATAAAATCTATTTTCAAGGATAAACACGCAATAAATTTTGAATTTTGAAAGGGAGAAAAAAACAACAAAAAAACTCCCATGTAATAAAATCTATTTTAAAGGATAAATAAGCAATAAAGTTTGAATTTTGAAATTTTGAATTTTTGAAAGGGAGAAAAAACAAAAAAAACTCCCATGTAATTAAATCCATTTTCAAGGATAAATAAGCAATAAATTTTGAAAGGGAGAAAAAACAAACAAAAAAAACTCCCATGAAATAAAAATCTATTTTCAAAGATAAATAAGCAATAAATTTTGGCTCTTATTACTTCCTGCCGCGACAACATGGAAACGATAATTTGAATAGTTGTATTTCCCACTGAATTGTAGAAGACGTGCACAGAAAATGAAGTTACATTTATGTCCAGAAGCAAAACAAGGGGCCATCTCAGCATTTGCTCAATGGATCAGGGAAACTGGACGAAAAACCTGATTGAGATGGGGCCATTGACCCGGAAGCTGTAGTACAATAGTTGTTACAGGTTGTTTATACTCATTTATACAGTCCAAATGGTAAATAATGCATTATGTATCATTGTTAAAATTAATGTTACTTTTCTTGTTATGCTCAGTATAGTCTCTAATTGTATAGAAACAGTTATGCAGCAGAAACGATTTCACTTGGGATTTAAACTTTTCTATTGAATTTAATCGTTTAATGTCATCTGGCAAAGTGTTGTAAAATAATGTACATGTATTGTATGTGAATTTTTTGTAATGAGCTGTTGATACTGTGCCCTGATGAATATGATTTCTACGTCGAGTGTTATAGTATTAGACTTCTGCATTTTCTGAAAAAATATTCCCGCCCTTGAGCAAGTCATTTTTTACAAAAACCACTGATTCGTAAATAAAAAGACACGGTAATGGTAGAATTCCTAGATTAATGAAGAGAGGCTTACATGAATCACGTGGGTGGGATTTGGTTATTATTCGTACAATTCGTTTTTGTAATCTAAAAGTCTGGGAGCTATAAGATGTATTTCCCCAGAATATTATGCCATATCTCAGGCGGGAATGAACATTCGCGAAGTATACACAACGAGCAGTATTTTCTTTTTAAAATTAGTAGCCACATGTCTTAAACATTCTTCCACATGGTTTAGAAATTCGGATACATTATATCAGACTTATTATAAGTTACAGTGAAGAAACTATAACGTAATACCCATTATTACCCCAAAATATTTCAATTTTTATTTATGTTGTTTCGTCAAAATATCTTTTTAAATCTCTGATGGCAAATGAAGTAGTATAATGTAAAGTTCTCTTGCGCTCAGGAAAACCTGAACACTGGCCGTGGAGTTGTACACGTGTAGTAGTAGCAGCGTCTCCAGCGCCTTGATATTTGAGGTTGTTATTGGATTGGTATTCTCCCGCGCTGGCGCGATGCGTTATAACCGAGCCCCTAATTTTCCGTGAACGGACAGTTCGGTTCAGTTAATTTAAAGGGGCCATGCCCGTCAGTGTAGTGGACGCGACAATGAAGCGGAAAATCCGTTTATTATCATTTTATCAACTTTCCCATACACCAATATCTCATCTTCCGTTTGAATAATATTGATAAAGAAATATGGTGTGTTTTGTAATGCCTATCCTTGGCTGTGAAACCAGTCGAATGGGATTTCCTTTTGATTACTTGTTATATCGTCGCTGTGAAATCAAACCGGCATATCTGCAAAATGCATATTTTTCACCAGAGCGCATGAAAGTTTTCGCATGTGATATTTTCCTTTTAACGTCCCACGGTGGGGTATTTGGCCGATTTAGGCGGCCAAAAGTCAAATTTTCAAATTTCATTCCAGACAAATAAAAATACCTCATTGTAAAGCTAAAAGGTCAGGGAATAACCAGCTGCACAAATTTTAACGGCAGGGGCAACTTGTCAGACTTGTTCACTTGTGAAGTGCGCCTGTTCGTTTTTGTCTCCCGCGCGGGCTTCAGTCTCACAGTGAATTGCGTCTACTGCGTTTCGATTTTGAAGTGAAGAGCCATAGAGACTGATGAAGCAGGTAAGTATGTACACGTTATGTGTATTTCCGTACAGATTTTAATTATTTTAGTTGAGATAGAGCTTTTCAAGTTTTAATGAAGCAAATTTTAATTAATGTAGCTAAAGTAGTGTACTTCCGGGGGTTTCCGGGTGGTTTTTGGTGCAATGGAAGGGTTACTTTTCTATTTTACAAATTAGTAAAAATTAACCGCGGATTGCGCGGTTTTGCACGATATACAGCCAATTATGTACGACTGCGATTTACGGATTTTTTTACATGAGTTTATTTACTTTTTAATTTCCTTCAAATTTCGTTTTAGGGCATTCGGCCATCAACGTATTTACTCGAAGAAAGTTATTTAACATGATGCAGCAACAAATAAAGGAAATAAAGCATAAATTTTCATATTAAAAAAATTAATTTACAGAAATTATTTGTTACGTAAAGAAAACTATTCTGACAAACAAATAAAGGAAAAAAAAATTTTTTTTAAATCTGATATGAAACGAAGGTGGTCTGCAGCACATAAGAAAGAAGATGTGTTTGTTAAAAAAATTGTGATTGGCTCAATGGCACATTTGAAATACCTAAAGTAGTCAACCGCCCCGGCTGACCAAAGAAAAGATTTGAAGATTTGAGTGAGAGAAGCAAGAGAAGAAGAACGGAAGATTTAAGACAGTTTCAGAAATACTAACTTATGCTACCCGGGTGACATTAGGTGTTACAGGAAAAAGAGACGCTTCTAAAATTGTCAAGGAAATCACATGTTCTCCTAAACGAGCTGGAAAATACAAGAAAGCATATTCTGTTAGTTTAGAGGATAGGAAAACACAACTAACGACACTCAGTGCACTAGCTCAGTTTGTTGAAGCTGATCTGTCAAGGAGGCAATACGAAATAATTAGAAGCAGTAATAGGAAACTATATCCTTGTTATAGTATACTTCAGAAGGCAAAAATTGATTGTTATCCATATAAGGAATCGTATCATGTGACTGAAAATTGTGCTGCAATCGATTTACAAAATTTGCTTGATCATACTGTTACTCGATTGTTGATGCATTTAGAAGAGGTTGTACAACCTTTAAGAGAAGAAGAATGTACCTCATTAATTTTAATTTGCAAGTGGGGCTGTGATGGTTCACAACAGGCTCAATATAAGTTGAAATTCCTGAATGATGCTGATTCTGATGCACATATATTTCAGAGTTATTTTGTTCCACTTCGACTAATTTGTAGCACAAGTAAGAAGTTGATCTGGCAAAATCCAAAACCGTCTTCGCCATGTTAGTGCCGTCCTATCAGAATAAGATGTGTGAAAAAATCCACGGACATAACAAATGAAGAAATTCACCATGTGCAAAACTCAATAAATTTGCTGCAAGACACGAAAGTGACATTGGCAGACAAATTGTTCTCAGTCAAACACACTCTGATGCTCACCATGATCGATGCTAAAGTATGTAATGCTGCTACTTAAACAACTTCCACAATGAGATGTTGTATTTGTGGTTCAACAAGTAAAAATTTCAACAATTTATCAGACAAAATACAAGTTAAACCAGAAACATTGAAATTTGGATTATCGATCTTACATGCTAGAATTCGCCTATTTGAAAGCTTATTACATCTTTCATATAAACTCCCTGTTAAAAAATGGCAGATGAGATCAGACAATGAAAAAGCACTAGTGAAGCAGAGAAAGCTACAAATCCAAGAGAACTTGAAAAATAAAATGGGTTCAATTGTAGATGTACCTAAGCCGGGATTGGGCAATACCAATGACGGTAATACTATTAGAAGGTTTTTCATGGACCCAGAACTAGCATCAGAAATTACCAGCATTGATTTCACACTAATATATCGCTTCAAAGTTATATTGGAAACCATATCTTCTGGACATAACATTAACATAGGAAAATTTTCAGAATATACAATGGAGACGGTTAAGTTATATATTCAGTTATATCCATGGCATCCGATGACGCCAACAGTTCACAAGCTACTAATACATGGTGCTATTGTGGTGGAGAATGCCCTTTGACCAATGGGTCTACTTTCGGAAGAGGCTGCTGAAGCTCGTAATAAACATTTTCGCCTTTACCGTCAAAATTACGCAAGAAAATTTTCCAGGGTATCTTGCAACCTAGACGTGCTTAACAGACTACTATAAAGTTCTGATCCTCTCATTACTGGTATGAGGCCAATACCTCCAAAAATCCTCCAAAAACATAGCCTCCTTAGCTATGTTACTTCCAGCTGAAACTACGTATCTGTATCCAGATGCTACTCATGCTGAAGATAATGAATTTTCAGAAGAACTACAATTATCTTCAAATGAAGAACCATACCTGTTATAAACATCTTTTCTATCACTATTTTGTAATATTTTGTGTTCTACGTGAAACTCAAATTTTATCAACAAAGCAATTAGTTGAATTATATTACTGTATATCACTGCATATTACCAAAGATGCAATAAAAGAATGTAGTTGCAGATTATTTCATTTTGAAATTTCTTTAGATTTGTGAGCTTTTCTTTATTATTTATTGTATTTTTGATAATTTATTGTATTCTTTAAAGATTATTATTTTTTCGTATTAATACAAGTATTATATTATATTTTGTATTTAGTTCAGCCCCAACATATGGTATCCCTGAAATGAGCTCTGTTCTTGGGGTTGTATTTATAAACAAATAAAGAGTTCAAAACTTATTTTTTCTTAATAAAATCTCTTTCATATCACATAAAAAGCCACGAATGAGAAAGGTGGCACATTCAGAAGCAATTAAACAGCGAAAATAATTTTGGCCGCCTAAATCGGCCAAATACCCCACCGTGCGTCCGTTTGGTTCACCTCAAAGCCACCTTATGCATAAATAAAATTTAGACGAATTCTGCTTATTGAAGTAGTAGTTACAAATAAATCGAAAATTGCTTAAATTAAGAGAAATATGCAGATATGCTAGTATGATTTAAAATCAGTGTAATGTTTGCTTTTGTGTCACAGTGGCTTCTTCAGTTAGAACCTTTTTTAAGTAGAAAAAAGATAAGTTTATCAATGAAAAATTAATTTATTGCTTCACAATTTTTTGTTATATAACAATTAACAAAATATTGCTTATCCCTTTGCTGGTAACTTCAAAGTTTCACAAATTTTTATAGAAATCTGAATGAATTGATGGTATTATCCAATCGGTAACTAACTTTAGGATACCCTTTTTCTTCTTCGCATCAATGGTAAGTCTCTCGAAATAAGCTTGCATCAGAAAAGGATTCACGTTCTTATTGCTCCGCTTATTTCTTTTCTTCACCTCCTCCCAGGCATGTGATCCGTAGGATGTTTTAAAGTATAAGTTGTCGTCGTCTTTAATTACTTTCAACATTCGAATGTCCAACATGGGTAAAATTACTTGGGAGTCTTTCAGAGCTTTTATGTCAAAAAAGTCCTCATGACTCAATTCATGAACCAGGTAAGGTTTGTCACTTTTCTTTGCCGTTTTCATGGCCATGGCATACTGGGAAGGTAAGTATATCGGTCCGCTTCGGAGTGCTCTTTTAACTTCTCTTTCGATGGTTGAGTGAACCGAATCCCCCTCGTTTTGGGTGTGGCCCTTTACTAAAACTTTGTGTGTGATTGATTTTATGTTTTGTAATGTTGTAACAGCATATTTGTACATTCCCAGCATAAAGTTATTTTTTGTTGTCCACAACAATTATCGCTGTAAAAGACGACGTCTATTGGACAGTCAGCTTTGTCATTTAAATGTTGCAGATATTTCAGCACACAGCTCCCAATCGCAATCACGCCTCTTTTTCCCCGTGTCTCATCCCACGTGTAACGGTTTACCGTTTTGTCGCCCTTCAGTTCAGCAATTGTTAAATTGTAAACGGCTAGCTTTGAAATGTAGTAGTAGGAAGACGCCTGCCCCTGCGGACATGATAACACTGCCAGTAGGTCGTATACTGCTACGACAGGTGAAGCTGTGTTTTTTTTGTCATTCTCCTTCTCCAGTCTGGACAAGTCCTTTTCAAGAATATGATTCTCATATTCTGTCGTATTCTGTTTCGTGTTTTGGTAAATGAGACAAACATCACACTGATCTTTTCTTTGGTGTGAAAAACGAAAGGTTGTATGACTTGAAAATAGCTCTGTACTGGCAATAGCTTATTCAGGTTTGACTCTTTTCTTTCTTTTAAATAGTCTCTGTGAAGTTCGGCGATAGATTTTCCACCATCTATATACTCCCGAGAGCTTTGAGATCTACAATAATGACTAGGAATTCTGGGATTTTTTTTCTATGTGAATCTTTGCACTCTTCACGAGTTCTTCATCCAAGTTTCGACCCTTTCCATGCTTGCCTCTCATTTCCAAGCTTAGCACATCTGTGCTTTTGTCTGTTTTTTCAAAGGTTGTACGAATAGCTCTGTCCGATAGGTCAAAAGTGTTTTTAAAAAACTGTTTGCATACCCGTATTTTTTCTCCATCTTTTGTTATTGAGTATGCTTGATTAGAACCCCTTTCCCTTTTACGGTTCAATGTAATCCTCTGATACTTGGGAACAACTGCCTGTGTGCTATATTTTATGAATTCTCTTTGTCTTTGCAAGTCTCCCATTCCCCAAAACATTGCAAAAATCTCTTTCCGATAGTTCTCATCAATTTTCTCAGTGCACTTGAGTTTACAATTGTGGCAAGGAGGCTTCATGCTTCGTTTGTTTACTCTTCCTCGAGTTTTAGAGTCGTATTCCTCACCGCAGTTTCGCATCTGCTTTGCTAAAATTCTTTTATTAAATTTGCCTCTTTTCTCTTTCTTGTAGTTGGTTCGTTTGCATTTTCGATTTCAATCCCAGTCTCCGGTTCATCTCTACTTTCACTGTCAATTTCGGAGCCAGAATTTATTGTATTATAATCGGGGTCGACTTCATCGTCATCAGAATTATGAAATGGGTCTTGGTCTTCCGTGTCAGTAGTGTCCATGTTAATATTGTTGTTGACTCTGTAGCTTTCAGTCCCCAATAATTGACCCGTAACAATATCGTTGGCCAAACCAGACTTCTGAACTTCCCGTGCCATTTGCTCTATTGAAACTTCTACCGGATCTACCGCAGTCAGTCATCGTTGGTGCAGTAACTTCACATTCTAAAATTTGAAACAAATATATCTATAAGCCACCAATAATTACGCAAACGCCGAACAGTATTGATATAAAATTATATATAAATCAAAATGGCAATAGTCTGAACTTACCAGTCGAAGGGGAAATGTGGTTTCAGTCTCTTCTTGTATAGGTTCACATTCCACCCACATCATTAGAGGGTGCTTGTAGTTCAGTCAAATCTGTCTTGTTAGTTTTTGGAACATTTTTAGTAGCGCTTTCTGTATTCATAAATGTTGGAAGCAACGGATCAGGCAGCTTCTTAGCACAAGCTTTTTCATCCATTAGACCTATAGGATCTTCTACTGTATCTATATTAGTCAGATCAGCGTTCGTTGATGCAGTAACTTCGCATCCTAAAAAATATATTATAGATATATGCTATTATAATTCTATTATGGGGTAAAGTTTGAAAGTGATGAGCAATGTGTGATTGAGTTCTTCCTATATTAGTATTGACTACACCAATGCTTGTGACCAACAGTATTGATTTATTTAAATCAAACGACAAAACCTAAACTTACCAGCAGGAGCGGAAAAGTAGTTTTCACTCTCTATTTGTATAACTGTCTTGCTACTTTCAGGAACATCTTCAGTACTACGCTCTAAATTGACTCGTGTCGGAGGCAAAGCATCTGGCGGAATCACTTGCCACCGCCTTTCACTGCTTACCGCAAGTTTTAATAGAAAACCTGTACGCCTTTTCCTTCAACAAACAACAATGTTATACGTATGTGGTAGTTTAAGTATCTACCTGCAATGGTGGATTTTGAGCCTTGTAAACCGTAAAACATCCTGCTAAACGATATGCAAGAATAAAATAAACCGGCATATCTTCAAAAACATCACGTGAAACTTTGTTTGGATACAATTCAAACTGAAATATTGCAACATATTTCGGTTTTAATTAACATTATGCTTTATTCACAAGGAAAAATTTTCCCCGGAAACCGACATTTTGGCATATATGCCGATTTGTTTCAGTTGAGGCTGCTATCAACGCAATGATGGTAAGTGCAAACCGGATTATCTGCCAATAAGTCGTATCTGGATAATAGTAAGAACCTACTATTGTGACATAATTCACTTTTACTTACATGATGGACGTCTTTCCTCCTTGAAGGTTTTGAAGCGACTGGCGTACTACGCAATAGATCTGTCTTCTGTTAAACAAAATGGCTATTCCCGCGTAAATGCATACCGATCCAACGCCATCTGACGGATTTTTATTCAACTATACGATATGCTGGTTCGACATAAAAATAGACGGAAAAAAAGAAATTTTTGGCACAAACAACTCAAAAACTTTGCATTTATGACGGTTTGATTTCACAGCGACGATATGTTGATATATTTTCTAAAATGAAATTTATTATCTTCATCCAACTTATTAATATCGCGCACAAATTCTTATTTTATCTTCCTCCTTTCTATACATTCGCCTTAAAATATACTTTATTTCAGCGAATTGTATACATTATTTCAGACTCATTGTAAATTACAGTGAGTGACAAAAAAGTAATAATATCGTAATACACTTAACACCTCAAAATATCTTCTCTTTTATTGATTTCATTTGGTTTCGTAAAATTCTTTAAATACTGCTTGTGACATTGTGAAAGAAGTATATTCTCACTTTTCTGTAACTGTTCCTGTGCAGAGGGATATTCACTGGGTCGTTTTTTGGAGTGCCATAGCGTTTCCACCTCTCAATTATTGAGGTTATAATTGAGACGCCATTCTGCCGCGCTTAAGCGTCGCGTGGCAACCGACGACCACACACTTCCGTGGACGGGTATTTCAGAGCATAGGAAGCAAAGATGGGCCCTGGCCGACATTGCAGAACGGGTCTATAAAGCGGGAATTCCATTTTTAATTTTTTTTTTTACCTTTTCTGGAAGCATTGATATTCTCTATGAACTTTTAGAAATTTCGATGAATAAGCATGATCTGGTTCAAAATGCGTATTCTGGTCGGGTAGAACAATTCAAACGGGAGTTCCATTGGATTTCTAACAATATTGGTTTGGATTTTCCAAAGTGAAATGTAACTTTTTTAAGCATGTATACATATCGTAAACACATTCCTACTTTTGTCTTTGTGCTTTTATCCATACGTCTTAAAGATTTTAAAACTTTATCCAAGCGATTCAATTACATTATTTTAGACTGAATTTAACTTACTGGGAGTTTCAGTAAAGTAACTATGTAACACGTATACGTAACACATTTATTATCAACAAATATTTTAATTTTTCCTTATTTGATTTAGTTTCGTAAAAAAACTTTAAAAACTATTACTGACATCACTAATCACTAATGTTTATAGGAGTCAATATTGTGTTTTCAGGTGGTGATTTGAACAAATACATTGCGCGTTTGGACAGATACAATTGGTTATTTCGTACGTTATCATTCGTCGGTCTACCAATTCATTAACGACAAGTCGAAAGGGGTCTGTACGTTTACCATTAAAAATCTTTGTGTTTGTCTTTCAAGAGCTGAAACTGGATGGGACAAACATTCACAAAGAAATTTGAATTAAATTATGCGACGTCCACCGTAAATTATTGCGTGTTTTCACGAAATCCGCACTCGACCACTGTAGAATAATTGCAATCTGCTAAAAGTGCGCGAACTCATTGCTACCAACCAAACCTTGTTTGAGTCATACTTAACCATAATTCAGCATTAATCCGACATGATATAAAAAAATTAATCTTTGTCATAACTTCCCGCACTGTCACTTTGAAAGACGTAAGTGTTCTATTTGGTTTCCGGATCTCGATGCGAAGTTTATGATGATCGCAAAGAAATTAATTTGGCTGGATATAAAGGTGTGGCACGCTGAGCAGCTTAAAAGCCCTTGAATGTACTAATGAATTAAGAAAGGCGTGTGACGCTGAAATGTACATCGAGAGTGCGGCAAGCGTCGCAATAGAGGAGATGCAATTGTGTAGGATGTGTGCAGGTATCACGTCAAGGCTTTACGGTGTGTACTTTATGTGCACAAACACTCTATTTATTTATTTATTTATTTTACGTCAAAAAACAGTTAAAAACTGCGTATGACGTGCTATGGGGAAAAGTGAATTCTGAGTGAACTCTGAAACAATGTGTTCTAGACAATGGTCTGGTGAGCAATTCAACCATGTATTGTTCAGGCGCACAGGAGCAGTGCACTAAACGCAAAGCAGATAAGTGCACAGCTGCTCTGCGGTGCGCCACAATACGGAGTTTTGGCAAGGAGATTGACGATAAGAGTTCATTAGAGCCTGATGATTCGTTTGACATTTTGTGTACTGGTGTCGGAACGGCCAGTTGCTGACCAACAATATTTTGTTTCCATTTTTTCTCCCCATCGAGTGTAAGTGGCGCTGGCTAGCTCTCAAGAGTCGATTTCTAGCGACGATAGAATTTTGACAGCATAATATTCTGTTTGGATACTTCCAAGATATGCAATATTTTTATGCTCTCTGCTCTCATCTTTTTTATCGGGGTTAATCAGGTGCTCCCATGCTGTCACTTGGAATTCCTAGGTGTCGAAAGTCTGTTCCACACTTTTTCAACTAGCAATAATCGCAGATCAGATAAATGTGATAAGTCACGATAATGCCAGTGCGCCAAGCTTCCCAGAGAGTCGAAATGTTTTTGTTAATGGCTGGCCAGTTGTCAGCCATTAAACAGTCTCCCTTCTCACGTCCTTCATTGGAGTCCAAGCGGCGTTGCCGCATTGCCAATCCAGAATGACCAATACGTCGACACATTCCGAAAAGCGTCAGAGTATCGCTTCTGAATCGGTCAATTGATGGCCATAACTTCTTTTTCCTTCCCACGTTCCTCGTCCGGGTTAAATCGCCGGTTCCGAGTTGTCAGTCTTTCATGTGCAAGGCATTGAAAGTCAGTAGCGAGTGAGGGTCAAAAGATATGTTTTACCGATTTGCCATTATTATACATATATCAACGCCACTCCGATTACAACTTTATGCATATGGTAAAAGCGACGCGGCATGACGAAGTGTAGAAAAACCCAGAACTTTCCAAATCAATTAAAGGATGTGTCCACTTGCGTTTGTCACGAGCTAAGCCAAAAAAACTATTATTTTCCCACACGTGCCACAACGCCGATTCCCACTGCCTTCAGTTATAACTTGGGTTTCTCGCCATCATTTTTAAATTCGAAGCCAACATGTTGTTCATTGAGAGAAAAACCATACTAACATATTTGTACGCTTTAGGCGCCTCAAACCTTTTTTAAAAAATGTCTAAGGTTTCTCTGACACAGTTGAGTTGTCGGCAATTACATGATTTTTTTCCTTCGCGTCCTGAATCGATTTAATAATGAACATCCATGAGTAGAAAAACTTTCTCGGGGTCTGTGGATACCGTTTGTTGCGAGTCGGATAGGTTTTCTATCAACTTACATCCAGTCAACCCACACGTTTTTAGTTGGTGCGGATGAAGCGCTGCGGGTGGAGAATCAAGAACCTCTAAGCGCCAAATATCATTTCCCAGACAGCGTCAGAGTGGCGTCGTGCTAAAATGTTGTTAGCGATTACCTCTAGGACATCTACACTCGCGTACTTCAATGGGGTGAAATTGGCGTTGGAGAGATGATATTTGTTCACGTCCTGCGTGAAAATCCTGACTCTAAGGCTCTTATTTTCTCCGAGGTGATTTCCGAGATATTTCATTGTTTTTCTGCGACGCCCTTCATAAGTCAACAGCAGCAATAGTATTGCTTTGAATAAATTAATAATAATTATCATCGCTAGTGATATTAGCGAGTATTATTGCCAGTGATGTATTTTGAAAAAATAGCTGTAATCGACAGGTTGGTGTAGGACTTCGCGCATTTGTTTCCCGGTCAGCCCAGCGCCCGCTACTGTTTCTTGCCCATGAGTTTCCCCAGACCCCCAGTGCTTCTAGGCCAACAGTGCCCCTGCCCACCCCGTGTCCTGCCCCCGTGCCCCGCCCCCCGCCCCTGCCCACCCAGTGCCCCTGCACACCCAGTGCCCCTGCTCACCCAGTGCCACTGCCCACCCAGTGCCCCTGCCCCCCAGAGCCCCTGCCCACCCAGTGCCCCTGCCCACCCAGTGCCCCTGCCCACCTAGTGCCCCTGCTCACCCAGTGCCCCTGCCCACCCAGTGCCCCTGCCCACCCAGTGCCCCTGCCCACCCAGTGCCCCTGCCCACCCAGTGCCCCTGCCCACACAGTGCCACTGCCCACCCAGTGCCCCTGCCCCCAGAGCCCCTGCCCACCCAGTGCACCTGCCCACCCAGTGTCCCTGCCCACCTAGTGTCCCTGCCCACCTAGTGCCCCTGCTCACCCAGTGCCCCTGCCACCCAGTGCCCCTGCCCACCCAGTGCCCCTGCCCCCCAGTGCCCCTGCCCCCAGTGCCCGCCCCCCGGCCCCCCCTGGTCTCGAGCGCGCGCTCACCCAGTGACATTCACCACAGTGACCTTGGCCCCTGGACTTCTGTGCTTGTGGTGCTGTTCATGGGCTCTTTGCCTCCGCGCGGCGTGCCGGAATTTGTACGTTAGCGATTAGCTGGTCCCTGGCACGGGGCCCATTGCAAGTTTGGAAGCGGTATCAGTCTTTGTTGTCCAGGGAGTGCAGTCCCCATTGTATCGTGTTGCCACACGTGGCTCCTCGAGCAGGTAACTAAACAGAAAAGGGGAAACCGCAGGCGCTGTGCAGTCTCGAGATCATCTAACGTCTCCAGTTGGTCAATACTCGGCACCATCTCCATTAAGAGAGATGTGGCTGTTTCAAGGACGTTGCAATTCAAGGAAGACCATCGCTCGACTCCTCAAAACACTAAGAACCTTCAAAAAGAGCGGAGAACTCTCATATGCCCAATAAAGACTTACGTCACGAACGCAGAGCGAAGAAGAGATGCAACTCACCGCACAAGTGTGACCACACTGATCGAGTGTCGGCGGTATTCAACATAAGTCCGAAGGAAAATGAAGAAATCCGGGCAGAAATGTTTTATCGGTGACGATAGGTACCGATTTTAAGTGGAAGAATGTCAACTTGCCACCTAAAAAACCCGAAAATGGTCACAGAAATGCCCTAGTGATTAAAAATATAGTAACAATTAAGTTAAAAATAAACGTTTAAGGCGGTCATGCGCTTGAAGATGTGAATGCAAACGAAACATATGAAAGACATCATTGGGTGCTCGTCTACAATTTAGAAAATCCACAATTTTTCAAATACCTGTCTTCAGTTAAGGAGATGTGTTTTGGTCGGATGACACTGTGGCAATACTCACACAAGGCTTGACTTTGCAAATGAAGGATATCGATGAGAGCACCAAGAACAAATTTAGAAGGTTTTCATAGACCAATTCTGGAAGCCAATAAAGCGGCATCTGTAAATAAATTCCAGACACCGACCTGTTGAGATATTCAGGCATCACATGACAGCGTTCCCATTGCGGTGTCTCCCGCCTTGTTTGCTTCAATTTATATCAGTGTTAAATACGTCATGTAGAAGCTACTATGCAAGGAAAATCCTTTGAAATGCTAAGAAAGGTAACAACAAGAAACACGCACACGGGTGCATTAGGTCTCTAACCTAACAAAGAGTACAGAAAGTTATATTGGGAAGGCCAAGAATGGGAGACGAATGTAGCCATGCTTTGAGTTGAGAAGATCCAAAGCGCTGGATCACTGTGCCACAAAGTTATTGTTGCGGGAGGGTAAAATGTCGGCCTTTTTTGGTGTAACATTATGTTCATTATATTCAGATCTCTATGGATGTTTTCTGTTATTGTGTCGTGAAGTATTATTTTTTAAATATATTTAACCTTTAAAAAATTAAAAATCTCTATCTAACTTACTACTGTAAAAAAAGGATTCTAGTTATTCTCGGAGGCAAGGAAATCCTGTCCCGGAAATTCAGAAATTTCTTATTGCGGGCATATAAGTTGCTGGCCATTTATTATGACATCTCTAATTTCTTCCTCTTCATGGGAGTCAATACTACGTTGCCAGATGGTGTTATGGACAAATAAAATGACGATTTGGAGTTGGACAATGGGTTATTTATTGCTTTAACATTCTACGGGCTACCAATGCATTAATTAAATAACAAAAAGTATTTTTAAGTTTACTAATAAATATGGTTGTGTCTGGTAATTTCAAGAGGTGACACTCGATGAGACACACATCGAGGAAGAAATGCGAAATGAAATTATGCGATATTCACAGCAATTTACTGCATATATCAGGTGCGCCCTCACGGGTCAACCTTCACATTTACAGACAAAAACTACTGTAATATTGATAACCACATGTATCCACATGGAACGTAAGTTAGAGTCACAAACAGTACGCAGTCACTGCTACTCAACCCGTGCCGCCTTCATTTTGTCTGGTATTGATATCTTCGTGAAAGTCTAAGTAGAGTAGATGGTCTATGCTGTCCATTACCGACGTGGAAAATCTTTCCTGTTGCTTCGGAGCCTCCTGTGATGTGAATTTTAAGTGACCATCCCGTTTAATTACTAATATCGTTTTTAGTTAAGGAAAGTCATGCATTGGTAATTGTCCAAAATGGTTCTTATATCTCATTAAAAATGTTCTCTCATGTCTGTTCCGCGCCTTCCCGGGACATCCTCCACTTTCATAGTGAATTACTTAATTCACTTTTATAATCACATGTTGCCACATGGAACGCAAGTAAAACTCAACCACAAACTGTACGCTACATCTGCCACTCAATCGGTGTCGGTAACATGTTGTCTGGTATTGATACAGAAATGAGAGTCTGAGTATTGCAGAGTGTTTTGGCTCTCTATTACCGGCGTGGAAAATCTGTTGTTGCTTCGGCGCCTCGGGTCATGTGATTATCGAACTCGTCATCTCGTTCAGTTACTAATTCCTCCTTTTAGTTAACAAAGAAGTGTTGTGAATTGTCCATAATGTTTCTTATGTGATAAGAAACATTATGGACAATTCACAATACTTCTATTATTAACTGTTCTCCAATGTCTGCTTGCACTTTCCCGGGTCATCTTCCACTTTCACAGAGATTTAGTTAATCCACTTTTATGATCACATGTAAACAGATGGAACGCTAGTGAGAGTCACAAACAGTTCGCTACCACTACCACTGAACCGAAGTGGGCGTCATTTTGTCTGGTTTTGATACCTATGTGAAGGTCTTAGTATTGCAGATGGTCTTGGCAGCTCATTACGGCAGAGAAATCTCTTCGCTGTTGCTTCGAAATCTCATCCGATGTTGTGTATCTCCAACTCGTCATCCCGTTTAGTTACTAATCCCGTGTTTTTAGTTAAGAAATGGGAAGTATTGGTAATTGTCCATAATGATTCTAATCTCTTATCAACTATGTTCTCTCATATCTGTGCCGCACCCTCAAGAATTCTCCATGTTCCTCGCGAATTTTTCAAATGATTTTTCTCTGATAGCAATAGGGCCACGACGATTCTATCGCATATATACTATGAAGAATCTAAAGTGTTCCGCGTTAATCCGTCTCGAGGCTCAAACAGTCTTGGGGGATTTACAGGTAAGCGCTGTAACCCGATACAAAATAGTGTGCAATAATAGCAAAATGCAGAATTGGAAATTACAGTACTTATATCTATCTTACTATCCTCATCATTTATGAGGGACATTCAATAATTAAGGAAACAAATTTACAGAAAAACATTTATGCACTTGTCCCAATGGGATAACAGCTTTTTTTTACACCGCGTGCAAAGAACTCTTTATCTTGATAGTTCAACCAATTTCCAACACTTTTTTGACATATTCGTTATCCTAGAACTTCATCCCACGTAATACATTCTTCAGTGGACCCAATAAATGGGAAACATGTAATGCTAAATGGGGGTTCAGAAGTATGAGCCAATATCACCCAAACCATTTTGTCATTGGTTTCAGAGCTTCGTTTTGCCGCGTTAGGACGTGCGTTGTCTTGCTGGAAAATCACACCTCACCTCTGATATTCACGACGTTTCGCTCTTATGGCTGGTTTCTCCTCGTTCAAAAGCATATCTGACCAATATTGGCGGTATATTGTACGATGATCATTGCGTTCATTACAAAACAGCATACCCGAGCACCGTCAACATTACCCTTCCTGCTGATGCGGCTAGTAAGGTGTTCCTAAGTAATGGTCTCGACTGCTTTTAAACTGTTCTATTAACTGTTCTAAAGATATATCTCGAGGTGGAGCAATACTCGAGCTGATGTACGTCGAAGAAAGAATCGATGCGATGAGAGAAAATCCAAGAAATTATGGAACAAAAGACATCAAGTGATTTCTTTTTCCGACGTACATTAGCTCGAGAATAGCTTCACCTCAAGCATTCTTCCGTCTATTTTTGCGTATTATGTCATTTAGAGACTATGCAGTTCTAAAGATAATATTGTTCTAAAGGTATATCAGCGAATAAATCATTATTAGAAAACAATCCCGCGTAAAAGCGGCTAACGCACTGGCCATAACAGGCGCCAAGAGAGACATTACAAGAAATTCTGGAATGAAATACTTAAGTAATTTCTTACTTCGACGTAAATCAGTTCGAGCTTTTTTCCACCTCAAATTGTTTCTTCTACTTTTGGATATTATGTCGTTTCGTGTCTTTATACAGTTTCAAAAAACAAATTGTTTTCGAAGAAGAAAATCATTATACGAAAATAAGCCGGCGTGGAAAGAGCTAATGCTGCGGCCTAAACATGGGACGAGAGAAAACACTACAAATTATGGAACAAAAGACATTAAGCGATTTCTTTCTCTGACGTTACTTAGATCGAGAATTGCTCCACCTCAAGCATGCTTCCGTCTATATTTCCGTATTATGTCGTTTCGAGACTTTATGCAGTTCAAAAGATAATATTGTTTTAAAGATATATAAACGAAAAAATCAATACATCATAACAATCCGGCGTAAAAGCGGCTAACTCAACGGCCACAACAGGCGACGAGAGAGAAATCTCTAGACATTCTCGAATGAAATACGTTAAACAATATATTACTTCGACGTACATCACCTCAAGTTGTTCCAACTGACATTCTTCTGTCTACTTTTTGGTTATTACTTGACGTCTCTTGTCTTTATTTGATTTACAAGAACGAAGAATTAATATCGAAGAAGAAAATAATTACCAAATTGATCCGGCGTGAAAGAGCTAATGCAGCGACTTCAATATGCGACGGAAAACCCTGAAATTATAGAAAAAACGCGTTAAGCGATTTCCCCCCTGCGACGTATATCAGCTCCGAGTTTCATCATCTCAAGCATACTTCAAATCTATATTTACCTATTATGTCGTTTCGAGACTTTATGCAGTACAAAGAATTAATTGATCTCAAAATTAATTCTTGAAAAAAATCATTATACGAAAATAATCCCGTAAAACGCCAAATTGGACATTAGAAGTAGTCACAAGAAATTCTCGTATGAAATAATTGTGATTTCCTACTTCGACAATACGTGCTCGAGCGTTTCTTCAGACATGCGCTTCAGTCTAGTTTTGGTAATTATGTCGTTTTGAGTCTTTATCTGGTTATCAAATAAGAAATTGATATCGAAGAAAATCACACGAAAATGATCCGGCGAGGAAAAAAGGAATCAGCGCTAGCCTCAACGTACGATGAGAGAGAAAACCCAGAAATTTGGAATTAATCACATTAAACGATTTCTCCTCCGACATTACACATAAGCTGGAGATATTAATTCGCAGAATTCGTTCGTCAGTATTTGCGTATAATGTCGTTTAGAGACTATGCAGTTCTGAGATAATTATTCATTAATGATATATCAGCGAAAAAATCGTATAAAGAAAACTATCCGGCGTAAACCAGCTTAACACATTCCATGTTGCAGGCGACAAAAGAGAAATTACAAGAAATTCTCGAATGAAATACATAAGATCTTCTTACTTCCTGACATTACATCATCTCATGAAGGCTTTATTCAAACACAAATATGCTTTAGTCTACTTTTAGTAATTCCGTCGTTTCGTATTTATTATACAGTTTAATAAAACAAATCGATATCGACTCAAAAAAATCATTATACGAAGTGATCCGGCGTGGGAAGGAGCTAATGCGCTGGCCTCGAACTGTGACGATAGAAACGAAATTATGGAAAAAATTGGCGCTTTCTTTCTACGACGTACATCAACCGAATATTGCTCGACCTCAAGCATGCTTGCGTCTATTTGCGCATTTTGTCTTTTCGAGACTACTTGCGGTTCAGATAATATGGACCTAAAGCTATATCAACAGGCAAACCGAGTGTTATAGAAACGATCAAGCGAATAACTGGCTAACGCAGCAGCCATAAAGTCATTGAGAGAGAAACCACAAGAATATCTCCAATGAAATGCTTAAACAATTTATCAATGAAGAAAATCATACGAAAAAATGAGCCGGCGCGGGAGGAGCTTCACGCAGCGGACTCCAATATCTGACGAGAGAAACACAAGAAATTATGAAACGAAAGACATTAAGCGATTTCTTTCTCCGACGTACATTAGCTGAGAAATGTTCCACTTCAAGCATGCTTCCGTTTTTTTTGCGTATTATGTCGTTTCGAGACTATGCAGTTCCAAACATAATATGGTTCTAATGATATATCGGCAAATGGCAAATTATTATAAGAAAACAATCCGGCGAATAACGGCTGACGCAGCGGCCACATAATGCGACGAGAGAAATCACAAGAATATTTTGAATGAAACTTAGGTAATTTCTTACTTCGATGTAAATCAGCTCGGGCGCTTTGTTCCAATTCAGACATGATCTGGTCTATTTTTGCTAAAATGTCGTGTCGTGTCTTCATACTGTTTCAAGAATCAAATTTTTATCGAAGAAGAAAATCATTATACGAAAATGAGCCGGCGTGGTTGGAGCAAATGCTGCGGCCTCAACATGGGACGAGAAAAAACCCTACAAATTATGAAACAAAGACATTAAGGATTCCTTTCTGACGTACATTAGCTCGAGAATTCTCCACCCCGGCGATGTCGTCTATTTGCGTATTATGTCGTTTAGAGAGGCGAAGTTCTAAAGATATATCAGCGAAAAAAGCAGTATAAGAAAGCAATCCAAGTAAAATCGGTTAACACATTCGCCATTACAGGCGGACAAGAGAGAAATTACAAGAAATTCTGGAATGAAATACGTAAACACTTCATATTTGACGGCATACGCTGGCGCTTCTTCCAACTAAGACACGCTTCAGTCTATTTTGCTATTATGTCGTTCTTGAGTCTTTATACAGTTTCAAACAACCACTGTTATCGAAGAATAATATTTGCATGAAAACATTGCTGGAAGGGAGCTTAATGCTGCGGACTCAACATACACAGTGAGTAAACAACACTTTGCACAATGACATTAAGCTGATTTTCTTTCTACGACGTACATTAGCTCGAGAATTGCTCCACCTCAAGCATGCTTCCGGTTATATTTAAATTATGTCGCATCGAGCGTTTGTGATGTTCAAGAGCATATTATTCATTGATATATCAGCAAAAATAACCAATTTAAGAAAAATAAACTACAAACGGGTTATCGCAGCGGCCATTATATGACAAGAAAGAAATGACAAGAAATGACAAGAAAAGACAAAAATTGTATGAAATTTAAGCAATTTCTCTTACTTGACGTAAATTATCTCGAGCTTCTTTCCACCAATCTGTTTCTTCTACTTTTGGATATTATGTCATTTCGTGTCTTTATACAGTTTAAAAATAAATTGTTATCCAGAAAGAAAATCAATATACGAAAATGATCCGGCGTGAAAGGAGCTACTCCGGCCGCACATGCGACGGCAACATACGATCTAAGAAATTATAGAACAAACACATTCAGCAATTTCCTCCTCTGACGGTACATCAGTCGAGAATTGCTCATCTAAAGAATAATTTCGGCGTCTTCATTGACGAACTATGTCGTTTCGAGCCTTAATGCAGTTAAAAAGATTATATTGTTTTAAAGATATATGTTTTACAGCAATCATTATAGGAAAATAACTGGTAAAAGTATTAATGAACTTGGTTTATAACAAGCGAAAGAGAGAACACAAGAAATCGAAGAATATACTTACACTTCTTACTTCGACGTAAAATACGGAGCTTATTTCCATCTCATACCGTTTCTTCTACTTTGATATTATGTTTCATGTCTTAAGTACAGTTTAAAACATATTGTTATCGAGGAAGAATATCATTATACGAAAATGATCCGGCGTAAAGGAGCTAATGTCTGGCCTCAACATGCGACGAGAGAATATCAAGATATTATGGAATAAAATAATATTAAGCCGATTTCCTCCGAGGTACATCAGCCTCAGAAATTATAATGTCAAGAATTCTTGGTCTTTATTTGCGTATAATGGCGATTAAGGACTATGCAGTTCTAAAGATATAATTGTTCTAAAGATATATCTGCGGAAAAGACTGTTATAAGAAACAATTTGCGAAAAATGGGCTAACGCAGCGGCCATATAAAGACTAGAAAGAAACTACAAGAAATTCTCGTATTAAATACTTAAGCAAATTCTTACTTCGATTACCATCATCACAGAGCTTTATATCAACACAAATACTCTTCTTCAGTCTACTTTATTATTGGTGTCGTTTCGAGTCTTTATACATTTCTTAAAAAAAAATTGTTTTCGAAGAAGGAAATCATTCGAAAATGAGCCGTCGTAGAAGGAGAAAACAGCCGGCCTTCAAATACAACATTTATATAAAAACCAAGAAATTATGAAAGAAAAAATTAAAGCGCTTTTCTTTCTTTCGACGTACATCAGCACGAAATTGCTCCACCTCGAATATTCTTCCGTCAGATGCGTATTAGTGTCATTTAGAGACTATGCAGTTTGAAGATAATATTGTTCTAAAGAGATTAGCTAAAAAAACATTATTGAAAAAACAATCCCACGTAAAAACGGCTAACGCAATTGGGCTATTACAGGCGAACAAAAGAGAAAGATTACATGAAATTCTCATGAATTAAATACTTCTAAGCAATTTCTTACTTCGACGTAAATCTGATCGAGCGTTTTACCTCAAACTGTTTCTTCTACTTTTGATATTAAGGATTGTGTCTTTATACGGTTTCAAGTGTTAAAATTTGTTATCGAGGAAGAAAATCATTATATGAAATGAGCCGGCGTGCAAGGAGCCACGTTGCGGCCACAATATGCGACATAAGAGAAAACTAAGAAATTATAGGACAAAAGGTATCGCCGCTTTTTTTCTCCTGAGAGTTGTTTGAATTGTTCAATTTGAGTTGTGTCGTCTATATTGCATATTGCGTCGTATCGAGCGTTTATGATGTTCAAAAGTTAATATTGTTCCACATATATATATATATATATATATATATATATATAGTATATATATATAAATGCAAAAATAATCATTATAAGAAAACAACCACGTAAAACGGTTAATCAGCAGCCATAATAAGGACAAGAAAGAAATAACAAGCCATTCTCGAATAAAATTCTAAGCAATTTCTTACTTCGACGTAATTTAGCCTGAGCTTTCTTCCACTTCAACTGTTTCTTCTACTTTTAGATATTATGTTTCGTGTCTTTATACAGTTAAATAAAAATTGTTATCGAGAAAGAAAATCATTATACGAAAATAATCCGGCGTGAAAGAAGCTAATGCTCCGGCCGCCACATCCGACCAGAGAAAACCCAAGAAATTATAGAACGAAACACATTAAGCAATTTCCTCCTCTGACGTAAATCAGCTCGAGAATTACTTTATATCAAGCATACCTACCTCTTTATTGATGAATTATGTCGTTTCGAGCCTTATTGCAGTCAAAAATAGGATATATAGTTCTAAAGATATATAAGCGAGAAAATCATTATCAGAAACAATCCTGCGTAAAAGGGGCAAACGCAGCGACCATAATAAGCAACTGAAAGAAATAATAAGAAATTCTCGTATAAAATACTTAAGCAATTTCTTACTTGACGTACATAACTCGAGCTTCATTTCTACACAAACAGGTTTCTATCTAATTTTAATTATTATGTCGGTTCGAATCTATACAATTTCAAAAGACAAATTGTTATCAAAGTAGAAAATCATACGAAAATGAGCCGGCGTTAAAGGAGCTAATGCGCTAGCTCATCATGACGAGAAACCTAAGCAAAGTAGGAACAAAAAATTAAGCGCTTTCTTCTTTTGACATACATCAGCTCGAGAATTGCCCACCTCGGAGCATTCTTCCGTCTATATTTGCGTATTATATCGTTTACAGAGTATGCAGTTCTAAAGATAATATTGTTTTAAGGATACATCAGCGAAAAAACATTATAGAAAACAATCCTGCGTAAAAGCGGCGAACGCACTGGTCATAACAGGCGACAAGTGAGAAATCACAAGAAATTCATGAATAAAATACTTAAGCAATTTCTTACTTCGACGTAAATCAGGTCAGTTTTTTCCGCCTCAAACTGTTTTTTCTGCTTTTTGGATATTATGTTTCTTCGTGTCTTATACAGCTTTGAAAGAACAAATTGTTATCGAGAAGAAAATCATTATACGAAAATGATCCGGCGTGGAAGGAGCTAATGCGCCGGCCCCAACCTGCGACGAGAAAACCAAGATATTTTGGAATAAACACATTAAGCGATTTCCTGCTCCAACGTACATCAGCTCGGAGAAATTATAATATCGAGAATGCTTTTTGGTCTCTATTTTCGATAATGGCGCTTAAGGACTATGCAGTTCAAAGATAATATTGTTCAGTATATATCTGCGAAAAAATCGTTATAAGAAAAATATCCTGCGTAAAAGGGTAGTGCAGCGCTTGCTAACTGACACCTAGAAAGAAATCACAAGATATTCTTGTATTAAATACTTAAGCAACTCGTTTTGGAATTGATGCAAAATTACACACAACTCGGAGAGAGAATCACTTGTCACTTAATTCAGAATATATCCTAGAAATATTTGCTGCAAGTGACAGATACATAAAATGGCACAGAAAAATCAAATACAGAATACTCTTGACTCTCTGTAAGAAATCACCCACACATAACAATAACTCGATACACAATTTCCACTCTTCTTACAACCCAATTTTTCACACACACACACTTTCAGAAATCTGAAGAATCGTTAAAGTATTACCTTATACAAAAATGAAAGAAAAACACATTGAAAATCAAAATTAGTAATTTGGACTTAACATTCATTTCACAAAAAAAAATATAACTATCACTCTCTCTCTTCTCTCTCACTCCTCATCTCTCTCTCTCTCTCTCTCTCTCTCTCTCTCTCTCTCTCTCTCTCTCTCTCTCAAATCCAGAGAATGATTACTATTATAATTCGTCTCTTACACGGGCTCTTAATCACTAAATTACAATATCAGATCTTCAAATCCATTTTTAAAAGAAAAGATTGATTCTGTTCTCATTGCATTAGAAGTCGGAAACAAATGTATCCTTACTTTTCTTATCTTTTAAGTATGGTAAATAAATATGTTATCTTTCTTTCTAGGTGTCGGATACAGAATGTTTTCTTGATTAAAATGAATTTACTCCTATCCCTACAAAACAGTTAATTTAGTACAACCTTACTGTATTCTCTTTCTCGGCAGCGTCGGCAGTCACCTGTGCTTTCTTCTCACCCCCTTTCCACAGAGCTGTTTCGGCCTTGAAGTGTCGGAGCCTCGGGTTGAGAAACCCAGTTGCCCACCAGAAACGCATTCTTCTTCTCTCGTTCAAGTTTTATATTCTAGCGTACTACATATGAATTTTACTAATTTCCAATTACGATTAATAACAACCGGATATCTGAGCCAATGGATCCAGAGATCACCCCTTTATAATGGAGCATAAATTTTAAGAGTATATATATATATATATATATATATATATATATATATATATGTAAGGGAGGTATCCCTAATCTAATTGAGTTTGGAGCTTAAATCGAATGATGAGCGGATCGATAGCGCAGATCTCGAACGAGACGCACGCGTGGATGTTGAAAAAAGTTATTGATTCAGACATATGACAATCACGACATAAGGTCGCAAAGATAATAAGCTTTATCAAGAAACTGCAAATTGAATAATAACATTGAATGTTGTTTCTTTTGTTATTGCAGGTAAGTACTAATGATTAGAATAAATGATTGTGTTATACCTTTTGTATGAAGCAATAAAAGAATCTTGTTATTGCAGAGCAACAAATTCGTGTTATTATTTCTAACTAATAGAAAAATAGATACATTACATATATATATATATATATATATATATATATATATATATATAAAATATATATAAGAAACAACTTCTTGTCTTCCTGAAGAGTTTTCCTAAAAGTTGCAAATCTGAAGTCCACTGCAAAATCAATTCCTGGCGTGCTGTTTTCAATACGTCCGCCCAGTTCAGCTGCTACCCTCAGCAAAAACTTTTTCTTTCATCTGACCACCAGTCTCGCGCTCGGTCTATGGTGGCGGTCTCCCTTGTTCTAATTTCTAGTTAGCATTCCTAATATTCATCCGCGTTGGCGCGCGATCAAAATACTCCTTTCCCTCGCTCTCTTAGGTCGCACGTGACAGGTTTTCAAAGTCTAAGAAAACGGACGGTCACAATATCAGCGAAAAATCATTTATATGAAAATAATCCCGCGCAAAAGCGGCAAACACACTGGCCAAACAGTAGCGATACAAAAGAAAATCGTTACAGAAATTCTCGAATGAAATACTTAAGATGTTTCTTACTTCGACGTACATCATCTCGAGCTTTATTTCAACACAAACATGCTTCAGTCTACTTATGGATGTTATGTCGTTTTGTGTCTTTATACAGTTTCAAATAACAAATTGTTATCGTGGAAGAAAATCATTATACGAAAGTGTTCCGGCGTGGAAGGCGCTAATGCGCCGGCCTCAACATGCGGCGAGAGAAAACCCAAGAAATTATAGAACTAAACACATTAAGAAATTTCCTCCTACAACGTACATCAGGTCGAAAATTGCTTCATCTCAAGCCTACTTACGTTCTTTTTTTACTTGCGAATTATGTCGTTTCGAGCCTTAATACAGTTAAAAAGTTATATTGGCTTCTTAAAGATATATAAGCGAGAAAATCCCTTATAAGAAAACAATCCTGTATAAAGGGGCTAACGCAGCGGCCACTATGAGCGACTAGAAAGAAATAACAAGAAATTCTCGAATCAAATACTTAAGCAATTTCTTACTTTGACGTAAATCAGCTCGAGCTTTATTAAAACACAAACATGCTTCAGTCTACTTTTTAGTTATTATGTCGTTTCAAAACTTTATACAGTTTCCTCTCTAAAACAAATTGCTATCAAAGAAGAAAATCATACGAAATGATCTCGCCGTGGAAGGAGAGAATGCGCTGGCCGCAACATGACGAGAGAAACCCAAGAAATTGGAACAAAAAAATTAAGCGCTTTCTTCCTTCGACGTACATCACGAAAATTGCCTCACCTCTAGCATTCTTCCGTCTATATTTGCGTATTATGTCGTTTAGAGACTATGCAGTTTTAAAGATAGAATTGTTCTAAATATATATCAGCGAAAACAATCACTATAGAAAACAATCCCGCGTAAAAGTGGCTAACGCACTGGCCATTACAGCCGACAAAAGAGAAAAATCACAAGAAATTCTCAAATGAAATACTTAAACAATTTCTATTCTTTGAGTAAATCAGATCGAGCTTTTTTCCACCTCAAACTGTTTCTTCAACTTTTGGATATTATGTTTCGTGTCTTTATACAGTTTCAAAAAACAAATTATTATCGAGGAAGAAATAGATTATACGAAAATGAGCCGGCGTAGAGGGAGCTAATGCTGCGGCCTCAACAGGCGACAAAAAAACAAGAAATTATAGAACAAAAGATATCAAGCGATTTCTTTCTCCATCTTACATTAGCTCGAGAGTTGCTCCACCTCAAGCATGCTTCCGTCTATATTTGCATATAATGTCGTATCCAGCGTTTATGCAGTTCAAAAGATAATATTGTTCCATAGATATATCAGCGAAAAAATTCATTATAAGAAAACAATCCTACGTAAAACGGTTAACGCAGCGGCTATAATGGGCGAAAACTTGACGAAATTAGCTCGAGCTTTCCTCCACCTCGTACTGCTTCTTCTACTTTTGGATATTATGTCGTTTCGTGTCTTCATACAGTTTCAAAATACAAATTGTTATCCAGAAAGAAAATCATCTGACTCCTCTGACGTACATCAGCTCGAGAATTGCTTCATCTGAAGCATACCTACGTCTTTATTGACGCATTATGTCGTTTCGAGCCTTAATGCAGTTAAAAAAGATTATATTGTTTTAAAGCTATATAAGCGAGAAAAATCATTATAAGAAAACAATCCTGAGTTTAAGGGGCAAACGCAGCGACCATAATGGGCGACCAGAAAGAAATCACAAGAAATTCTCGTATGAAATACTTAAGCAATTTCTTATTTCGACGTACATAATCTCGAGCTTTATTTCTATACAAACATGTTTCAGTCTACTTTTGGTTATTATGTCGTTTCGAGTGTTTATGCAATTTCAAAAAACAAATTGTCATCGAAGAAGAAAATCATACGATGATGAGCCGGCGTGGAAGGAGCTCATGCGCCGGTTTCATCATGTGACGAGAGAAACCCCAAGAAATTATGGAACAAGGAAAATTAAGCGCTTTCTTTCTTCGACGTACATCAGCTCGATAATTGCTCCACCTCAGCATTCTTCCGTTTATATTTGCGTAATATGTCGTTTAGACAATATGCAGTTCTAAAGATACATCAGCGAAAAAAACATTACAGATAACAATCCTGCGTAAAAGCGGCTAACGAACTGGCCTTAACAGGCGAAAAGAGAGAAATGACAAGAAACTCACGAATGATATACTTAGGTAATTTCTTACTTCGACGTAAATGGGGTCGAGCTTTTTTCCATCTCAAACTGTTTCTTCTAGTTTTAGATATTATGTTTCATGTCTTTATACATTTCCAAATAACAAATTGTTATCGAGGAAGAAAATCATTATACGAAAATGATCGGGCGTGAAAGGAGCTAATGCTCCGGCCTCAACATGCGACGAGAGAATACCCGAAATATTATCGAATAAAACATATTAAGGGATTTCCTCCTCCGACGTACATCAGCTCTAGAAATTATGGTATCGAGAATGCTTCGGTCTTTATTTGCGTATAATGGCGTCTAAGGACTATGCAGTTCTAAAGATAATATTGTTCTAAGATATATCTGGAAAAGAATCGTTAAGGAAACAATCCTGTGAAATGGGCTAACGCAGGCCATAATATGACTAGAAAGAATTCACAAGAAATTCTTGTATTAAATATTTAAGCAAAATCTTACTTTGACGTACATCATTACGAGCTTTATTTCAACACCAGCACTCTTCAGGTTCTTCTACTTTTGGTTATTTTGTGTTTTCGAGTCTTTATACCGTTTCTAAAAACAAATTGTTATCGAAGAGGAAAAATCATATGAATAGCGGCGTCGAAGCGCCGGCCTCCAACATGTGACGAGAGAAACCTAAGAAATTATGGAACAAAAAAATTAAGCGCTCTCTATCTTCGACGTACATCAGCACGAAAATTGCTCCACCTCGAGCATTCTACCGTCTATATTTGCGTATTATGTCGTTTAGAGACTATGCAGTTTTAATGATAATATTGTTCTAAAGATATATCAGCAAAAAAATCATTATAGAAAACAATCCGGCGTAAAAGCGGCTAACGCACTGGCCATAACAGTCGACAAAAAGAAAAATCACAAGAAATTCTCGAATAAAATATTTAAGAAATTTCCCACTTCGACGTAAATCATATCGAGCTTGTTTCAACCTCAAACTGTTTCTTCTACTTTTGGATATTATTGATTGGTTGATTTGATTTATTTATAGCCCATCAACTACATATGGTTATTAGCGACTACTTTATAATTGTATAGTCAGTACAAAATAAACAGTAACTTAGAATATACATATAGGTTAAATACTATTATAAACTTTAATTTCTTTTATAAGCTAATGAATTTAATGCACTGTTCTTTGTTATTGAGGTCTTTAGAGAACTTAATTATTCTTTCTTGAACTTCATATTTAGGGCATGCAAACAAATGTTCTACTGAAAGAGAAATCTTGAATGAATTGCAGTTATCTGCAACAGTCCTATTCAGTAAGTGGCTGTGAGAAAATTTTGTGTGTCTTATTCTGCATCTTGTCAAGACAATCTGATCGTTTTTGGAGAAGCTGACAGTTGGATTATCATCTTCAAACCTTCTGATTAATTAACTTTAATTTCTCTTATAAAGCTAATGAATTTAATGCACTGTTCTTTGTTATTGAGGTCTTTAGGAGAACTTAAATTGTACTTCTTTCTTGAACTTTCTATTTAGGGCATGCAAACAAATGTTCTACTGAAGAGAAATCTGATGAATTGCAGTTATCAGCATCAGTCCTATTCAGTAAGTGGCTGTGCGAAAATTTTGTGTGTCCTATTCTGCATCTTGTCAAGACAATCTGATTGTTTTCGCAGAAGCTGACCGTTGGATTATCATCTTCAAACCTTCTAACGGATCTTAATAGCACCCTGTAAGTTGTTCCATTCATTAGTGTCAAGATCAGCTAATTTGTTCTTGATTTCTTGAGATATTCTTGATAACTTACTGCATATCACTCAACTACGCTTCGTGCTGCTTCTTAGCTTTTCTGTTCTAATTCTTTTCTGCAATGCCAACGTCGAAGGTATCCAGTCAACGCATTTCTTTGCCCTCACTGCTTACTTGGTTGATTTTTCCAACTATCTCTTGACCAATACATTATCAATAGATAGATCGTTATAGCAGATACAGCACTTTAGAGTCTGTTATTATCATAATTTCTTTGATTGGCCCTTGTAATGTATAAGGCCTCTACTATGGCATATAGTTCACTGGACATCACTGAAAAGTCATCAGTATTTTTGTGATCACCTCACATGAAACTATTACTGCGCAACCTACGTTGTTTATATTTTTTGAGCCATCAGTATAAATTGTGTTGTAATCATCATATTTTGCTAGTTCATTTCATATTTGGACACAGATTTCACGAAGATTTGCATTCTGCTTGTTAGGGATGTTCGCCAATTCAATAACGTTGATGTCTCGTATTATCCAAGGAGCATAGTCAGGTAAGGTCGTATTCCTTAGGATTAAAGTTTTTTGTATCTTCTCTAATATCTGAATTGCCCGAATTGCTAATGGGCCTCGGGAGCTTCTTTTTATAATTTAATGTTCTATAATGTTTAGTGCATATTCGAATACTTGTTTTTTGGGATTCAATTTGTTGGGCTACTTTGATCGTATATTCTATAATTGAGTTTCTTCTAGTTTTCAAAGATAATAAATTGGTTCACACAAAATACTTTAGTTGAGCTGGTCGAAGCCCACACGTCTGTCTCTGCTCCTATATTATTGATAGGATCCAGCAATCTCTTGATATTCTTCTAGGCCGCATCATATAATATACTACCATAGTCCAATTTGGATCTAACTGTTGCCTGGTAATTTGTTCCTATAATCGTATAATCCGCTCCCCAGGATGTATGGCTGATGGCTTTAACAAGGTTCATTCTTTAGTGCACTCATCATATATATTATTTTCGTTAAAACCGTGAATTTATTGTCCCTCCTACTCGGCTCATACTGAACGTATTTTAACAAATGAGGTACCAAAAAAATAAGATAAAAAATCAGGAATGGAGGTCACTAAATATTGCAAATCACGAAGATTTTCGTTATTAAGAAAATGCTAGGAAACTTTTTTTTGAAATTTCCGGCTGCGATAGTTAGCGTGCCCTCCGCGCGCTGCATGTCAAGATGGCGGTTATGCGCACACCATCCGCAACAGGAGAACTCTTGTGTTTTCCACATGTGGATCGAAGCGGCGGGAAGCGGAAATCTGTTGTGTGTTCCGTTAAGACGAACGTGTGTGCGACTATTTATCAATTGTGTGTAAGTGTTCAATGTAAAATTTGTGTTTGTTCCTATATATCTTTTATGTGATACCTACGGATTTATGTAATTCGTCTAGCATACGCCAGCTGGCAAGAAGCCTGTGTGCACGCGGTACCCACGTGTATTAATTTTACACGTACACGATTATTAATTGTATTGTAAGTATTCAACCTATTTTTGTATATAGTCTTATATACATATATATTTAATGTGTTATCTACGGAATTCCAATAATCTGATTATACAGAGAAGTTTATACACTGTTCGCTTTTTCAAGTTTTTATTTAATAGGAATACAGAACTACTAAGGCTATCATTATTGACTGCAACTGTACGCCCAAGCATAGCAGTTACACATTATATAATAGGTCTCTATATATAATCAGTATTGCTATATTTATCACTCCTGGTCAATTTCCATGTATCTATCTATATATTAAAAAAATAAGGTATTCTGCCATGGCTTGCTTAAAGCTTCTACTTTAACCGATTGTTGTATTTTGTCTTTAAATGAAAGAATGTGATCCCTAGATGTGTTATCAGATATTGTTTATGTTGATTCACCAACATTTACGGTGTAAATTAATTAATTAAATCATTCTTTAATAGTACGCTTATCAATAGTCAATTGTTTTTTTTTCAAAGGGTGGCAGTTTCAATATCGATATACTTGGGTCCATAGATGTGAGTCCATGCTGCTTGATGTTTTGTTTTGATTGTTGAGATTTGTTTACAATTCGTCAAGGTTTTGTTTACGTGTAATAATTGCGTTGTGGTGTTGACAGTTTGCATGTATTTGCTTCTGTGGTGTATTTTTTTGCCGGTTGTACTGAAGTAGTGAAGTTGTTTACAGGTTATGTCGAATTCCGAATCGTTGTCCACGCGCTCCAAAAGACGCAAACGTGCATTAACAGAACGCGGGAAAAGAGAAAGCGTAAGTGTCGTGATAGTGAGGGCATTTCGTTTTCTATTGGGTCATTGTCTATGAAATATCAGTTTTGTTCTGCTTTGTACTTTCCATGTGAGAGAAATTCTGCAAACGATTTTACTCTGTGTTGCTTAAATAGTAAAAAAAGTATACCTTCGAGCAATATGCCAGAAGAAATCAAACAGTTGTTTATAGGAGATGATGACACATCAAAAAACTTTAGAACTAATATCCTTCAGTATAATAGTGCTATATATTTTGTGCCGATATTGCTTTTCCATCTGTCATACTACACGTTTTGGGAACTCATTACAGTTTATCTTCGTTATACTCTCAAGATCCAAACAATGCAATATATTGTGAATGTTAGTCTCGGTACAGTAGTTAACATTTATCTCAGATCTCACCGTCAAATGTTGACGGGTTCTCACTAGTTCTTTAAATTTTTGATATGTGGAACCCATGTCATCTTTTCATTTAAAATCATTCCTAAGATTTTAATTTCCTTACTCTGTTCCAACTTATGTTGTCCTATTTTCAACTCAATGTTTCTTCTAAAAGATCGTTTTCTAGAAAAAATTATGAACGTGGATTTTGTCTTGGAAATCTTGAGCCCAATTTCCTTTGAAAATTCATGACTGTGTCTAAGATGTTTTGGGCCTTTTTCTAATGATGTAATTCTTGCCAGGTATGCTAATATTGCTATCATCCGCATACATATTGATGACAGCTGGGGGTTTAATTTGGTCTTGAGGTCATTGATGATAATGAAAATAGGCTACACTATACCGATCCCTGCGGGTCACCATTCATAACTATAGCTGTCTGATAAAATTCCGTTACTCTAATTTGATTGAGCGTTCTTTTAAGAAATTGTAAATGAACTTGCTAATGTTGCCTTTAATCTTAGCTGACGTTATTATATTTCAAGCCGTCTTCCACACCATCTCATAAGCTTTTTCTATGTCTAAGTTTAAAACTAATGTGTTTATATTATTAGCAAACCGTTGTATATGCTTTTTTTCTAGTGAAGAAAACAGTCCATTGTTGACCGATTTTTCTGAAGCCGCTTTGATAAGGAGTAATCAGTTGATGCTTTTCCAAGTACCACCTCCATCTCTGATTCACTATTTTTCTAGCAGCTCATAAGGGATGTTAAAGCAATAGGCCTGTAGCTGCTTATCAAAAATGTATCTTTCCTGGTTTATGTATCGGTACAATGATAGCTTCAGACCACTTTTAGAAATACATTTAAATGTAAATCAGATTGTATATATGCAACAGATACTTTATTGCAGATGAAGGCATCTTCTTGATGAATACATTGGGAATTCCATCAGGGTCGGCACTGGTGTTTTTAAGTTTGCGTATTGCTTCATGTAGTTTCTGAGTGTGATAGGAGCGTTTAAATGTTGAATATCATATCTACTGTGCTTCCTTCATGATCGGGTTCAATTTTCACTTTCTCTTTGTATTTGATGAAGGTTTTATCATAATTTGATCACTGGAATTTGATGAAAATAATGTCCTAAAGCTGTTTGCAATGTCACAAGGGTCATGTGTTGGTACCATCGGAAGTGTAGATAACGTAATGCTGGTACTTTGAATTTTCCTTTATGGCATTGATTCTTTCCACGCTCCTTTGCTGTTTGTATTGGAATTAATGGATGAAATAAATTCTCCAACATTTTCTTTGGCCCTTTATTATTTTCCTTGCTTTTGCTCTGGCAGACTGAAACGGATATAGTTCTATCAGTATTGTGCCTCTAATAGGTATTAAACAATTGCTTATATTTCTTCACTGCCTCCTCACAGTCATTTGACCACCACTTAACCTCCTTTTGCCTATTTGCCAGTAGTTTTGGGAAAGGTTTCGGCGGTGGTCAATACTATTTCAAATCTATCTAAGTTAACATCTATTTGGTTGAAGTCGGAACCATCATTACTGTTTAAATGATTAATTTTTTCTTCAATAATTCGCTGATATAGTGCTCCAATTTGCCTTCGAAAAAATCCATCGGGGCGCATAAATAACCTCAGTTTCCGGTGTGTCCTGAAGGTCACGGTGATAGGATAATGGTCGCTGTTGAATAAATCATCGAGAACATTCCATTTTAAATATCTTACTAGATTCGGTGTACACATACTTAGGTCGATAGTGTTTACATTTCCTGTTACCACGTTAAAGCATGTTGGCTTATTGTCTTCATTTAATAGAACAAGGTCTTCTTTCTCTGAAAAATCACCTACTATTTTCCCCCTAGTGTCCGTTCTATTTGAGCCCCATTGTTCATTGTGACAATTAAAATCACCTATAATATCAATGGTTTTTTAACTTGTTCAATTAAACTTTCAAGTTCACAGCTACGCAGTTGAAACGACCTTGGAATGTATATATTACACAGCACGATGTTCCTAGCTCCTATATTTATCGAGACAACAACCACTTCAAGATCACTTGTTATTTGCACTTCACTACTCATTATCGATTCACGAACATAAATTGCACACCTCCACTAGCATTCACATGACGATCTGTTTTGTAGTAACACATAAAACCTTTGATATGCTTACATAGTTAGTTATGAAATTAGATTCTTTTATACAGAAATATCAAAGTTATTCTCATTTTAAGTTTTGGAAGACCTAGTATCGTGTCAGGAAGCCATTACGTTCCATTGCAGAATTTGATTTTCATTCTGCTTCTTCACTTGATGAACATTGTTCTCCGAGGATGCTCTTGAGGAATCAGAAACTACTGGGTCCTTCAACCTTTTCATGATTCTCGTGAAACGAGACTTCATACATCTGTCCTCTAGCAATGGATACATATCTCTAAGCAATGCCATCAACTTATCAGTTTCCTTAGTATAGTTAAGAGATACTTGTAGAGCATTACTAGTTCCGTACGTATCTTCCAAAAATATTTGAGTTGTTCATAATTAGGAACATTTTGATATTATGTTTGTGTCTCTTATACAGTTTCAAAAACAAATTATTATCAAGAAGATAATCATTATAAGAAAAAGAGCGGTGGAAGGAGCTAAGCTTGGCCTCAACATAAGACAAGAGAAAAACCAATAAATTATAGAAAAAAAGATATAAAGCGATTTTTTCTCCGTACTACATTAGCTCGAGAATTGCTCCACCTCAAGCATGCTTCCGTCTATATTTGCGTATTATGTCGTATCGAGCGTTTATACTGTTCAAAAGATATTGTTACATAGATATATCAGCGAAAAAAATCATTATATTAAAACAATCCCACGTAAAACGGGATAACGCAGCGGCCATAATGGCCGACAAGAAAGAAATAACAAGCAATTCTCGAATGAAATTCTTAAGCAATTTCTTACTTCGACGTAATTTAGCTCGAGCTTTCTTCCACTTGAATCTGTTTCTTCTACTTTTGGATATTATGTCGTTTCGTGTCTTTATACAGTTTCAAAAAACCAATTGGTATCGTGGAAAAAAATCATTATACAAAAGTGATCCGGCGTGAAAGCAGCTAATATGCCGGCCTCAACATGCGACGAGAGAATACCCAAGAAATTATGGAATAAAACACATTAATCGATTTCCTCCTCCGACGTTCATCAGCTCGAGAATTCATCTCAAGAATGCTTTCCTCAGACTTTATGCAGTACAAAAAATAATATTGTGTTAAAGATAATAACCAGTATACAAAAACTATCCGCCGTAAAAGGGGTTAATGCAGAGGCCATAATGGGCGACTAGAAAGTAGTCACAAGAAATTCTCGTATGAATTACTTGCGCGATTTCCTATTTCGACGTACATTAGCTCGAGCTTTGTTTCAACTAAGACATACTTCAGTCTATTTTTGGTTATTATGTGGTTTCGAGACTTTTAATAGTTTCAAAAAACAAATAGTTATCGAAGAAGAAAGTCATACGAAAAAAGCCAGCGTGGAAGAAGCTAATGCAGCGGACTCAACATGAGACGAGAGAAAAACAAGAAATTATGGAACAAAAGACATTAGGCGATTTCTTTCTCCGAGGTACATTAGCTCGCGAATTGCTCCACCTCAAGGATGCTTCCGTCTATATTTGCGTAATATGTCGTTTTGAGACTATGCAGTTCCAAACATAATATGGTTCTAACGATATATCAGCAAATGGCAAATTATTATAAGAAAACAATCCGGCGAATAACGGGCTGACGTAGCGGCCATATAATGTGACGAGAGAGAAATCACAAGAATATTTTGAATGAAATACTTAGGTAATTTCTTACTTCGACGTAAATCAGCTCGAGCTTTGTTCCAACTCAGACATGATTCGGTCTATTTTTGGTTAATATGTCGTGTCGTGTCTTCATACTGTTTCAAGAATCAAATTTTTATCGAAGAAGAAAATCATTATACGAAAATGAGCCGGCGTGGTTGGAGCAAATGCTGCGGCCTCAACATGGGACGAGAAAAAACCCTACAAATTATGAAACAAAAGACATTAAGCGATTCCTTTCTCTGACGTACATTAGCTCGAGAATTCCTCCACCTCAAGCATGCTTCCGTCTATATTTGCGTATTATGTCGTTTAGAGAGTATGAAGTTCTAAAGATATATCAGCGAAAAAAAGCAGTATAAGAAAGCAATCCAGCGTAAAATCGGCTAACACATTCGCCATTACAGGCGACAAGAGAGAAATTACAAGAAATTCTGGAATGAAATACTTAAACAATTTCATATTTCGACGCACATACATAATTTTGTCGTTTCGAGACTATGCAATTCTCAATATAATATTGTTCTAAGTATATATCAGCGATAAAAATCATTATAAGAAGACAATCCAGGGTAAAACGAACTAACGCAACGGTCATAACAGGCGACGAGTGAGAAAAAACAAGAAATTCTGGAATGAAATACCATAGAAATTTCTTATTGCTACGTACTTCAGGTCGACCTTTGTTCCAACTCAAACATGCTTCAGTCTATATTTCCGTATTATGTCGTTTCGAGACTTAATGCAGTTCCAAAGATAATATTGTTCAAATGATATATCAGCGAAAATAATCATATTAAGAAAAAAATCTGGCGTAAAAGGGGCAAACGCAGCGGTTATTATAGGCGAAGAGAGGAAAAAAAACAAGAAATTCGCGAATGAAATACTTAAGCAGTTTCTTACCTTGACGTACCTCAGCTCGAGCTTTTTTCCACCTCAAATTGTTTCTTCTACTTTTGGATATAATGTCGTTTCGTGTCTTTATACAGTTTCAATTAACAAATTATTATCGTGGAAGAAAATCATTACACGAATATGATCCGGCGTGCAAGGAGCAAATGCGCCGGCCTCAACATGCGACGAGAGAATACCCAAGATATTATGGAATAAAACACATTAAGAAATTTCCTCCTACGAGGTACATCAGGTAGAGAATTGCTTCATCTCAAAAGATACTTAGTCTTTATTTGCAAATTATGTCGTTTCGAGCCTTAATGCAGTTGAAAAGATAATATTGTTCTAAAGATATATAAGCGAGAAGAATCATTATTAGAAAACAATCCTGTGTAAAAGGGGCTAACGAAGCGGCCATAATGGGCGACTAGAAAGATATCACAATAATTGCTCGTATGAAATACTAGGGCAATTTCTTACTTTGACGTACATCAACTCGAGCTTTATTCCAACACAATATGCTTTAGTCTACTTTTGGTTATTATATCGTTTGGTGTTTTTTACAGTTTAAAAAAATCCGATCCGATGTACATCAGATCGAGAAATTATCATCTCCAACATGCTTCCGTCTTTATTTGCGTATTATGTCGTTTCGAGCCTTTGTTCAGTTCAAAAGATAATATTGTTTTAAATATATATATAAGCGAAAAAAGTCATTATAAGAAAACAATCCTGCGTAAAAGGAGCTAACGCAGCGGCCATAAGGGGCGACTAAAAAGAAATCACAATAAATTCTCGTATGAAATACTTAAGCAATTTCTTACTTTGACGTACATCAGCTCGAGAATTGCTCCACCTCAAGCACGCTTCCGTCTATATTTGCGTATTATGTCGTTTCAAGAGTATACAGTTCCAAAGATAATATGGTTTTAAAGATATATCAGCGAAAAAAATCATTATAAGATAACAATCCGGCGTAAAAGCGGCTAACACAATCGCAATATCACGCGACAAGAAGCGATAGATATCCTGCGTAAAAGGAGCTAACGCAGCGGCCATAAGGGGCGACTAAAAAGAAATCACAAGAAATTCTCGAATGCAATACTTAATCAATTTCTTACTTCGACGTACATCATCTCGAGCTTTATTTCAACACAAATATGCTTTAGTCTACTCTTAGTTTTATGTCGTTTCCTCCTTTTATACAGTTTAAGAAAACAAATTGTTATCGATTAAGAAAAATCATTATACGAAAATGAACCGGCGTTAAAGGAGCTAATGCGCTGATCTCGACATGTGACGACAGAAAACCCAAGAAATTATGAAAAAAAAATTAGCGCTTTCTTCTTCGACGTACATCAGCTTGAGAATCGCTCGACTTCAAGCATGCTTCCGTCTATATTGCGTATCATGTTTCGAGACTATGCAGTTCTAAAGATAATATGGTTGTAAAGAAATATTTGCAAATGACAAATTATTATAAGAAAACAATCCGGCGAATAACGGGCTAACGCAGCGGCAGTTACAGGCGACGAGAGAGAAATCACAAGAATATCTCCAATATAATACTTAAACAATTTCTTATTTCGACGTACATAATCTCAAGCTTTCTCCCAACTTAGACACGCTTCAGTCTACAGTTGGATATTATGTCGTTTCGAGTCTTTATAGAGTTTCAAAAAACAAAGTGTTATCGAAGACGAAAATTACTATACGAAAATGAGCCGGCGTTGAAGGAGCTAATGCTGCGGCCTAAACATGGGACGAGAGAAAACACAACAAATTATGGAACAAAAGACATTAAGCCATTTCTTTCTCTGACGTATATTAGCTCCAGAATTGCTCCACCTCAAGCATGCTTCCGTCTATATTTTCGTATTATGTCGTTTCGAGACTTTATGCAGTTCAAAAGATAATATTGTTTTAAAGATATATAAACGAAAAAATCAATAGAACATAACAATCCGGCGTAAAAGCGGCTAACGGCCACAACATGCGACGAAAGAGAAATCTCAAGACATTCTCGAATGAAATACTTAAACAATATCTTACTTCGACGTACATCACCTCGAGCTTTATTCCAACACAAACATTCTTCTGTCTACTTTTGGTTATTATGACGTTTCTTGTCTTTATAGATTTGCAAAGAACAAATTAATATAGAAGAAGAAAATAATTTTACCAAATTGATCCGGCATTGAAAGAGCTAATGCAGCGACTTCAATATGCGACGAGAGAAAACCTAAGAAATTATAGAAAAAACACATTAAGCGATTTCCCCTGCGACGTATATCAGCTCGAGAGTTTAATCAGCTCAAGCATGTTTCCGTCTATATTTGCCTATTATGTCGTTTCGAGACTTTATGCAGTACAAAAGAATTAATTGTTCTCAAAATATATCAGCGAAAAAAATAATTATACGAAAGCAATCCCGCGTAAAAACGCCAAATTGGGACATTAGAAAGTAGTCACAAGAAATTCTCGTATGAAATACTTGTGCGATTTCCTACTTCGACGTACATTAGCTCGAGCTTTGTTCCAACTAAGACATGCTTCAGTCTAGTTTTGGTAATTATGTCGTTTTGAGTCTTTATACAGTTACAAAAAAGAAATTGATATCGAAGAAGAAAATCACACGAAAATGATCCGGCGAGGAAAAAAGGAATGCGCTGGCCTCAACATGCGATGAGAGAAAACCCAAGAAATTTGGAATAAATCACATTAAACGATTTTCTCCTCCGACGTACATAAGCTGGAGATATTAATTCGCGAATTCGTTCGTCAGTATTTGCGTATAATGTCGTTTAGAGACTATGCAGTTCTGAAGATAATTATTCATTAATGATATATCAGCGAAAAAAATCATTATAAGAAAACTATCCGGCGTAAAAGTAGCTAACACATTCGCCATTACAGGCGACAAAAGAGAAATTACAAGAAATTCTCGAATGAAATACATAAGATATTTCTTACTTCGACGTACATCATCTCGAGCTTTATTCAAACGCAAATATGCTTTAGTCTACTTTTGGTAATTCCGTCGTTTCGTGTTATTATACAGTTTAATAAACAAATTGATATCGACTCAAAAAAATCATTTTACGAAAGTGATCCGGCGTGGAAGGAGCTAATGCGCTGGCCTCGAACTGTGACGATAGAAAACCCAAGAAATTATGGAAAAAAAATTAGCGCTTTCTTTCTACGACGTACATAGCTCAAAATTGCTCGACCTCAAGCATGCTTCCGTCTATATTGCGTATTTTGTCTTTTCGAGACTATGCAGTTCCAAAGATAATATGGTTCTAAGCTATATCAGCAAATGGCAAATTATTATAAGAAACAATCCGGCGAATAACTGGCTGACGCAGCAGCCATAAAAGTCGACGAGAGAGAAACCACAAGAATATCTCCAATGAAATACTTAAACAATATCTTATTTCCACGTACATAAGCTCGACCTTTCTTCTATCTCAGACTTGCTTCTGTCTACTGATGGATATTATATCGTTTCGTGTCTTTATACAGTTTCAGAAAACATTGTTATCGAAGAAGAAAATCATTATACAAAAATGAGCCGGCGTGAATGAGCAAATGCTGCGGCCTCACATTCGACGAGAGAAAACCCAAGAAATGATGGAACAAAAGACATCAAGCGATTTATTTTCCCGAAGTACATTAAATCAAGAATTCTTCACCTCATGCATTCTTCCGTCTATATTTGCGTATTATGTCGTTTAGAGGGTATGCAGTTCTAAAGATATATCAGCGAAAAAAAGAAATTTCTTACTTCGACGTAAATCAGCTCGAGTTTTCATCCATCTCAAACTGTTACTTCTACTTATGGATTTTATGTCGATTCGTGTCTTTATACAGTTACAAAAAACAAATTGTTATCCAAGAAGCAAATCATTATACGAAAATGTTCCGGCGTGGAAGGAGCTAATGCGCCGGCCTCAACATGCGACGAGATAAAACCCAAGAAATTATAGAACAAAACACATTAAGAAATTTCCTCCTACGAGGTACATCAGGTAGAGAATTGCTTCATCTCAAAACATACTTAGTCTTTATTTGCAAATTATGTCGTTTCGAGCCTTAATGCAGTTGAAAAGATAATATTGTTCTAAAGATATATAAGCGAGAAGAATCATTATTAGAAAACAATCCTGTGTAAAAGGGGCTAACGCAGCGGCCATAATGGGCGACTAGAAAGATATCACAAGAAATGCTCGTATGAAATACTAGGGCAATTTCTTACTTTGACGTACATCAACTCGAGCTTTATTCCAACACAATATGCTTTAGTCTACTTTTGGTTATTATATCGTTTGGTGTTTTTATACAGTTTAATAAAACAAAGTGTTATCGAATAAGATAAATTATTATACGAAAATGATCCGGCGTGGAAGGAGCTAATGCGTGGGCCTCAACATGCGACGAGAGAAAACCCAAGAAATTATAGAACAAAACACATTAAGCGATTTCCTCCTTCGACGTACATCACCTCAAAAATTGCTTCATCTCAAGCATGCTTCCGTCTACATTTGCGTATTATGTCGTTTCGAGTCTATGCAGTTCTGAAGATAATATGGTTCTAAAGATATATCAGAAAAAAACAAATTGTTATAAGAAAACAATCCTGCAAAAACGGGCTGCCGCAGCGGCGATAAAAAACGACAAGAGAGAATTCACAAGAAATTCTCAAATGAAATACTTAAACTATTTCTTTTTCGACGTACATAACACGATCTTTCTTCAAACTCAGACACGCTTCAGTCTAATTTTGGTTATTATGTCGTTTCGTGTCCTTATACAGTTTCAAAAAACAAATTGTTATCCAAGAAGCAAATCATTGTACGAAAATGAGCCGGCGAGGAAGGAGCTAATGCTGCGGCCTCAACCTGCGATAAGAAAAAACCAAGAAATTATGGAACAAAAAACATCAAGCGATTTCTTTCTCCGACCTACTTTAGCTCGAGAATTGCTCCACCTCAAGCAAGCTTCCGTCTATATTTGCGTTTTATGTCGTTTCGAGCCATTATGCAGTTCAAATAATAATATTGTTCCATAGATACATCAGCGAAAAAAATCATTTTTAATAAACAATCCCAAGTAAAAGGGGTTAACACAGAGGCCATAATGAGCGACTAGAAAGTAGCCACAAGAAATTCTCGTATGAAATTCTTGAGCTATTTCCTACTTCGACGTACCTCAGCTCGAGCTTTATTGCAACTAAGACATGCTTCAGTCTATTTCTGGTTATTATGTCGTTTCAAACCTTTTTTTTTTTTTTTTTATTTATTTTATTTTATGTCGCATCAACTGCAAAGGTTATTAGCGACATCTATACAATCACATTAATATTTTGTACATGGGGAGTTATGACATTTATAGGAAATTACATCACATTAATAAGTTTATACACTTGTCTTATATGTCCCTGTACAATTTTATGGTCTTCAGAAAATTGAGAAACTGATTACATTTTTCTCTGTCCTTCAGACACTTGGCATGTCGTTCTCAACACCAAGTCTTGTCCAGTCAGTCTCAAACCTGGGGTACATAAATAGGTGATTAACATACATAGAAACATTACACATTACACATAACAGCTGTTTTTCCTGTGATCAGATGGGCATGTGTGAGCTTGAGTGTGACCTATTCTGCATCTAGTTAACACAACCTGGTCAGCTCTGCAGAAGAATGTGGCTGGATTATAATCATCGTATTCACATATACTTCTTAATTTACATCGGGCGTTGTTATTCCATTCCTGTCTGTCCAATTCTTGTAATTTTCTCTTGATATTGGCATGATAGTCCTGTGGTATTATGGGGAGATTACTTTTCATCAAGTTGTGACGCCTCTTTGCGGATCTGTCTGCCAGCTCATTCTCCTTGATACCACATGAGCCGGGATCCATCCGAAAACTATATCTTTACCTTTAAAGTTCAAGTTTCTAATCTTACTAACAATGTCTAAAGCTAGCGAGTTTCTGAATAAAAGACATTTCCAATAGTCGACAGAGCCAATTTGAGTCTGTTACTATCAAAAATTTACGTTCACTGTCTTCGAGAATGTAGTCTAGTGCTGTGATGATGGCATATAATTCGCTGGACAGGACTGAGTACTTGTCGGGCAGTTTGGTTGATATTACTCTTGTTGACGTTACAGCGGCACATCCCACCAGTTGCTACTTTTCCAGCCATCTGTGTATATTTTGTTGTAGTTCTCATATTTGGCTATTTCTTCTCCTATTCTGGCTCTTATCTCTTGGTTGTTAATTTTTGACTTCTTAGGATTGTTTATCAGCTCCTCAGCTTTAATGTCCTGCATGGTCCATGGTGCATAGTCAGTGATACTAATAGGTTTAAGAGGGGGAATTTTTTCTGACATTGTGCTTAGTATTTGTATAGCCCGTACACTGATTGGTTTTGGTAGTTTCTTTTGAAACATAATTGCTTCCTATTTCTGTATGTAAGCTGTAAATTTGGTCTACAGGGTTGCTGCAGTTAGTTGTAACTTTGATTATATATCCTACAATTAGATTTCTTCTTCTTTATCCAGGGTGGTAAATTAGCTTCCTGTAACATGCTTATCACCGACTTGTTCTATATGCACCGCATATAGCCTGGCACCAGTGTTATTGATAGGGTCGAGTATTCTTTTAATATTCTTATTTGCAGCATCGTAGAATATGCTGCCATAATCCATTTTAGCCCTGATCAATGCCTGGTATGTTCTTCTAAGCACTGTATAATCGGCCCCCCACGCCGAATGACTTATGATTTTCATCAAGTTTAGTCTTTTCGCATTCCACTTTCAGGCTTTTAATATGAGGTATCCAGGATAATCTTTCGTCAAGTATCAGGCCTAAGACTTTTAAGGTTTTAATTGTTTTATCTTGTGTTCACCGATATTCAGGGATAGAGTCTTCTCAGTGGATCGCTTCCTGGAGAAAATAATGAATGTGGATTTCGTCTTGAGAATTTTAGACCAACTTCATTGAGAATTGAGGATGGTGTCTAAGATGTTTTGCGCTATAACTGCTATGGAGGACAGATGTTTTCCAGTGATGCATTATTACAATCATCCGCATACATGCTTACTAGCGCGGGAGGTTTGATTTTGGTCTGCAGTTCATTTATTATCAACAGAAACAAGGTCACACTAAGCACTGAGCCCTGCGGTACTCCATTTGTCAGCATATATCTCTGATAAGGCTCCTCTTACTCTGACATTAATATAACGTTCTTTAATAAAGTTATGGACGAACTTAGCTATGTTGCCTTTAATTCCATGTTTCGTTATTATGTCCATAACACGCCGTCGCAAACCATCTCATATGCCTTTTCAATGTCGAGGCTTAGTACCACTGTGAACATGTTATTGGCGAATCCATTGTAGATAGCGTTCTCAATTATTGCAATGCTGTCTAAGGCAGATCGGTTCTTGCGAAAACCACTTTGGTGAGGCGATATTAGCTGATGTTTTTCTAGGTACCATTTAAGTCTGTGGTTCACTACCTTCTCAAGTAATTTACACAGACAACACGTTAGGGCAATAGGCCTGTAGCTGTCTACTAAAAATTTGTCCTTACCAGGCTTGTGAATTGGAACAATAACTGCTTCTGACCATTTTGTGGGAAGACATTGTTTAAATATAGATAATTGTAAATGTCTAAAAGAACCCTGATAGCTTCTTCAGGAGCATCCGGATAAATATATTAGGTATTCCGTCGGGACTGGCGCTGGTGTCTTTTAGTTGACGTATATTTACCTTAAGTTCTCGGAGCGTAATGGGTACATTCAGTTGTTTGGAATCGTCTATTTCATCTTCTTCTACTTCAGATTTAGGGAGATCTCTCAGTTTCTTCTTATGTTTCGTGAAGCTTTCCAAGTTCGCATCACTAGAATTGAGGCGAAAACTTTCCAAAGCTACTTGCAATATCGCGCAGGGTCCTGAATGAATTGTCCGTCTGCGTATACATAGACTTCGGGTAATTTGTTCTGAATTTTCCATCGATAGCATTTATTTTCTTCAAGCCTCTGTGTAGTTCAGTTTACTGTTTAAGGATGATATATATTCCTTCCAGCAGCTCCTCTTAGATTGTTTTATGATTCTTCTTGCCTGGCCGTGCTGATTTAAACGTGAATTGATTTTCATTTGTGTTATGTTTCTTAAAACATTAAACCAGTGCTTGTAATTCATAACCGCTTCTTCACATTCCTTTGTCCACCAAGGTAGTTTCTTCTTACTTTTAGTATTTTTGTTTTGGGTATAGTCACATCCGCTGTCGACAGTATAAGGTCTGTAAAGTTGCTCACAATATCGTTTATTTGCACTGAGTCGTCGATGTTCAATTTCTTAAGGTTCTGAACTTTGCTCGCAATGATGTCTTGGTACGACTTCAGTTGGCCTTTTAAATATCCATCTGGGCATATAGATGTCTTCAGGAATAATCGAATTCTCATATGACAATGCTATAGGATAATGATCACTGTGTGAAGGTCCTCCATTACGTTCCATTTTAGATATCTCGCCAAAGTTGGAGTGCAGATGCTTAGGTCGATGCAAGATGTTTCCCGCTACCCGCATTGAAGTATGTAGATTTTCTGCAATCATTCAAGACTATAAGATCTTCATTGTTCTGCAAATTCACCAACAATTTTCCCTCTTCGATCTGTTCTTCTTGATCCCCAAATGAAGTTGTGACTGTTAAAATCGCCCACTATCAGTACCGGGCCAGATATTTGTGCATATAAGTTGTCTAGGTGGTGAGATTCTAGTTGAAACGCATTAGGAATGTATACGTTCACAGATTAAAACTACTACCTCCAATATGCAGCCGTATTACACATACTTCTAGGTCACTTATAATAGCGCATTCACTACACTTGATAGACGTACGAACATAGATGGCAACTCCGCCACTGGCATTTCCACATATCACTCTGTTTTTATAAAACATTGATAACCTTTTATACTAAAATGGTATTGATTTTTGAAATTGGTTTCTTGGATGCACAGTATATCATAATTTTCGTCTTTGAGGATCTTCTGAAGAAATTCATATCTAGTAAGAAAACCGTTCACATTCCATTGTAAAATTCTAATCTTCATATTTGAAGATCTTCGCTTGTTAATTCGTCGTTGTCAGACTGATTCTTTTGAGGAATCTGAGAGGACTGGTCCTTCAGCTTCTTCATAATTCTCGTAAATCTTGATTTTATTCCTCTATCAGACAGTAATGGATATATTTCTTTAAGCATTTCAATTAGCTTGCCTGTCTCTTTAGTGTAACAAAGAGATATTTGAAGGGTTACTTACGCTATAAGTATTTTCCAGAAAGTCTTTTAGTTGCTCATACGTTAGTACATTTGTTGGATCCTTCTATTCTTTCTTTCGCTGGGGCTAGTTGCTCCACTATGCTTTTCTTATTGCAGACGCTACTAATGGTGTTCTCCTTGATACTTTCCTTTCTTTTCTTAGTTTGTTTTGCCGCACCGTTAATTTTTCCTTGGGGACGGTTGAATTGTTCTTCCTGAACTTCGCTTGAATTGTTGCTGGGAATACTTGTGATCTGAGATAAAGCCCTCTTAACAGGCTTGCTTGGTCAAGTGGGGAAATTCTTGGTAACTAGGAACCTTATCTCTTTGTTCGTTATCAACGGCTACATTGTTATCAATTATGTCTTCCGTTGGTTGAGGTTAATGTCTCCTACATTTTACAGTTTTGGCAATATGACCTTCTTCCTGCAGTGAAAGCACTTAATGATACCACTTGACATGTAAATCCAGTTTCTTTCTCCTTTGTATGTGATATGTATGGCTTCAGGTATCAAATTTACTGAGTCTTCGGAACGAACACCTGTCTCCGAAAACTTAAGATAGAGTGAACTGTTCTTTACCAAAGCCAGCTCTGAGAAACGACACTTGAGAGCTGCGTATCACTTTAATTTGTCTAGTTCGTCTTCAATTACTGCATTAGGAATCATAGGGTAAACATTTGAAATAACTATACGTTTCTGTCTACTCACAAGAGACCGAATATTTTGGGAGGAGCCCTCATATTAATAGTCTTGTGCTTTCTGTTAATTCGTCCACTAACTGCTTACTGCTCAAAATACACACACCTGTTATTTGAAATTTTGAAGCATACGTGATGTGACTAGGCGGAACAATCAATGATAAGGCTTCTACAGTACCTTCGAGGGTGTGCTGTGGTCTTTGCCTTCAATTATAATACCTTGTTCCTTCTCCGGGTACATGGCATTGAGAACGACTCTGCTGTAACTTGGACGGCCGGTGTGGTTTCCTTCAGCGGGCTGGCTCCTGTAGTCAGAGGCCTGCCCTCGGGTAGCAGCTTCGGCATCCGCCATTTATTTTCTGTTCCCATTCACAATGAGAAGCAGGTCGATCGAAATCAGAACAATTATATGCACTGAAGTAGACTGCTTACTTTACACTGACACTTTAACTTCTTGAGTTCGATGAAAACACGTAAACAAGTCACAGACCGCGGGGCACTACTGAGCGGGGCACACGATGTTGCCTCGACCACTGCTGCCGAGCGAATGGCGTTTCAAACCTTTATACAGTTTCAAAAAACAAATTGTTATCGAAGAAGAAAATCATACGAAAATGAGCCGGCGCGGGAGGAGCTAATGCAGCGGACTCAACATTCGACGAGAGAAAACACAAGAAATTATGAAACAAAAGACATTAAGCGATTTCTTTCTCTGACGTACATTAGCTCGAGAATTGTTCCACCTCAAGCATGCTTCCGTCTATTTTTGCGTATTATGTCGTTTCGAGACTATGCAGTTCCAAAGATAATATGGTTCTAAAGATACATCAGCAAATGACAAATTATTATAAGAAAAAAATGCTGCAAATAACGGGCTGACGAAGCGGCCATAAAAGGCGACGAGAAAGAAATCACAATAAATTGTCGAATGAAATACTTGAGCAATTTCTTACTTCGATGTAAATCAGCTCGAGCATTTTTCCACCACAAAGTCTTTCTTCTACTTTTGAATATTATGTCGTTTTGTGTCTTTATACAGTTTGAAAAAGCGAATTGTTATCGTGGAACAAAATCATTATACGAAAATGTTCCGGCGTGAAAGGAGCTAATGTGCCGGCCTCAACATGCAACGAGAAAAAACCCAAGAAATTATAGAACAAAACACATTAAGGGATTTCCTTCTCCGGCGTACATCAGTTCGAGAATTGCATCATCTCAAGCATACTTACGTCTTTATTTGCCAAGTATGTCGTTTCGAGCCTTAATGCAGTTAAAAAAAGATAATATTGTTCTAAAGATATATACGCGAGAAAAATCATTATAAGAAAACAAACCTGGGTAAAAGCGGCTAACGCACTGGACATAACAGGCGTCATGAGAGAACTCACAAGAAATTCTCGTATGAAATACTTAAGCAATTTCTTACTTCGACGGACATCATCTCAAGCTTTATTTCAACACAAACATGCTTCAGTCTACTTTTGGATATTATATCGTTTTGTGTCTTTATACAGTTTATTCATTATACGAAAATGATCCGGCGTTGAAGTAGCTAATAGCGCCGGCCTCAGCATGCGAGAGAAAACCCAACAATTTAAGAACAAAAAATTAAGCGCTTTCTTCTTCGACGTACATCAGCTAGAAATTGCTCCACCTCGAGCATTCTTCCGTTCGATTTGCGTAGTATTTCGTTTAAAGACTATGCAGTTTTAAGATGACACTATTCTAAAGATATATCAGCGAAAAATCATTATTGAATACAATCGCGCGTAAAGGCGGCTAACGCACTGGCCATAAAAGGCGACAAGCGAGAAATAACAAGCCATTCTCGAATGAAATTCTTAAGCAATTTCTTACTTCGACGTAATTTAGCGCGAGCTTTCTTCCACCTCAATCTGTTTCTTCTACTTTTGGATATTATGTCGTTTCGTGTCTTTATACAGTTTCAAAAAAAATTGTTATTGAGAAAGAAAATCATTATACAAAAATGATCCGGCGTTCAGGGCGAATGCTCCGCCCGCAACATCCGACGAGAAAACCCAAGAAATTATAGGACAAAACACATTAACAATTTCCTCCTCTGACGTACATCAGCTCGAGAATTACTTTATATCAAGCATACCTACCTCTTTATTAATGAATTATGTCGTTTCGAGCCTTAATGCAGTTAAAAAAAGGATATATTGTTCTAAAGATATATAAGCGAGAAAAATCATTATAAGAAAACAATCCTGCGTAAAAGGGGCAAACGCAGCGACCATAATGAGCGACTAAAAAGAAATAACAAGAAATTCTCGTATAAAATACTTAAGCAATTTCTTACTTCGACGTACGTAATCTCGAGCTTTATTTCTACACAAACATGTTTCTATCTAATTTTGGTTAATATGTCGTTTCGAATCTATACAACTTCAAAAGAGAAATTGTTATCAAACTAGAAAATCATACGAAAATGAGCCGGCGTAAAAGCAGCTAATGCTCGGCCTCACCATGTGACGAAGAAAACCCAAGAAATTAGGAACAAAAAATTAAGCGCTTTCTTTCTTCGACATACATCAGCTCGAGAATTGCTCCACCTCGAGCATTCTTCCGTCTATATTTGCGTATTATATCGTTTACAGAATATGCAGTTCTAAAGATAATATTGTTTTAAGGATACATCAGCGAAAAAAACCAACTTAGAAAACAATCCCGCGTAAAAGCGGCTAACGCACTGGCTATTACAGGCGACAAAAGAGAAAAATTACAAGAAATTCTCGAATTAAATACTTAAGCAATTTCTTACTTCGACGTAAATCAGATCGAGCGTTTTTTTTAACCTCAAACTGTTTCTTCTACTTTTGGATATTATGATTTGTGTCTTTATACAGTTTCAAGAAACAAATTATTATCGAGGAAGAAAATCATTGTATGAAAATTGGCCGGCGTGGAAGGAGCTACTGCTGCGGCCACAACATGCGACAAGAGAAAAACCAAGAAATTATAGGACAAAAGGTATCAAGCGCTTTTTTTCTCCGAGAGTTGCTCGAGAATTGCTCCACCTCGAGCATGCTTCCGTCTATATTTGCGTATTATGTCGTATCGAGCGTTTATGATGTTCAAGAGATAATATTGTTCCATTGATATATCAGCGAAAATAATCAATTTAAGAAAACAATACCAAGTAAAACGGGTTAACGCAGCGGCTATAATGGGCGACAAGCAAGAAATGACAAGCCATTCTTGTCTGAAATTCTAAGCAATTTCTTACTTGACGTAAATTAGCTCGAGCTTTCCTCCACCTCATACTGTTTCTTCTACTTTTGGATATTATATCGTATCGTTTCTTTATACAGTTTCAAAAAACAAATTGTTATCCAGAAAGAAAATCATTATACGAAAATGATCCGGCGTGAAAGGAGCTAATACTTCGGCCGCAACATGCGACGAGAGAAAACCCAAGAAATTACAGAACAAAACACATTAATCAATTTCTCCTCTGACGTACATCAGCTCGAGAATTCATCATCTGAAGCATTCCTACGTCTTATTGACGAATTATGTCGTTTCGAGCCTTAATGCAGTTAAAAAGATTATATTGTTTTAAAGATATATAAGCGAGAAAAATCATTATAGAAAACAATCTCCGTAAAAGCGGCTAACGAACTGGCATAACAAGCGAAAGAGAGAAATCACAAGAAATTCACGAATAATATCTTAAGCAATTTCTTACTTGACGTAAATACGTGGAGCTTTTTCCATCTCATACTGTTTCTTCTACTTTTGATATTATGTTCATGTCTTTGGTCTTTATTTGCGTAAAACACATTAAGCGATTTCCTCCTCCGAGTACATCAGCTCGAAAATTATAATGTCAAGAATTCTTTGGTCTTTATTTGCGTATAATGGCGTTTAAGGACTATGCAGTTCTAAAGATATAATTGTTCTAAAGATATATCTGCGTAAAGATCGTTATAAGAAAACAATCCTGCGAAAAATGGGCTAACGCAGCGGCCATAATAGGCGACTAGAAAGAAATCACAAGAAATTCTCGTATTAAATACTTAAGCAAATTCTTACTTCGACGTACATCATCACGAGCTTTATATCAACACAAATACTCTTCAGTCTACTTTTGGTTATTATGTCGTTTCGAGTCTTTATACATTTCAAAAAAAATTGTTTTCGAAGAAGGAAATCATACGAAAATGAGCCGGCGTGGAAGGAGAAAATGCGCCGGCCTCAACATGCGACGAGAGAAAAACCCAAGAAATTATGGAACAAAAAAATTAAGCGCTTTCTTTCTTCGACGTACATCAGCACGAAAATTGCTCCACCTCGAACATTCTTCCGTCTATATTTGCGTATTATGTCATTTAGAGACTATGCAGTTTTAAAGATAATATTGTTCTAAAGATATATCAGCGAAAAAAAACATTATTGAAAACAATCCCACGTAAAAACGGCTAACGCACTGGCTATTACAGGCGACAAAAGAGAAAAATTACAAGAAATTCTCGAATTAAATACTTAAGCAATTTCTTACTTCGACGTAAATCTGATCGAGCGTTTTTTTACCTCAAACTGTTTCTTCTACTTTTGGATATTATGATTTGTGTCTTTATACGGTTTCAAGAAACAAATTGTTATCGAGGAAGAAAATCATTATACGAAAATGATCCGGCGTGAAAGGAGCTAATGCTCCGGCCGCAACATCCGACGAGAGAAAACCCAAGAAATTATAGAACAAAACACATTAAGCAATTTCCTCCTCTGACGTACATCAGCTCGAGAATTACTTTATATCAAGCATACCTACCTCTTTATTGATGAATTATGTCGTTTCGAGCGTTATTGCAGTCAAAAAAAGGATATGTAGTTCTAAAGATATATAAGCGAGAAAAATCATTATAAGAAAACAATCCTCCGTAAAAGGGGCAAACGCAGCGACCATAATGAGCGACTGGAATGAAATAACAAGAAATTCTCGTATAAAATACTTAAGCAATTTCTTACTTAGACGTACATAATCTCGAGCTTTATTTCTACACAAACAGGTTTCTATCTAATTTTCGTTATTATGTCGTTTCGAATCTATACAATTTCAAAAGACAAATTGTTATCAAAGTAGAAAATCATACGAAAATGAGCCGGCGTTAAAGGAGCTAATGCGCCGGCCTCACCATGTGACGAGAGAAAACCCAAGAAATTAGGGAACAAAAAAAATTAAGCGCTTTCTTTCTTCGACATACATCAGCTCGAGAATTGCTCCACCTCGAGCATTCTTCCGTCTATATTTGCGTATTATATCGTTTACAGAATATGCAGTTCTAAAGATAATATTGTTTTAAGGATAAATCAGCGAAAAAAACATTATAGAAAAAAATCCTGCGTAAAAGCGGCGAACGCACTGGTCATAACAGGCGACAAGTGAGAAATCACAAGAAATTCATGAATGAAATACTTAAGCAATTTCTTACTTCGAAGTAAATCAGCTCAAGCTTTTTTCCGCCTCAAACTGTTTCTTCTGCTTTTGGATATTATGTTTCGTGTCTTTATACAGTTTCAAAGAACAAATTGTTATCGAGGAAGAAAATCATTATACGAAAATGATCCGGCGTGGAAGGAGCTAATGCGCCGGCCTCAACCTGCGACGAGAGAAAACCAAGATATTTTGGAATAAAACACATTAAGCGATTTCCTCCTCCAACGTACATCAGCTCGAGAAATTATGATATCGAGAATGCTTTGGTCTCTATTTGCGTATAATGGCGTTTAAGGACTATGCAGTTCTAAAGATAATATTGTTCTAAAGATATATCTGCGAAAAAAATCGTTATAAGAAAACTATCCTGCGTAAAAAGGGGTAGAGCAGCGGCCATAACTGACACCTAGAAAGAAATACAAGATATTCTTGTATTAAATACTTAAGCAAACTCGTTTTGGAATTGGATGCAAAATTACACACAACTCGAGAGAGAATAAGAGAATAACAAGAAATTCTCGAATCAAATACTTAAACAATTTCTTACTTTGACGTAAATCAGCTCGAGCTTTATTACAACACAAACATGCTTCAGTCTACTTTTAGTTATTATGTCGTTTCAAAACTTTATACAGTTTAAAAAAACAAATTGCTATCAAAGAAGAAAATCATACGAAAATGAGCCGCCGTGAAAGGAGAGAATGCGCCGGCCGAAACATGTGACGAGAGAAAACCCAAGAAATTATGGAACAAAAAAATTAAGCGCTTTCTTCCTTCGACGTACATCACGAAAATTGCTCCACCTCTAGCATTCTTCCGTCTATATTTGCGTCTTATGTCGTTTAGAGACTATGCAGTTTTAAAGATAGATTTGTTCTCAAGATATATCAGCGAAAACAATCACTATAGAAAACAATCCCGCGTAAAAGTGCTAACGCACTGGCCTTACAGGCGACAAAAGAAAAATCACAAGAAATTCAAATATATGCGAAAACAATCATTATAGAAAACAATCCGCGTAAAAGTGCTAACGCACTGGCCTTACAGCGACAAAAGAGAAAAATCACAAGAAATTCTCAAATGAAATACTTAAACAATTTCTTACTTCGACGTAAATCAGATCGACCTTTTTTCCACCTCAAACTGTTTCTTCAACTTTTGGATATTATGTTTCGTGTCTTTATACAGTTTCAAAAAACAAATTCAACTTTATACAGTTTCAAAAAAACAAAAACAAAACCTGAGCATCACAAGAAAAGTAACATTAATTTTAACAATTATACATAATGCATTATTTACCATTTGGACTGTATAAATGAGTATAAACAACCTGTAACAACTATTGTACTACAACTTCCGGGCCAATGACCCCCATCTCGATCAGGTTTTTCGTCCAGTTTCCCTGATCCATTGAGCAAATGCTGAGATGGCCCCTTGCTTTGCTTCTGGACATAAATGTAACTTCATTTTCTGTGCACGTCTTCTAGAATTCAGTGGGAAATACAATTATTCAAATTATCGTTTCCATGTTGTCGCGGCAGGAATTAATAAGAGCGAAAATTTATTGCTTATTTATCCTTGAAAATAGATTTTATTACATGGGAGTTTTTTTGTTTGTTTTTTTCTCTCTTTCAAAATTCAAAATTTTATTGCTTATTTATCCTTGAAAATAGATTTTATTACATGGGAGTTTTTTTGTTTTTTTCTCCCTTTCAAAATTCAAAATTTATTGCTTATTTATTTTTAAAATAGATTTTACTACATGGGAGTTTTTTTTGTTTTTTTTCTCCCTTTCAAAATTCAAAATTAAGTAGTATATGACTTAGTGTAGGGATCACAGAATTTTGAAAATGTGCACACAATCCACTTTTCCCCATAGCACGTCATACGCAGTTTTTAACTGTTTTTTTGACGTAAAATAAAATAAAAAAAAAATTATTATCGAGGAAGAAAATCATTATACGAAAATGAGCCGCCGTAGAGGGAGCTAATGCTGCGGCCTCAACAGGCGACAAAAAAACAAGAAATTATAGAACAAAAGATATCAAGCGATTTCTTTCTCCATCTTACATTAGCCCGAGAGTTGCTCCACCTCAAGCATGCTTCCGTCTATATTTGCATATTATGTCGTATCCAGCGTTTATGCAGTTCAAAAGATAATATTGTTCCATAGATATATCAGCGAAAAAATTCATTATAAGAAAACAATCCTACGTAAAACGGGTTAACGCAGCGGCTATAATGGGCGAAAAGAAAGAAATAACAAGCAATTCTCGTATGAAATTTTTAAGCAATTTCTTACTTCGACGTAAATTAGCTCGAGCTATCCTCCACCTCGTACTGCTTATTCTACTTTTGGATATTATGTCGTTTCGTGTCTTTATACAGTTTCAAAAAACAAATTGTTATCCAGAAAGAAAATCATAATACGAAAATGATCCGGCGTGAAAGGAGCTAATACTTCGGCCGCAACATGCCACGAGAGAAAACCCAAGAAATTATAGAACAAAACACATTAAGCAATTTCCTCCTCTGACGTACATCAGCGCGAGAATTGCTTCAACTGAAGCATACCTACGTCTTTATTGACGCATTATGTTGTTTCGAGCCTTAATGCAGTTAAAAAAGATTATATTGTTTTAAAGTTATATAAGCGAGAAAAATCATTATAAAAAAACAATCCTGAGTTTAAAGGGCAAACGCAGCGACCATAATAGGCAACCAGAAAGAAATCACAAGAAATTCTCGTATGAAATACTTAAGCAATTTCTTATTTCGACGTACATAATCTCGAGCTTTATTTCTACACAAACGTGTTTCAGTCTACTTTTGGTTATTATGTCGTTTCGAGTGTTTATACAATTTCAAAAAACAAATTGTCATCGAAGATGAAAATCATACGATGATGAGCCGGCGTGGAAAGGGCTCATGCGCCGGCCTCATCATGTGACGAGAGAAACCCCAAGAAATTATGGAACAAGAAAATTAAGCGCTTTGTTCGACGTACATCAGCTCGATAATTGCTCCACCTCGAGCATTCTTCCGTTTTTATTTGCGTAATATGTCGTTTAGAGAATATGCAGTTCTAAAGATACATCAGCGAAAAAAAATTACAGATAACAATCCTGCGTAAAAACGGCTAACGAACTGGCCTTAACAGGCGAAAAGAGAGAAATGACAAGAAACTCACGAATGAAATACTTAGGCAATTTCTTTCTTCGACGTAAATGGGGTCGAGCTTTTTTCCATTTCAAACTGTTTCTTCTCGTTTTGGATATTATGTTTCGTGTCTTTATACAGTTTCAAAAAACATATTGTTATCGAGGAAGGTAATCATTATACGAAAATGATCCGGCCGGGAAGTAGCTAATGCGCCGGCCTCAACTTGTGACGAGAGAAAACCCAAGAAATTAGGGAACAAAAAAAAATTAAGCACTTTCTTTCTTCGACGTAAATCAGCTCGAGAATTGCTCCGCCTCGACCATTCTTCCGTCTATATTTGCGTATTATGTCGTTTAGAGACTATGCAGTTTCAAGATAATATTGTTCTAAAAATTAATCGAAAAAATCATTATAGAAAAATATCCCGCGTAAAAGCGGCTAACGCACAGGCCATTACAGGCGACAAAAGAGAAAAATCACAAGAAATTCACAATTGAATATTAGGCAATTTCTTCTTGACATAAATCAGGTCGAGCTTTTTCCACCACAAACTGTTTCTTCTACTTTTGGATATTATGTGTCCTGACTTTATACAGTTCCATAAAACAAATTGTTATCGAGGAAGAAAATCATTATATGAAAATGATCCGGCGTGAAAGGAGCTAATGCTCCGGCCTCAACATGCGACGAGAGAATACCCGAAATATTATCGAATAAAACATATTAAGCGATTTCCTTCTCCGACGTACATCAGCTCTAGAAATTATGGTATCGAGAATGCTTCGGTCTTTATTTGCGTATAATGGCGTTTAAGGACTATGCAGTTCTAAAGATAATATTGTTCTAAAGATATATCTGCGAAAAGAATCGTTATAAGGAAACAATCCTGCGTGAAATGGCTAACGCAGCGCCATAATATGCGACTAGAAAGAATTCACAAGAAAATCTCGTATTAAATATTTAAGCAAAATCTTACTTTGACGTACATCATTACGAGCTTTATTTCAACACAAGCACTCTTCAGTCTACTTTTGGTTATTTTGTGTTTTCGAGTCTTTATACCGTTTCTAAAAAAAATTGTTATCGAAGAGGAAAATCATACGAAAATGAGCCGGCGTCGAAGGAGCTAACGCACTGGCCATAACAGTCGACACCAAGAAATTATGGAACAAAAAAATTAAGCGCTCTCTTTCTTCGACGTACATCAGCACGAAAATTGCTCCACCTCGAGCATTCTACCGTCTATATTTGCTTATTATGGCGTTTAGAGACTATGCAGTTTTAATGATATTATTGTTCTAAAGATATATCAGCGAAAAAATCATTAT
>CAXIVR010000001.1:229502179-229778559 GCA_964035755.1 Teleogryllus oceanicus | reverse complement strand
AGAAAACAATCCCGCGTAAAAGCGGCTAACGCACTGCCATAACAGTCGACAAAAGAGAAAAATCACAAGAAATTCTCGAATAAAATATTTAAGAAATTTCTCACTTCGACGTAAATCAGATCGAGCTTGTTTCCACCTCAAACTGTTTCTTCTACTTTTGGATATTATTGATTGGTTGATTTGATTTATTTATAGTCGCATCAACTACATATGGTTATTAGCGACTACTTTTATAATTGTATAGTCAGTACAAAATAACACAGTAACTTAGAATTATACATATATGGTTAAATACTATTATAAACTTCAATTTCTCTTATAAAGCTAATGAATTTAATGCACTGTTCTTTGTTATTGAGGTCTTTAGGAGAACTTAAATTGTACTTGTTTCTTGAACTTTCATATTTAACTTATAATCAAGACAATCTGATCGTTTTTGGAGAAGCTGACAGTTGGATTAGATTTAGGCATGCAAACAAATGTTCTACTGAAAGAGAAATCTTGCATGAATTGCAGTTATCAGCATCAGTCCTATTCAGTAAGTGGCTGTGCGAAAATTTTGTGTGTCCTATTCTGCATCTTGTCAAGACAATCTGATTGTTTTCGCAGAAGCTGACCGTTGGATTATCATCTTCAAACCTTCTAAGTGATCTTAATTTGCACCCCTGTAAGTTGTTCCATTCATTAGTGTCAAGATCAGCTAATTTGTTCTTGACTCTCTTGAGATATTCTTGATAACTTACTGGTATATCACTTCTAACTACGCTTCGTGCTGCTTCTTTAGCTTTTCTGTCTGCTGATTCGTTTTCTGCAATGCCAACGTGCGAAGGTATCTAGCTCAACGCTATTTCTTTGCTCTCACTGCTTAGTTGGTTGACTTTTCCAACTATCTCTTGGACCAATACATTATCAATAGATAGATTCATTATAGCAGATACAGCACTTTTAGAGTCTGTTATTATCATAAATCTCTTTTGATTGGCCCTTGTAATCTATGTGAAGAGCCTCTACTATGGCATATGGAATTCACGAATGATCATTTTTATAGTTCACTGGACATCACTGAAAAGTCATCAGGTATTTTTTTGGTGATCACCTCACATGAAACTATTACTGCGCAACCTACGTTGTTTAGATTCTTTGAGCCATCAGTATAAATTGTGTTGTAATCATCATATTTTGCTAGTTCATTTCTTATTTGGACACAGATTTCACGAAGATTTGCATTCTGCTTGTTAGGGATGTTCGCCAATTCAATAACGTTGATGTCTCGTATTATCCAAGGAGCATGTCAGGTAAGGTCGTATTCCTTAGGATTGGAAGTTTCTCTTGTATCTTCTCTAATATCTGAATTGCCCGAATTGCTAAGGGCCTCGGGAGCTTCTTTTTATAATTTAATGTTCTATAATGTTTGTGTGCATATTCGAATACTCTGTTTATTGGATTCAATTTGTTGGCGGCTACTTTGATCGTATATTCCATAATTGAGTTTCTTCTACGTTTTTCTAAAGATAATAAATTGGCTTCACACAAAATACTCTTAGTTGAGCTGGTCGTAAAGGCCCCACACGTCTGTCTCGCTCCCATATTATTGATAGGATCCAGCAATCTCTTGATATTCTTCTAGGCCGCATCATATAATATACTACCATAGTCCAATTTGGATCTAACTGTTGCCTGGTAATTTGTTCTTATAATCGTATAATCCGCTCCCCAGGATGTATGGCTGATGCTTTAACAAGGTTCATTCTTTTAGTGCACTCATCATATATATTATTTTCGTTCAAACCGTGAATTTATTGTCGCTCCTACTCGGCTCATAGTAAACGTATATTAACAAATGAGGTACCAAAAAAAAAGATAAAAATCAGGAATGGAGGTCACTAAATATTGCAAATCACGAAGATTTTCGTTATTAAGAAAATGCTAGGAAACTTTTGTTGTTTGAAATTTGCGGCTGCGATAGTTAGCGTGCCCTCCGCGCGCTGCCTGTCAAGATGGCGGTTATGCGCACACCATCCGCAACAGGAGAACTCTTGTGTTTTCCACATGTGGATCGAAGCGGCGGGAAGCGGAAATCTGTTGTGTGTTCCGTTAAGACAAACGTGTGTGCGACTATTTATCAATTGTGTTGTAAGTGTTCAATGTATTTTTGTGTATAGTCTTATATACATATATATTTAATGTGTTATCTACGGAATTCCGTATTATGTCTAATAATCTGATTATACACTGTATAGAAGTTTATACACTGTTCACTTTTTCAAGTTTTTATTTAATAGGAATACAGAACTACTAAGGCTACCATTATTGACTGTAAGTGTACGCCCAAGCATAGCAGTTACACATGATGTAATAGGTCTCTATATATAATCAGTATTGCTATATATATCACTCCTGGTCAATTTCCATGTATCTATCTATATATTAAAAAAATAAGGTATTCTGCCATGGCTTCGTTTAGAGATTCTACTGAACCGATTGTTGTATTTTGTCTGCTAAATGAAAGAATGTGATCCCTAGATGTGTTATCAGATATTATTTATGTTGATTCACCAACATTTACGGTGTAAATTAATTAATTAAATCATTCTTTAATAGTACGCTTATCAATAGTCAATTGTTTTTTTTTTCAAAGGGTGGCAGTTTCAATATCGATATACTTGAGTCCATAGATGTGAGTCCACGCTGCTTGATGTTTAGTTTTGATTGTTGAGATTTGTTTACAATTCGTCAAGGTTTTGTTTACGTGTAATAATTGCATTGTGGTGTTGACAGTTTGCATGTATTTGCTTCTGTGGTGTATTTTGTAGAGAATATCCGCACAGTGGGTTTTGCTCGGTTGTACTGAAGTAGTGAAGTTGTTTACAGGTTATGTCGAATTCCAAATCGTTGTCCACGCGCCCCAAAAGACGCAAACGTGCATTAACAGAACGCGGGGAAAGAGAAAGCGTAAGTGTCGTGATAGTGAGGGCATTTCGTTTTCGATTGGGTCATTGTCTATGAAATGTCAGTTTTGTTCTGCTTTGTACTTTCCATGTGAGAGAAATTCTGCAAACGATTTTACTCTGTGTTGCTTAAATAGTAAAAAAAGTATACCTTCGAGCAATATGCCAGAAGAAATCAAACAGTTGTTTATAGGAGATGATGACACATCAAAAAACTTTAGAAATAATATCCTTCAGTATAATAGTGCTATATATTTTGTGCCGATATTGCTTTACCATCTGGTCATGGGCCACACGTGTTCAAAATTTTGGGAACTCATTACAGATTATCTTCGTTATACTCTCAAGATCCAAACAATGCAATATATTGTGAATGTTAGTCTGGGTACAGTAGTTAACATTTATCTCAGATCTCACCGTCAAATGTTGACGGGTTCTCAAGTTCCACTGCTCATTTTAGTAGAATGTTGTCCTATTTCAACTCAATGTTTCTTTAAAAGATCGTTTTCTAGAAAAAATTATGAACGTGGATTTTGTCTTGGAAATCTTGAGCCCAATTTCCTTTGAAAATTCTATGACTGCGTCTAAGATGTTTTGCGCCCTTTTTTCTAATGATGTAATATCTTTGCCAGGTATGCTAATATTGCTATCATCCGAATACATATTGATGACAGCTGGAGGTTTAATTTTGTCTTGGAGGTCATTGATGATAAGTAAAAATAGAGTTACACTAAGTACCGATCCCTGCGGGACGCCATTCATAACTATAGCTGTCTGATAAAATTCCGTTTACTCTAATTTTGATTGAGCGTTCTTTTAAGAAATTGTAAATGAACTTGCTAATGTTGCCTTTAATCTTAGCCGACGTTATTATATTTACAAGCCGTCTTCTCCACACCATCTCATAAGTTTTTCTATGTCTAAGTTTAAAACTAATGTGTTCATATTATTAGCAAAACCGTTGTATATGCTGTTTTCTAGTGAAGCAAGACAGTCCATTGTTGAACGATTTTTCCGGAAGCCGCTTTGATATGGAGTAATCAGTTGATGCTTTTCCAAGTACCACCTCAATCTCCGATTCACTATTTTTTCTAGAAGCTTACATAAGCAGCATGTTAAAGCAATAGGCCTGTAGCTGCTTATCAAAAATGTATCTTTCCCTGGTTTATGTATCGGTACAATGATAGCTTCAGACCACTTTTTAGGAAATACATTGTAAATGTAAATCAGATTGTATATATGCAACAGATACTTTATTGCAGATGAAGGCATCTTCTTGATGAATACATTGGGAATTCCATCTGGGTCGGCACTGGTGTTTTTAAGTTTGCGTATTGCTTCATGTAGTTCTCTGAGTGTGATAGGAGCGTTTAAATGTTGAATATCATTATCTACTGTGCTTCCTTCTTCATGATCGGGTTCAATTTTCTCAATTTCTTCTTTGTACTTGATGAAGGTTTTATCATAATTCTGATCACTGGAATTTGATGAAAATAATGTCCCAAAGCTGTTTGCAATATCACAAGGGTCATGTAAGTTGGTACCATCGGAAGTGTAGAGTAACGTAATGCTGGTACTTTTGAATTTTCCCTTTATGGCATTGATTCTTTTCCACGCTCCTTTGCTGTTTGTATTGGAATTAATGGATGAAATAAATTCCCTCCAACATTTTCTTTTGGCCTCTTTTATTATTTTCCTTGCTTTTGCTCTGGCAGACTTGAAACGGATATTGTTTTCATCAGTATTGTGCCTCTAATAGGTATTAAACAATTGCTTATATTTCTTCACTGCCTCCTCACAGTCATTTGACCACCACTTTAACCTCCTTTTGCCTAGTTTGCCAGTAGTTTTCGGAATGGTTTCCTCAGCGGTGGTCAATACTATTTCTTCAAATCTATCTAAGTTAACATCTATTTGGTTGAAGTCAGAATCATCATTACTGTTTAAATGATTAATTTTTTCTTCAATAATTCGCTGATATAGTGCTCCAATTTGCCTTCGAAAAAATCCATCGGGGCGCATAAATAACCTCAGTTTCCGGTGTGTCCTCGAAGGTCACGGTGATAGGATAATGGTCGCTGTTGAATAAATCATCGAGAACATTCCATTTTAAATATCTTACTAGATTCGGTGTACACATACTTAGGTCGATAGTGTTTACATTTCCTGTTACCACGTTAAAGTATGTTGGCTTATTGTCTTCATTTAATAGAACAAGGTCTTCTTTCTCCGAAAAATCACCTACTATTTTCCCCCTAGTGTCCGTTCTATTTGAGCCCCATTGTTCATTGTGACAATTAAAATCACCTACTAATATCAATGTTTTTTTAACTTGTTGAATTAAACTTTCAAGTTCACAGCTACGCAGTTGAAACGACCTTTGAATGTATATATTACACAGCACGATGTTCCTAGCTGCTATATTTATCGAGACAACAACCACTTCAAGATCACTTGTTATTTGCACTTCACTACTCATTATCGATTCACGAACATAAATTGCCACACCTCCACTAGCATTCACACATGACGATCTGTTTTTGTAGTAACACATAAAACCTTTGATATGCTTACAATAGTTAGTTATGAAATTAGATTCTTGTATACAGAAAATATCAAAGTTAGTCTCATTTTGAAGTTTTTGGAAGACATAGTATCGTGTCAAGAAGCCATTCACGTTCCATTGCAGAATTTTGATTTTAATTCTGCTTCTTCACTAGATGATCATTCGTTCTCCGAGGATGCTCTTGAGGAATCAGAAACTACTGGATCCTTCAACCTTTTCATGATTTTCGTGAAACGAGACTTCATACATCTGTGTTCTAGCAATGGATACATATCTCTAAGCAATGCCATCAACTTATCAGTTTCCTTAGTATAGTTAAGAGATACTTGTAGAGCATTACTAGTTCCGTACGTATCTTCCAAAAATATTTGAGTTGTTCATAATTAGGAACATTTTGGATATTATGTTTCGTGTCTTTATACAGTTTCAAAAAACAAATTATTATCAAGGAAGATAATCATTATACGAAAATGAGCCGGCGTGGAAGGAGCTAATGCTGCGGCCTCAACATAAGACAAGAGAAAAACCAAGAAATTATAGAAAAAAAGATATCAAGCGCTTTTTTTCTCCGTACTACATTAGCTCGAGAATTGCTCCACCTCAAGCATGCTTCCGTCTATATTTGCGTATTATGTCGTATCGAGCGTTTATACTGTTCAAAAGATATTGTTACATAGATATATCAGCGAAAAAAATCATTATATTAAAACAATCCCACGTAAAACGGGATAACGCAGCGGCCATAATGGGCGACAAGAAAGAAATAACAAGCAATTCTCGCATGAAAGTCTTAAGCAATTTCTTACTTCGACGTAATTTAGCTCGAGCTTTCTTCCACCTGAATCTGTTTCTTTTACTTTTCGATATTATGTCGTTTCGTGTCTTTATACAGTTTCAAAAAACCAATTGGTATCGTGGAAAAAAATCATTATACAAAAATGATCCGGCGTGAAAGCAGCTAATATGCCGGCCGCAACATGCGACGAGAGAAAACCCAAGAACTTAAATAACAAAACACATTAAGCAATTTTCCTCCTGTGATGTACATAAGCTCGAAATTGCTTCATCTCAACATACCTAGTCTTTATTGACAATTATGTTTTTAGCCTTGGGCTTTAAAAAAGTTTATTATTCTAAAGATATAAAAGCGAAAAAATCATTATAAAAAAACAATCCTGGTAAAAAGGCTAACGCAGCGCCATAATCGCGACTAGAAAAAATAAAAAAAATTCTCGTAGAAATACTTCCCAATTTTCTTTTGCAAATAACCCACTTTTTCAACACAAACATGTTTCGATACTTTTGGTAATTATGTCGTTTCTGTCTTTATCAATTTAAAAAAAACAAATTGTTATAAAAGAAGAAAATCATACAAAAATTAGCCGGCGGGGAAAGGGAGCTAATGCGGGGGTCAACTTTGACAAGAATCCCCAAAAATTTGGAATAAAACACAAAACGTTTTCCCCCCGCGTTCATCAGCCAGAATTCATCTCAATGCTTTTGACTTTTTCGTACAAAAAAAAATATTGTTTAAAGATAATAATAGAAAAAACAATACAAAAATCCGCCGTAAAGGGGTTAATGCAGAGGCCATAAGGGCGACTAGAAAATAGTCACAAAGAAAATTTGATGAATTATTGGGGATTTCCTATTTCGACGTACATTAGCTCGAGCTTTGTTTCAACTAAAATCTTCAGTCTATTTTTTTTATTATTCGTTTCAGACTTTTAAAAGTTTCAAAAAAAAATGTTATCGAAGAAGAAAGTCATACGAAAAAAAGCCAGCGTGGGAAAAAGCTAATGGCGGACTCAACTAGAGAGGAAAACACAAGAAAATTTTGGAACAAAAAAAATTGGCGATTTTTTTTCGGGGGTACATTTCCGAAATTTCTCCCCTCGGATGCTTCCCTCTTTTTTTGGGAATATGTCGTTTGAGACTATGCAGTTCCAAAAATAATATGGTTCTAACGATATATCAGCAAATGGCAAATTATTATAAGAAAACAATCCGGCGAATAACGGGCTGACGCAGCGGCCATAAAATGCGACGAGAGAGAATCACAAGAATATCTCGAATGAAATACTTAGTAATTTCTTCCTTCGACGTAAATCAGCTCGCGCTTTTTCCAACTCGCGCCAGATTCGGTCTTTTTTTGGGTTAATATGTCGTTCGTGTCTTCATACTGTTTAAAGGGATCAATTTTTATCGAAGAAGAAAATCATTATACGAAAATAAGCCGGCGTGGTTGGAGCAAATGCTGCGCCCTCAACATGGGACGAGAAAAAACCCTACAAATTATAAAACAAAAGACATTAAGTGATTTCTTTCTCTGACGTACATTAGCTCGAGAATTGCTCCACATCAAGCATGCTTCCGTCTATATTTGCGTATTATATCGTTTCGAGACTTTATGCAGTTCAAAAGGTAATATTGTTTTAAAGATATATAAACGAAAAAAATCAATATAACATAACAATCCGGCGTAAAAGCGGCTAACTCAACGGCCAACACAAGCGACGAGAGAGAAATCTCAAGAGATTCTTGAATGAAATACGTAAATAATATCTTATTTCGACGTACATCACCTCTAGCTTTACACCAACACAAACATTCTTCTGTCTACGTTTGGTTATTATGACGTTTCGTGTCTATACATTTGCAAAGAAGAAATTAATATCGAAAAAAAAATAATTTTACCAAATTGATTCGGCATGAAACGAGCTAATCTAGCGGCTTCAATATGCGACGAGAGAAAACCCAAGAAATTTGGAAAAAACCACATTAAGCGATTTTCTCCTCCGACGTACATAAGCTCGAGATATTATGATTTCGAGAATTCGTTCGTCTGTATTTGCGTATAATGTCGTTTAGAGACTATGCAGTTCTAAGGATAATATTTCTCTAAAGATATATCAGCGACAATAATCATTATTAGAAAACCATCCGGCGTAAGAGCGGCTAACACATTCGCCATAACATGCGAAAAGAGAGAAATCCCAAGAAATTGTCGAATGAAATACTTAAGATATTTCTTACTTCGACGTATATCATCTCGAGCTTTATTCCAACGCAGATATGCTTAAGTCTACTTCTGGCAATTCTGTCGTTTCGTGTTTTTATACAGTTTAATAAAACAACTTGTTACCAACTAAGAAAAATCATTATACGAAAAAGATTCGGTGAAAGGAGTAAAGCGCTGGCCTCAAAATGACAGAAACCAAAATTTTGGAAAAAAATTTAGCGCTTTCTTTCTACGACGTACATCAGTTCGAAAATTGCTTGACCTCAAGCATGCTTCCGAATATATTCCGTGTAATGTCTTTTCGAGACTATGCAGTTCCAAAGCTAATATGGTTCTAAAGCTATATCAGCAAATGGCAAATTATTATAAGAAACAAACCGGCAAATAACGGCTGACGCAGCAGCCATAAAAACGAGAGAGAGAAACCACAAGAATATCTGAATGAAATACCAAAAAGAATCTTTTTACTACAAAACTGATTTTTTTCAACTCAAACGTTCGTACTGTTGGATATTATATCGTTTCGTGTCTTTATACAGTTTTATATAACAAATTGTTAACCAAGAAGAAAATCATTATACGAAAATAAGGCGGCGTGGAATGAGCAAATGCTGCAGCCTCAACATGCGACGAGAGTAAACCATCAATTTTTGCACAAATGACATTAAGTGATTTCTTTTTTCCCACGTACATTAAACTGAGAATTGTCCCCCCAAGCATGCTTCCGTCTATATTTGCGTATTATGTCTTTTGGGGCTATGCAGGTCCAAAAATAATATGGGTTTAAAAAATATATAGAAAAAGAAAATTATTATAAAAAAAACAATCCGCGAATAAAGGACTGGGGAAAGGGGATTAAAAGGGGAGAGAGAAAAAACACAAGAATATCTCGTAAATTCAAACAATTTCTTATTTGACGAATAATTTCGGATTTCTTAACTGACACGCCTCAGTCTTTTCTTTTTGATTATTAGTCGTTTCTTTTTATAATTAAAAAAAAAAGTTTCAAAGAAGAAAATCAATATACGAAAAAGAGCCCGCGTGGAAGGGGCTAATGCTGGGGCCTCAAATCGATGAAGCCCCAAAAAATTATGGAACAAAAACATAAGCGATTTCTTTTCCGACGTACATTAGCTCGAGAATGCTTCACCTCAAGCATTCTTCCGTCTTTTTGCGTATTTGTCATTTAAAACTTGCAGTTCTGAAATATTTTTAAAGGTTTTCAGCGAATAAACATTTTAAGAAAAAAATCCCCCGTAAAGGCTAACCCCCTGATAAAGGCGCCAAAAAAAAAATCACAGAAATTCTGGAAAGAAATCAAGCAATTTCTTACTTTGCGTAAATCAGCTCGAGCTTTTTCCACCTCAAATTGTTTTTCTACTTTTGGGTATTTGTGTTCTGTCTTTATACAGTTTCAAAAAACTTGTTTTCGAAGAAGAAAATCATTATACGAAAATAAGCCGGCGTGGAAAACGCTAATGCGGCCTAAACATGGGGCAGAGAAAACACTCAAATTATGGAACAAAAAAACATTAAGCGATTTTTTCTCGACGCCAATTTGCTCAAAATTTTCCACCTAAAATTTCCGTCTATATTTGCGTATTATGTCGTTCAGACTTTATGCAGTTCAAAGATAATATTGTTTTAAAGAAAAAGAACAAAAAATCAATATAACATAACAATCGTAACATCGTTTCGAGCCCTTTGTGCAGTTCAAAAAATAATATTGTTCTAAATATATATAAGAAAAAAAAGTCATTATAAGAAAACAATCCTGCGTTAAAAAGGGGCAACCAGCGGCCATAAGGGGCGACTAAAAAAAAATCCGAAATTCTCATGAAATATTAATCAATTTCTTACTTTGACGTACATCATCTCGAGCTTTATTCAAACACAAACATGCTTCAGTCTACTTTTGGTTATTATGTCGTTTTGTGGTTTTATAGAGTTTAATAAAACTAATTGTTATCAATGAAGACAATCATTATACGAAAATGATCCGGCGTGGAAAGGGCCCAAGCTGGCCCCCATGTGACGAGGGGAAAACCCAGAAATTTTGGGGAAAAATTGGATTTCTTTCTTCGGTACATCAGCCGAAATTTCTCCACCCGAGCTTCCGTCTATATTTGCGTATTATGTCGTTTCAAGACTATACAGTTCCAAAGATAATATGGTTTTTTAAAAAATATCAGGAAAAAATCATTATAAGAAAACAATCCGGGGTAAAAGGTAAACAATCCAATATCCCCGACAAGAAGCGATAGATATCCTGCGTAAAGGATAACGAAGCGGCCCATAAGGGCGACTAAAAGAAATTACAAGAAATTCTCGAATGCAATACTTAATCAATTTCTTACTTGACGTAAACATCTGGTTTATTTCAACCAAAAAATGCTTTGTCCCCTCTTAGTTTTATTCGTTTCCTGTTTTATCAGTTTAAAAAAATAAATTTTATCGATTAAAAATCATTATCAATGCACTGCGTTAAAGGGGCTAATTGATCTCGACATTTACGACGAAAACCCCAAAAAATTTTTGAAAAAAATTAGGCTTTTTTCCCTTGACGTACATCACGAGAATCGCCGACTTCAAGCATGCTTCCGTCTATATTGGTATCATGTTTCGAGACTTTCAGTTCTAAAGATAATATTTTTAAAAATATTTGCAAATGACAAATTATTATGAAAACAACCGGCGAATAACGGCAACGGGGGCGGGTTTCAGGCGACGAGAAGAAATCCAGAATATCTCCCAAAATAATATTTAAAAATTTTTTTATTTTGAGCTAATCTCAAATTTCTCCCCAAATTTGGGGAAACCAGTCTCAGTTGGGTATTATGTCGTTTCAGTCTTTTTAGAGTTTCAAAAAAAAAGTGTTATCAAGACGAAAATTACTTCGAAAAAGAGCCCGGGGTTGAGCTAATGCGGCTAAACATGGGGCGGGGAAAAACAACAAATTATGGAAAAAAGACATTAAGCCATTTTTTTTCTGACGATATTGTAGAATTCTACCCCAAGCTCTTCCCTCTATTTTTCTATTCGTTTTGAGACTTTATGCAGTTCAAAAGATAATATTGTTTTTAAAAATATATAAAAAAAAATCAATTGAACATAACAATCCGGGGTAAAAGGGCTAAACCCACAACGCGCGAAAAAAAATCTCAAAACATTTCGAAAGAAAAACTTAAAAAAATCTTCTTGACTACATCACCTCGAGTTTATTCCAACACAAATTCTTCTGTCTACTTTTTTATTAATGGTTTCTTGTCTTTTTTAGATTTGCAAAAAACAAATTAATATAAAAAAAAATAATTTTAAATTGATCCGGCATTGAAAAGCTAATGCAGCGACTTCAATATGCGAGGGGAAAACCTAAGAAAATTTTAGAAAAAAACATTAAATTTCATCCCGACGTATATCAGCTCGAGAGTTTAATGATCAAGCATGTTTCCGTCTATATTTGCCTATTATTCGTTTCGAGATTTTGCATCAAAAGAATTAATTGTTCTCAAAAATTTTCACCGAAAAAAAAATTATCAAGCAATCCCCCGTAAAAAAGCCAAATTGGGCATTAGAAAGTAGTCCAAAAAATTCTCTATGAAATAATTTACGATTTCTACTTCGACTCATTAGCTCGATTTGTTCCAACTAAGACATGCTTCAGTCTAGTTTTTTTATTATGTCGTTTTGAGTCTTTTTACAGTTACAAAAAAAAAGATATCAAAAAGAAAATCCACGAAAATGATCCCGGGGGGGAAAGAGGTAATGCGCTGGCCTAACATGCAATGAGAAAACCAAAAAATTTGGGAAAAAATCACATTAAACGTTTTTTCCCCCACGTACATAAGCTGAGATATTTTCAGAATGCTTTTCTCGTATTTCGAAATGTCGTTTGAACTATGCAGTTCTGAAAAATTATATAACATTAATGATATATCAGCGAAAAATAATTAAGAAAATATCCCGTAAAAAATCACAATCGCCATCACAGGGCAAAAAAAGAAATTTAAAAAAATTTCGAAAGAAATACTTGATATTTCTTCTTGCTAACATCTCGAGTTTATTCAAACCAAATATGTTTTTTGTCTACTTTTTAAATTTAGTGTTTCGTTTATTATACAGTTTAAAAAAAAATTGATATCGACTCAAAAAAATTTTGAAATGATCCGGCGTTGAAGGAGCTAATGGCTGGCCTCGAACTGTGACGATAGAAAACCCAAAAAATTTTGGAAAAAAAATTGCGCTTTTTTTTGACGTCATTAGCTCAAAAATTGTGACCTCAAGCATGCTTCCGTCTATATTGCGTATTTTGTCTTTTTTGAGACTATGCAGTTCAGAATAATATGGTTCTGCTAAATAGCAAATGGCAAATTATTATAGAAACAACCGGCGAATAACTGGCTGGGGAGGGCCAAAAAATCGACGAGAGAAACCACAAAAATATTCCCAAAAATTAAACAATATCTTATTTCCCAATAAAGCTACCTTTCTTATAACCGACTTGCTTCAGTCTACTGATGGATTTATATGTTTCGTGTCTTTTACGTTTCAAAAAAAAAATTTTATCGAAGAAAAAAATCATTATAAAAGATAAGCCGGGGGGGGGAATGAGAAATGCTGCGGCCTCAACCCTCGACGGGGAAAACCAAAGAAATTATGGAACAAAAGACATCAAGCGTTTATTTTCCCGAAACATTAAATCAATTTTCTTTCCTCATGCATTCTTCCGTCTAATTTTTCGTATTATTCCTTTAGAGTATGCGTTCTAAGAAAATCAGGGAAAAAACAATTTCTTTTGACGTAAATCATCGAGCTTTTTCCATCTCAAACTTTTCTTTCTTATGGATATTATGTCGATTCGTGTCTTTATAGAGTTACAAAAAAAAACTGTTTTAAAATGCAAACTTATACTAATATGTTCCGGGTGGAAAACCAATGCCCGGGCCCCAACATGCGACAGGAAACCCAAAAAATTAAAAACAAAAAACATTAAAAAATTTCCCCCTACGAGGGACATCAGGTAGAATTTTTCTCTCAAAAAGCTTAGGGCTTTATTTGCAAATTATTCGTTTCGAGCCTTAATGGGGTTTAAAAAATTATATTTTTCTGATATTTTAAAAAAGAATCATTATTAGAAAACAAACCTTTTAAACGGGCTAAGAATCGGGATAAAAAGGGACTAGAAAAAATACAAGAAATTTCTATGAAATATTAGGGCAATTTCACTTTGATACATCTCTCGACTTTATTCCAACACAATATGCTTTATCTACTTTTGGTTTTTATATCGTTTGGTGTTTTTTAAAAGTTTAATAAAACAAAGTGTTATCGACAAGATAAATTATTATACGAAAAAGATCCGGGGGAAGGATCTATGGTGCCTCAACTCGACGATGAAACCCAAAAAATTTTAGAAAAAAAAATTGCGATTTCCCCCTCAGAGACATCATGAAATTGCTTCATCTCAAATCTTCGTCTATATTTGCATTATTTGTTTCGAGACTATGCAGTTCTAAGAAAATATGGTTCTAAAGATATATCAGAAAAAAAAAATTGTTATGAAAACAATCCAGCGTAAAATGGCTGCCGCAGGGCATAAAAGGACAAGAGAAATTTACAAAAATTCTCAAAAAAATCTTAAAAAATTTCTTTTTCGACTACAAATCTAGCTTTTTCAAACTCAGACACCTTCAGTCTAATTTTGGTTTTTTAAAGTCGTTTTTGTCTTTATCGGTTTTAAAAACAAATTGTTATCAAAAAAAACATTGTAGAAAATGAGCCCGGGGGGAAGGAGCTAATGCTGCGGCCTCAACCTGCGATAAGAAAAAACAAAAATGGAACAAAAAAAAATCAAGCGATTTCTTTCTCCGACCTACTTTAGCTCGAGAATTGTTCCCCCCCAACTTCCCTCATATTTGCATTATTTGTCGTTTCGAGCCATTTGATTCAAATAAATTTTTTTTCCTAAATATCAGCGAAAAAAATCATTTTTTAAAAAACAACCTTGTGGGTTAACGCAGAGGCCATAATGGGCGACTAGAAAGATCACAAGAAAATTTCGTTTAAAATTCTTGAGCTATTTCACTTGACGTACCTCGCTCAGGGTTTTCAACTAACACTTCAGTCTATTTCTGGTTTTATGTCGTTTCGTGTCTTTTACAGTTTCAAAAAGTGAAATTTTTATCGTGGAAAAATTTATACGAAAATGTTCCGGGGGAAAAAAGGGGCTAATTCCGGGCCCCAACATGCGAAAAAACCTAAAATTTTAGAAAAAACCATTTCCTTCTTCGGCGCCAGTCGAAATTGCATAATCTCAAAATCCCCGTCTTTATTTCCAAGTATGTCGTTTTGAGCCTTTAAAACAGTTAAAAAGATAAAAATTTTTCTAAAGATATATACGCGAAAAATCATTATGAAAACAATCCTGGTAAAAACGGCTAACGCCCCGGGGATAACAGGCGACATGGAGAACTCACGAAATTATCTTTTAAAAAACTTAACAAATTTTTTATTGACGTTTTCATCTCAGCATTTCAACACAAACATGCTTCAGTCTACTTTTGGATATTATATGTTTTGTGTCTTTATACAGTTTTTTTCGTTGTACAAAAAATTCGGGGTAAGTAGCTAATGCCGGGTCAACTTTACAGAAATCCCGATTTATGGAAAAACCTTAAGCGTTTTCTCTTCCGACGTAATCAGCTCGGGGAAAATTTGATATCAAGAATGCTTTTGCATTTTGTTAAGGCGTTTAAGGACTATGCAGTTCAAAAATAATTTGTTCAAAATATATCTGCGAAAAAAATCTTATGAAAACAATCCTGGGAAAATGGGCTAACGCAACGCAATAACTAGGAGAAATCACAAGAAATTCTCGTATTAAATACTTAAGCAAATTCTTACTTCGACGTACATCATCACGAGCTTTATTTCAAAATAAACACTCTTATGTTGTTTTAAGTCGTTTCGAGTCTTTATACCGTTTAAAAAAGCAAATTGTTATCGAAGAAGAAAATCATACGAAAATGAGACGGCGTCGAAGGTGCTAATGCGCCGGCCTCAACATGTGACGAGAGAAGACCCAAGAAATTATGGAACAAAAAAAATTAAGCGCTTTCATTCTTTGACGTACATCAGCTAGAGAATTGCTCCACCTCGAGCATTCTTCCGTCTATATTTGCGTATTATGTCGTTTAAAGACTATGCAGTTTTAAAGGTAATACTGTTCTAAAGATATATTGCGAGCCAGAGTTTCGTCCGGTACAAGCCCTAAGCTAGCACCCGAACTGAGACGTCTTTGGGGGGTGGCGAACACAATTCACCAGATGGTTGACAAGCTGAGTGTAGACGTCCCAGTGTGGACACAATAAATAAAAAAAAATAGGGGGAGCAGGGTCGTGAAGATCGTTTTGGAATTGGATGTAAAATTACACACAACTCGCGAGAGAATCACTTGTCACTTAATTCAGAATATATTCTAGAAATATTTGCTGCTATGACAGATACATAAAATGGCACACAGAAAAAATCAAATACAGAATACTCTTGACTCTCTGTAAGAAAAAACCCACACACACACTAATAACTCGATACACAATTTCCTACTCTTCTTTACAAACCAAATTTTTAACACACACACACGTTCAGAAATTTGAAGAATCGTTAAAGTATTACTTTATACAAAAATGAAAGAAAAACACATTGAAAATCTAAATTAGTTCTTCTGACTTAACATTACTTTCACAAAAAATAGAACTCACTCACTCTCTCTCTCTCTCTCTCTCTCTCTCTATATATATATATATATATATATATATATATATATATATATATATATATAAGAAAAAAAACTTCTTGTCTTCCTGAAGAGTTTTCCTAAAAGTTGCAAATCTGAAGTCCAATGCAATATCAATTCCTGGCGTGCCGTTTTCAATACGCCCGCCCAGTTCAACTGTTACCCTCACAAAAATACTTTTTCTTTCATCTAACCACCGGTCTCGCCCTCGGTCTATGGTGGCGGTCTCTCTTGTTCTAATTTCTAGTTAGCATTCCTAATATTCATCCGCGTTGGCGCGTTCAAAATACTCCTTTCCCTCGCTTTCTTAGGTCGCATGTGACACGTTTTCGAAGTCTAAGAAAACGGACGGTCCAATATCAACGAAAAATTCATTATAGAAAACAATCCGCGTAAAAGCGGCTAACGCACTAGGCATAACAGGCGACAAAAGAAAAATTACAAGAAATTCTCGAATGAAATTATTAAGATATTTCTTACTTCGACATACATCCTCTCGAGCTTTATTTCAACACAAACATGCTTCAGTCTATTTTTTGAATATTATGTCGTTTTGTCTTTATACAGTTTCAAATAACAAATTGTTATCGTGGAAGAAAATCATTATACGAAAGTGTTCCGGCGTGGAAGGAGCTAATCGCCGGCCTCAACATGCGACGAGAAACCCAAGAAATTATAGAACAAAACACATTAAGAAATTTCCTCCTACAACGTACATCACGTCGAAAATATCTTCATCCCAAAGCCTACTTACGTCTTTATTTGCGAATTATGTCGTTTCGAGCCTTAATACAGTTAAAAAGTTAATATTGGTTTAAAGATATATAAGCGAGAAGAATCATTATAAGAAAACAATCCTGCGGAAAAGGGGCTAACGCAGCGCCACAATGGCGACTAGAAAGAAATAACTAAGAAATTCTCGAATGAAATACTTAAGCAATTTCTTACATTGACGTAAATCAGCTCGAGCTTTATTACAACACAAACATGCTTCAGTCTACTTTTAATTATTATGTCGTTTTGAGTCTTTATACAGTTTCAAAACAAATTGCTATCGAAGAAGAAAATCATACGAAATGAGCGCCGTGGAAGGGGGAAATGCGCCGGCCGCAACATGTGACGAAGAAAACCCAAGAAATTATGGAACAAGAAAATTAAGCGCTTTCTGCCTTCGACGTACATCACGAATTGCTCCACCTCGAGCATTCTTCCGTCTATATTTGCGTATTATGTCGTTTAGAGACTATGCAGTTTTAATGATAATATTGTTCTAAAGATATAGCAGCAAAAAAATCATTATAAAAAATAATCCGAAAGATATGTTTGCCGATTTGCCATTCATTATACTTAAATCGATGTCCCTCCATTACAAGTTTGTACACATAATGAAAACGGCAGGTCGTGACGAAGTGTAGAAAGCTCAAACACTTCTATAATCAATGAAAGGATGTGCAGTTGCGTACACCACGAGGTAAGCCAGAAACCCTATTGTTTTCCCAAGTGGCACATCGCCGATTCCACTTTTTCAGTTGGAGCTTGAGTTCTCGCCATCATTATTATATTCAGCTTCAACATGATATCCATTGAAAGAAAAATCATACTAAGATATTTGTACGCTTCAAGGCCAGAAACCATTTTCCAGAGAATGTCAGTTTCTTTGACACACTGTTGAATTGTCGGCCATTACCTGAGTATGATTTTTTCCTTCGCGTCAGAATCGGTTTAAAAATGAACTTCCCTCGCTGCCACTTTTGCATATCCATAAGTGGAAACACTTTATAGGGCTCTGTGGATACCGTTTGTTGCGAGTCGGTTATGTTTTTGTATCATCTTGCTCAAAGTCTCTTTCTATTTTTTGAATATAATGTCGTTTCGTGTCTTTATACAGTTTCAAAAAGTGAATTGTTATCGTGGAACAAAATCATTATACGAAAATGTTCCGGCGTGAAAGGAGCTAATGTGCCGGCCTCAACATGCGACGAGAAAAAACCCTAAAAATTATAGAACAAAACACATTTCCTTCTTCGGCGTACATCAGCTCGAGAATTGCATAATCTCAAGCATACTTACGTCTTTATTTGCCAAGTATGTCGTTTCGAGCCTTAATACAGTTAAAAAAAGATAAAATTGTTCTAAAGATATATACGCGAGAAAAATCATTATAAGAAAACAATCCTGGGTAAAGCGGCTAACGCACTGGACATAACAGGCGACATGAGGAACTCACAAGAAATTATCGTATGAAATGCTTAAGCAATTTCTTACTTCGACGTACATCATCTAAAGCTTTATTTCAACACAAACATGCTTCAGTCTACTTTTGGATATTATATCGTTTTGTGTCTTTATACAGTTTATTCATTATACGAAAATGATCCGGCGTGGAAGTAGCTAATGCGCCGGCCTCAGCATGCGACGAGAAAACCAAAATTTAAGGAAAAAAAAAAATTAAGCGCTTTCTTTCTTTGACGTACATCAGCTGAGAATTGCTCCACCTCGAGCATTCTTCCGTTCGTATTTGCGTAGTATTTCGTTTAAAGACTATGCATTTTTTAAGATGACACTATTCTAAAGATATATCAGCGAAAAAATCATTATTGAATACAATCGCGCGTAAGGCGGCTAACGCACTGGCCATAACAGGCGACAGAGAGAAATAACAAGCCATTCTCGAATGAAATTCTTAAGCAATTTCTTACTTCGACGTAATTTAGCTCTAGCTTTCTTCCACCTCAATCTGTTTCTTCTACTTTGGATATTATGTCGTTTCGTGTCTTTATACAGTTTCAAAAAATTGTTATCAGAAAGAAAATCATTATACGAAAATGATCCGGCGTTCAGGGCGAATGCTCCGCCGCAACATCCGACGAGAGAAAACCCAAGAAATTATAGGACAAAACACATTAAACAATTTCCTCCTCTGACGTACATCAGCTCGAGAATTACTTTATATCAAGCATACCTACCTCTTTATTAATGAATTATGTCGTTTCGAGCCTTAATGCAGTTAAAAAAGGATATATTGTTCTAAAGATATATAAGCGAGAAAAATCATTATAAGAAAACAATCCTGCGTAAAAGGGCAAACGCAGCGACCATAATGAGCGACTAGAAAGAAATAACAATAAATTCTCGTATTAAATACTTAAGCAATTTCTTACTTCGACCTACATAATCTCGAGCTTTATTTCTACACAAACAGGTTTCTATCTAATTTTGGTTATTATGTCGATTCGAATCTTATACAACTTCAAAAGACAAATTGTTATCAAACTAGAAAATCATACGAAAATGAGCCGGCGTAAAAGGAGCTAATGCCTGGCCTCACCATGTGACGAGAGAAACCCAAGAAATTAGGGAACAAAAAAATTAAGCGCTTTCTTTCTTCGACATACATCAGCTCGAGAATTGCTCCACCTCGAGCATTCTTCCGTCTATATTTGCGTATTATATCGTTTACAGAATATGCAGTTCTAAAGATAATATTGTTTTAAGGATACATCAGCGAAAAAATCATTATAGAAAAATATCCCGCGTAAAAGCGGCTAACGCACAGGCCATTACAGGCGACAAAAGAGAAAAATCACGAGAAATACTCGAATGAAATACTTAAGCAATTTCTGACTTCCACGTAAATCAGATCGAGCGTTTTTTTTAACCTCAAACTCTTTCTTCTACTTTTGGATATTATGATTTGTGTCTTTATACAGTTTCAAGAAACAAATTATTATCGAGGAAGAAAATCATTGTATGAAAATTAGCCGGCGTGGAAGGAGCTACTGCTGGCACAACATGCGACAAGAGAAAAACCGGGAAATTATAGGACAAAAGGTATCAAGCGCTTTTTTCTCCGAGAGTTGCTCGAAATTGCTCCACCTCGAGCATGCTTCCGTCTATATTTGCGTATTATGTCGTATCGAGCGTTTATGATTTTCAAGAGATAATATTGTTCCATTGATATATCAGCGAAATAATCAATTTCAGAAAACAATACCAAGTAAAACAGGTTAACGCAGCGGCTATAATGGGCGACAAGAAAGAAATGACAAGCCATTCTTGTCAAATTCTTAAGCAATTTCTTACTTCGACGTAAATTGGCTCGAGCTTTCCTCCACCTCATGCTGTTTCTTCTACTTTTTGGGTATTATGTCGTTTCTTGTCTTTATACAGTTTCAAAAAACAAATTGTTATCCCGAAAGAAAATCATTATACGAAAATGATCCGGCGTGAAAGGAGCTAATACTTCGGCCGCAACATGCGACGAGAGAAAACCCCAAAAAATTACAGAACAAAACACATTAATCAATTTCCTCCTCGACGTACATCAGCTCGAGAATTGCATCATCTGAAGCATTCCTACGTCTTTATTGACGAATTATGTCGTTTCGAGCCTTAATGCAGTTAAAAAGATTATATTGTTTTAAAGATATATAAGCGAGAAAAATCATTATAGAAAACAATCTGCGTAAAACGGCTAACGAACTGGCCATAACAAGCGAAAAGAGAAATCACAAGAAATTCACGAATAATATACTTAAGCAATTTCTTACTTCGACGTAAATACGTGGGCTTTTTCCATCTCATACTGTTTCTTCTACTTTTGGATATTATGTTTCATGTCTTTATACAGTTTAAAAAACATATTGTTATCGAGGAAGAATATCATTATACGAAAATGATCCGGCGTAAAGGAGCTAATGCTCCGGCTTCAACATGCGACGAGAGAATACCCAAGATATTATGGAATAAAACACATTAAGCGATTTCCTCCTCGACGTACATCAGCTCGAGAAATTATAATGTAAAAGTATTCTTTGGTCTTTATTTCGTATAATGGCGTTTAAGGACTTATGAGTTCTAAAGATATAATTGTTCTAAAGATATATCTGCGAAAGATTGTTATAAAAAAACAATCCTGCGAAAAATGCGCTAACGCGGCCATAATAGGCGACTAGAAAGAAATCAAAGAATTGTCGTATTAAATACTTCAGCAAATTCTTATGACGTACATCATCACGAGCTTTATATCAACACAATACTCTTCAGTCTACTTTTGGTTATTATGTCGTTTCGAGTCTTTATACATTTCAAAAAACATTGTTTTAAGAAGGAAATCATACGAAAATGAGCCGGCGTGAAAGGAAAAAATGCGCCGGCCTCAAGCTGCGACAGAGAAAAACCAAATTATGGAACAAAAAATTAGCGCTTTTTTTCTTCGACGTACATCAGCACGAAATTGCTCCACTCGACATTCTTCGTCTGTATTTGCGTATTATGTCATTGCGTATTATGTCACAACGCAAGTAAAACTCAACCACAAACTGTCCTATTCACCACTCAATCGTGCCGGCGATATTTTGTCTGGTGTTGATACCAAAATGAGGTCGATTGCAGATGGTCTTGGCTTTCCATTACGGCGTGGAAAATCTTTGCTGTTGCTTCGCACCTCGGTTCATGTTATACTCGACTCGTCATGCCGTTCAGTCAAAAAGGCCAAATTCATAGTCGCATTAACTGATAAGTACTTTCTGCGGAAAAAAGTGTTCCTTATAGGCGCTTGTATTTCATAGACGTTCCTACGTCCGCGGAATGAGTGTTCTCTTAAGGAAATGTGACAACATGGCATTGGCGGCAGCTGTTTCGAACTTATTATTAATCAAACAAGTTGCACTTATTTTTGATATTCAAGAATAAATGTATTTTGCTATAATATTACATATAGTATTTTCTGATGATGTTTCGGCTACACCTTTTAGCCATCTTCAGACCTGTTTTTAATTGTCCATTTTAACAATTTTTAGGCATGATTTTTAATACTATTTACAATAAAAATCTGTTGACGGGAGTTACCTTATAATTACAGTTGCAATCTTACTATACTAGCATATTTACATTATATACATTATTACTGTAAGCGTGCGTACTTCCCGCTCGCTGTTACTTCATTTCTGTCTCCTTGAATACGGGAGACGGTTACAAGACAAAGCATGTAATATTCAACGGCCAAGGAAGGGGGAGGAAACAATGAAGAATTAATTTTGATTTTTATTGTTAAGTTGGAGAAGCAAGTTGTCGTTAATTCCAGTGAATGAGTTGGATTCTATCATAGTATTTAAAGGTAGATTCATTTGTGTGTGTAATGTCTGATACTAATCTCACGCCTTTCCGCGGTTCATGATCCAATATTTTCACTTGTCCGAAATCCATTTTATGTTCTGTTTCAATTCGATGTCTCGAGACCGAGTTTAGGTTTTGAAAAGGTTCTTTAATGTTTCTTTAATGTTCTGATATTCTTTGCTTAAGTTATTTGTTTGGAAGTTCTTGGCAACCGAGTTTACACACACACTTTTTGTACAAAGAGCGTCCAATTTGGCAGGGGCGGACACTCCAGTTGAGTTGACCATGATATTCAAAGGGAATTTTAACTTCTTTTCTAGAAGAGCTCAGTCAGAGCTCTCTTTGCTTATAGCCTCCCTACACGGAGAAAAAGAGTGACACTGCTCGAATTGACAGGGAACACGAAGAAAATGAACATGCGGTGATCTTGACGGGGTTCCGCGCCAGAAAATATGAGTAGAGCCTATTTCTTTCACTGCATTGCACTGTACAAATCTATGGTACTCAATTTTTCGATTTTTCTTTCATGTAAAGTATAAGACATAATGCTAATATAATCCAAACCCAACCAATTCAACAGAAGTGCCTATAGTGCATGCCAGCGTTCATTTGGTAGCCAGGAACAGTAGTCATTTAAAACTTTACAAATGAAACATACCATAATTAGCGATCAAAATTTCTTGAAGTAAAGAAGTAATTTGTTAGTTTGAAGTTACGTTTATGACCTTGTATCAATCTACTTTCTTCTATAAGAATAGCAATAGTTTCCTAAAACCTCTCATTATGTTTACCAAGCCCAGGAAATGTAAATTAGATACTTTCAATGGCCGCTCATCTATTCGTATTCACGTTTAAAAACAGAGGACGCAATTTAAAATCAAATAACACAAATATAATATAAATATAATAAATGATAATAACAATAAAATGAAATATGAAATAATATACAAATCCTAACTTATCCAACTGCATAATTTGGGAGCGGGTGACTGAAGGCTGGCAATCTTTATTTCATATTTATTTTGAATAGAGTTTTAAATAATTTCTAAAGATTAATTTGTAAACGTATAACGAAAACTCCAATTTAAAAAACGAAGAAATATAAAATAACATACACATTCTAACTTACGTAGCTTCTAACTGCCTGAAAACATATCTAAAATTAGGATCACGAAATGCAGAATTTTCAGAGTGGTCGATTAAGTTTGACGCCTCTTTACTAAAAGAATACTCATATTTTCGAACATGGACTTATTTGAAGATCTGTTTTTGATGAACACATTTCATTAAGAAAAAAATGTATCTTCGTACTTGTAGTTGTAGTAGTACTTGTAGTTGTAGGAAGACGCCGAAAACATTTTGAATTTTTTCAATTTGTGTGAAACCGGGGTTTTCAACCAACATGACGCCTGTGCCATTCCCTTAAACGTCCTCTACACTATCCAACAACAAAATTTCATCAAAATCGATGGCGCTTTTTTTTAATTGTGAAAATGTCCGAGGAGCTTCATGCAAAAAAAATTATGGGGATTTTTTCTTCATTTTTTCCTTTTCTTTTATTATTCTTCTTTAATTTAGCACATAAAATGATGATGCGACTTTAAATCTGTCTATGTTCAGAAATATTTTTCTCCTTTATGATAAAAACAACTAACATAATTTAAAAATTGCAAGTACCTTGACTCCACCTTATTCCGGGTCATCGCTACCCAACTGACAAAATGAAATGACGCAGAACCCATGTTGTGGCGGGACGTTATCCACGAGTCACAGATCGAGCTCAGTGCCCCAGCTTCGCCCAGCCAGCCGCTGCGCAGCTAGAAAAATACTACAGAAGTAAAGTAAAAGGTGGCTCATTTCTTCATGAGCTACCGGCAGCGGGGAAAACTCATCTTAAAACTTGCAAAGGAACCGAAAAGAGAGCTTAAAGGACATTTCTCAAAAACCGGCTCCAAATTTGTTCTTCAAATTTTCCCAAAGAGTAGTATTTATTATCAGTATTTATTATGACAAAAAGCAATTTTGTATTATTTTGTTCTTTTAAAAATTACACAAATGTTTTTTTTAAACATCTCTCCCCCTTAATATGCAGATTTTCAGAAATTTGTAAACACTTTGCATTTGTGAGTTAAAAGTGTTTGAAATGACCCCAAATAATTTTTCCAAAAACTCAAAAATTTTGGTGAAAAAGCTCAATTTCGCATTTTCAGTAACGCTTAAATGATATTGTTTTAAAAAGCTCAACTTTCAATGCAAATTTTCATTTAGGACGAGGTTTCTCTTCTTTAATATTCTTAAAGTAATATTTCAGTTCTATTTGGGAAACCGAAGAACTGAGAAAAAATTAAGAAAAATGTACTTTACGGAGATATGGCAACTGGCTAGAGTGTGGGCAAGCCCCATAAACTTGCCAGACCAAAGAAAATGAAAACTAATACAAAAGTCTGTTGCCATTCTGTTGCACTAGTTATGTATTCATAATTCTTTACCTATTTATCCCTATTTTTTATTAATAATTGCCTGTATGAAATGAATATATGTTTATAAGAGCAAATGTCCCCTCAGTTTTGTATGGTTTTCCACATCAAAAAGAATACAACGGAAATAAAGCACTGTCACAACCGTTCACAATACAGCAAATCCCGGGTTGCAGCTGTTTACAACTTTCAATATGCGAACATGCGCATCGTATCGCGCACCGATTGTAGGTGGCTTTCCTTGGGTGTAGTTCCTTATGTGGCTCATGTGACTGCGGGAACTAAAATCCTCATGCAGCTGGCTGTACTGCCCCGTCTTGTCTCGGGTCAGTGTCTCGCACGCAGTGGAGACGCTGATTGCGAAACTCTGAGTGAGTCGAAACCAAACCAATCTTTAAACAAAGAACTTGACGCGACGTCCTACTCTAAAGAAAATGCCTTCGGAAATCTCTATTAATCAAAGTCTTCCTTTATATTTTTATGTATGAACTTTTTTCAATCTTCATATTGTTCTAAAGATATGAGTAATAATCAAAACAAACCCTCAAAAGAAACCGCTCTCGAAGTATGAAACTGATGATGCGCTCACGAAACCCAAAAAAAGAAACCAAAATGAATTCTCGACCGAAAACTTCAAACCACATCCTATTCCGGCGTACAACAGGCGAGATGAGTTCCACTTCTGGAATATCTCTTCTATTTTATATTAACTTGTTTTAATCTTCAAATCGTTCTAGTGATAATATTGTTTATTTATCACGAAATCTTCAAACAAAAAGCTGCCGGTATTGGTGCACAAAGAAAATGGCGAGAAAAAAAAATAAAAAATTAATCTTGATACAAAGAACTTGGAAAAAACGTGCTATTCCGAAATACACCCTTTCGGAATTCTCAATTGATCGAAATATTTCCTTATATCTTAATGTATAAACTTTTTTGAACTTTCTTCATTTGTTCTAATATTAATCCTATTATTTGGAAGCAAGAGCTCGAACATATGCAGAGTGGGAGCGACGCTGCATTCTCATCACGTAACAACAAACAAAAAATAGTCAATCCTCAGCGACAAGTTTCAAAAGACCCACTACTTCCATGCGACAGACCGAAAATTGAAAAAAATGTCTCTTAGATTCCCAATTTGTGTTAAATAATATTGTTATCTCCATATCGTTGAAATGATAATATTTTATTTGTGAAAATCCTCGAACGAACATGGGGCTTTGTGGACGGAGCTGAAAGCTTGACCGCGGCAAAAACAAAACAAAATCGAGGCTCAGAATACAGAAGCCACGTCCTACCCCGACAAACAATCGGTCAAAGTATAACTTCATTTAAAATCATTTTTATATTTTAATGTATAAGCGTTCATTGCATCCTCATTATATTCCAGTGATAATCGTAATATTCAAAAATAAAATCGCTAACCAAAACGCCTTTGCCCTCGGGGAATTGACCTGCATTTTCATCATACGACAAAAACAGAACACAATCTTCCTACAAAACGAAAATTTTCAACCATTGTCCTATTGTGACGACATCAGCTCAGAAATTATTTCGTTTCGGCTTTTCCATTCTTTTTCTGTAAATTTGTTTTCCATATTTCATATTTTTCTAATGATAATTTTGTTTTCTAAAGGGAAAGCTTCATTAAAAACGGCAGGAGTGGAGGAGCGAAACTGTGACCTCATAAAGTATCGAAACGAAATAAATCAATCTTCAAAGAAAGATCTTAAGCGTTTTCCTACTCCGAAATATATCGCTCGAAATTCCATTCATCTAAGTGTTTCTTTATATTATTACGTGTCCTTGTTTTAATATTGTTCAATTGATATAATCGTAATATTTAGAAATGAATCCACAAACCCAAAACGTCTTGGCGCTCTGGAAGTTGACGCTGCGTTATTATGTGACTAGTAGGGTGTCCCTTATTTTTGACTTCGTCATTTTTAACACTCACCCCCCCAATTTTGTTTGAACAACCTAAAACATGCTATACAAAATTTTTTGAGAACGTTATTCTAACCCGTGCCGACTTGCGCGAACTCGTGCAAGTAAACATATCAAATACGGTAGTTACATTTAAGTAACAGGTTATTTTACAAAACACTGAAAACTCCTCTAACAGCACTGAAGATTACAGCAAGCGCAAGACAGAAGCCGGTTACTTACAACAAAACCCCCCCAATTTTTATCCCAAATGTTATCAATATACCATCACAAACGAAGCTAACGGCCAAAATGAATTCACATATAAAATGTCAATAACGAAGTGAGAGTCAACCCAGACACAATAGAAAGCTACAGATCTATTGTAAAATTCCTAAATGAAAAAAGCAATGTCCCACACCTATAAACCCTTTTAAAGAGAGCATTTCGTGTAGTCCTCAGGCATGTTCACCCAACAGTTGAAACATAGTTGCATTCAAGATGAACTCGAAGAACTAGGACATAGAAAGAAATATACATAATATACGTCATAGAGTGACAAAAACCCCAAATTGTCTTTTCTACAGTGACTTGAACCCCAAAAGAACAATGGAATATTTGCAGAATCACAACTTTAATGCACGCCAAAGTGAAGTTTGAACCACCATATAAAAGAAAGTCCTTGTACAATGCTCAGATGCCAACAGTACAACCACAGTCACGCCTATTGCAAACGAAGCCCCAGATGTGTGAAGTGCGTAGCAGATCATCTTACCGAAGAGTGTAGGAAAGATAATCAAACTAAACCAAAATGTGCATTTTGCGAAGACAAACATCCAACCCAAAATACAAAGGTTGTAGAATCTATCAACAACTCATTAAAACTTATCCAACAAGTGATCAAAATGATCAACAGTGATCGGAAAAATTTCGTAAATCATAGTGACCAGTTCATTTAAAACCCGCTGCGGATGAGTATCCCCAATTAAATTAAAAGCAGAATACTCATCAGATCTCTCACGTGTTTTTACTGCACACAATTTAAAAATGCTCGATCTTACGCCCATGGGAACCCACAGCTAACAGACATAGAAACTATTACAAGATACCTTTTCCAAATTTGAAAAATATTTCAGCAACAAGCAGAGCAGATAAGCTCTGTTCTAAATTTACTAACAATTCTCATGTCAAAATAAAATGAATCCCTACAAGTAATCAGGAAATACAAAATTGCAACATGAATGAAAATGGGCCCCTTGCGCAAAAGAAGAATTATTTTATTCTGAGAACTATAATATTGACATCATGCTAATTAGGAAACACATTTTACCAAAAAATCGTATTTCACAATCCCCGGGGATCATACTGAAAACCCTGATGGGACTGCCTACGGAGGAACTGCTATTATTATAAAGAAATAAAATTAAACATTATGAACTAGAAGAATTCCTTAACTACCTACAGGTAACTTCAATTCAACTGCAAGATCTCTGGTCAATCGTCTAGCATCAGTATGCCTTCACCTAGGCATAACGTCTCGAGACAATGTTTGAAGCATTCTTCAACAACATTGGATCAAGATTCATTGTTGGGGGAGACTAAATGCATAAAGTGTCCACTGGACTCAGACTTAACTCACCAAAGGCAGATGATTATATAACTGTTCTCGAAATAACCTTACTGTAGTGTCTACTGGGGAACAGACTTACTGCCCACCGAAAAACAATCCCAGACCTCCCGGATTTTTTCACAATTAAAAGGGATATTTACAGACAAAATCCAGTGGGCAAACTATGAATGTCATCAGATCACTGTCCTGTAATTTGACTATCTCTGAGGTAATACAATACCCCACGCCACCAAGACTTTACAACAATTTCACAGACTGTAACAAATTTCGTGAAATTTTTTGGGTTCAACCTTTCAGCAAACGTACCATGGAAACTCAAAGATATTGATGAAGCCACTGAATACTTGACAAATTGTATTCAACAGGCCGCATGGGATTCAACACCTGAAACAGTACGTAGTAAGCAATCGACAATCCTCGTGAACGCGAGAGAAAAAATAAAAGAGAAACGCCGTTTGCGACGAATAAGGATGACAATCAGACACCCAGAAGACAAAGCTAATTTAAATAGAGCTGCCAGTCAGCTGAAACAATCATTGAAACAGCTCGGAATGAATCATTTTTCTCAATAAATTTTCAATCACCCAACAGCATCTTTCAACAAACTATTCGCTCTGGAAAACTAATAAAAAAATTAAGTCAAAATCCACGTACCAAAAGAAAGACGGACTTGAGCGAGAAATGCAGTAGACAAAAGAAACGATTTGAGAACATTTCTCTTCTGTAATTGAACCAGTGGCTTACAGAACAATGCAAATGAAGAAGAAATCTTAATATAATGGCGCTCCTGCCAAATTTTCACTCCAATACAATCTTTTTTCCCCCAACGAAATTAAAACAACAATTAGCCTTTATCAATTCTAATAAAAGTCCCGGTTATGATCTTATCTGGAAAAGTCCTGCAGAACTACCTCGGAAGGAGGTATCAATCTACTATCAGATGTATACCTCGCTCTTCAATGCAATCACATACCGGTCAATGGAAAATAGCTCAGATCATAGCGATATTAAGCCAGGAAACCACCTATGTAACATCTTATCGCCCCCATAAGCGTGTTTCAGTTCTATCAAAGGTATTCAGAAAAATCCTACTTCAACGACTAAAACCTTTTTAAGAAATAATACCAGAACATCTTTGGATTTAGAGAACAATACTCAACAGTTGAACGAGCTCACCGAGTTGTTGAAGATATTACTCAAAGCTTCGAATCAAAACGCTACTGAGCTGCAGTGTTTTTGATATACAACAGGCTTTCGACAAAGTCTGGCGAAGGTCTTTTGTATCAAATTAAATCGACTTTGCCCCATCAGTATTACCTCTTGATGAAATCACACCTATCTAATCGCTACTTCCGGATCAAATACCCGAAAATACCCCCCCATTCTATTAAATCAGGATACCACAAGCAGTGTGCTTGGTCCTGTTTTATATCTTGATTATACATATGATCTACTAAACAATGCAACTACTATGACTGCAACTTTTGCTAATGTATAAACCATTCTAGCAAACCGAAGACTCTAATAAACTTCATCAAACATTCAAGAGCCCCTGCACCCAACTACAGTATTGGTGGGAAAAATGGTGAATTCAAGTAAACCCTTTCCCAAAACTAAAAAAATTACGTTTACCCTCCAAAAGAATGCCTAAAGTCCAACTAAACAATGTTTATTGACCACAAACAACTTTTTTAAATACGTAGAATTCCATATGGACAAAAGTTTAACTCGGGGGAATCATATAACGTAAAAAAGGGAAAAAAGCACAAATCACATTCTCTCAAATATCTTGGCTTATCAATCGCCTTTCAAGTCTGTCTTCAAACAAGGCAATTATCAGCCAATTTGGGGCTATGGGATTCAACTTTGGGGATCGGGCCCGTAAATTCAACAGAAAATTTCAGAAAAGGGTTTGAGTCAAAATGTATTCGAAGTTGCAATACACCATGGTACGTGAAAAATGACACTCTACAACGGGGCCTACAGATACCTATGATTTATGAAGAAATCACCCAGCGCAGCACTACGTAAAAACGGCTAAACAGTAATCCAAATCCATCAAACCATTAACACTGGCTTAACTAACATTAACTAACAAAATAAGGAAGTACAACGACTTCAAAGCAACATATTCTGGATTTACCCTCCGGTTCATACAGTAAAATAATAATGACTAATTACAGTTCTTAAATGATATATTGTTTTATCGCATTTACTGAATGTTTCAATAAAAACAGATTGTAAATAAGCAGAAAGAGAATTAAATTTGTTTTGTGTTAACTCTTTTCAATCTTCATATCTTTCAACGATGTAAAAAAAAAAAAAAAAAACATTCTACGGAAAGGTGCAAGCGTGCTGGGGCTGAAACTGCGACCTCTGCAATTAATGAGCACGCGACAAAATGAATCTTCAAACAAAGAATGTTAAGTTTCTCCTACTCCCGAATAATCAAGTTCGAAATCTCTATTCATCAATTATTTTTTTAATATTGACCTTGTTTTGAAGCTTCCCTATTGTTCTATTGATAATCGTAATATTCAGAAATAAATGCGCTTACTAAAACGTCTTTGCGCTAGAAGTTGACGCTGCGTTTTTATCATGCCACAAGAAAAGATCACAATCTATTAACGAACGTACATCGTCAAGCAGCTTCATACTCCGACACACCAGCTCGGAAATTTTTCCGTTTCTGGCATTTGCACTCTATTTTCCGTGTTAACTTGTTTTGTCTTAAATTTTTTTTAAATATTATTATTGATATTTGCGAAGGAAAGCATCAAGAAAAATGTGTAGCCATTGAAAGTGCTGAAACTACGAGGTTCACATGTGACGAGGAACGTAACAAAATCAGTTTTCAAACATTAACTTGATGTCTTGCCCTACTCCGAAATACATACGCTCGGAATACTCTATTCAATAAAGTATTTCTTTATAATATTATCTGACCTTTTTTAACTTCAGATTGTTCTAATTATATTCTAATATTTACAAACACACCCTAACCAAAACTTCTTTGCGCTATGAAATTGACGCAGTGATCTTATTATGTGGCTAGAAAATAAACAATCTATCCACAAATGCAAATATTGAAGCAGCATCCTATTCCGGCGCACCCCAATTTGGAAATGGTTCCATTTCTGGCATTTGGACTCTTTTTTGTGTCAAATGCTTTTTAATCTTATTTTTATAATAATATTATTAATATTTGCGAAGAAAAGCTACAACGGAATTTCCAGGCGTGGAAGGAACTGAAACTGCGAAGTCAACACGCTACGAGGAACGTAACAAAATCAATCATGATAGTAAGGACTTGAAGTGTTGTCCTACTCCGAAATACATGCCCACGGAATACTCTATTCGTCAAAGAATTTCTGTATATTATTATCTAACTTTTTTATCTTCATATTGTTCTAATAATAATCGTAATATTTATAAACGTAAACCGCTAACCAAAACCCAACTCGCAAATTGTTGCATTTCTGGCATTTTTCAATCTATTTTTCGTGTAAACTTATTTTATTTTTTTAATAATGATTTTTGATATTTCCGAAGCAAAGCTTAACGGAATTGTCCAGGCGAGAAATGAGCTGAAAATACAAAGTCAATACATGACGAGGAACGTAACAAAATCAATTTTCAAACAAAGAACTTGAAGAGTTGTCCTACTCCGAAATACAATTGCTCGGAATAATCTATTCATCAATACATTTCTTTACAATATTATTTGACCTTTTTTGAAACTTCATATTCTTCTATTGATAATTGTATTATTAAGAAATAAATGCACTAAACAAAATGTCTTTGCGCTCTGGGAGTTGAAGCTGCGTTTTCATCATGCGAGAAGAAAAAGATCATTATCAATTCACGAACGTAAATCTTCAAGTAGCCTCCTACTCTGAATCACACCACCTCAGAAAGTTTTTCATTTTTTGGCATTTTCCTCTCTATTTTTCGTGTTATTTGGTTTTGAATCTTCATATTTTTCTAATAATATTATTGATTTTTGCTAAGAAACACTTCAAAAAAATTGTACAGGCGTGGAACGAGCTAAACTACGAGGTCCGTACGTGACGAGGAACGTAACAAATCTATCTTCAAACAAGAAACTTGAAATATTGCCTACTCCGAAATACATAGACTCGGAATACTCTTTTCATTAACGTATTACTTAATAATATTAAGTGAACAAATTCTTAATCTTCATATTGATCTAATGATAATCATAATATTTACAAACGAAACCGCTAACCAAAACGACGTAGCGTTCTAGAGGTTGACGCTGCGTTCTTATAATATGACTAGAAACCACACAATCTATCTACAAATGAAAATATTCGAGATGCATCGTACTCCGAGGCACTCAAACTCGGAAATTGTTCCGTTTTGAGCATTTTGCTCTATATTTCGTGTGAACTGGTTTTGAATCTTCTTCTCTTCTAATAATATTATTGATATTTGCGAAGGAAAGCTTCAGCGAAATTGTGGAGGCGTGGTATGTGGTGAAACTGCGAGGTCAACACATGACGAGGAACGTTACAAAATCAATCTTCAAACAAAGAAATGTGTTGTCCTACTCGGAAATACATGTGCTCGGAATACTCTATTCGACACAGTGTTTCATGATCTTATTATGTGACCTTGTTTGTATGTTCTTGTTTTAATGATAATCGTAATAGTTATAAACCTATCAAAAATAGTCAAAACGTCTTGGCGTTCTTAAGGTTGAGAGTGGTTATTTTATGTGACTAGAAACAACATAATCCATCCACGAATGAAAATCTTCAGGCAGCATGCATTCCGACTCTGACCAGCTCGTTAATTTTTATATTTCATGCATTATCCACTTCATTTTTTGTGTTAACTTGTTTTCAATCTTCATATTTTTCTAATGATTATTATGTGATTGCAAAAAAAGAAAAAAACATTCTACGAAAACGCGCAAGCATGCTGAGAGCTGAAACTGCAGCCTTTACAAATAACGAGACACGAAACAGGAAGAATATTCAAGCAAAGAATTTGTGTGCAAATTCAACTTCAAGCAAAAAAGTGTTGTCCTACTTCGAAATACACAAGTACGGAAATCTCTATTAATCAAAGTATACTTTTATAATATTATCTGATGTTTTGAATCTTCATATTGTTCTAAGGATAATCGTGATCTGTAGAAACGAAACTACTAACAAAAACGTCTTTGCACAATGGATGCGTTCTTTTTATGTGACAAGAAAATAAACACAATCTATCCACGAACGAAAATCGTCAATCAGCATCCTACTCCGCCGCACACCGGCTCGGAAATTGTTTCGTTTCCGGCATTTTCCACTCTATTTTTCGCGTTTATACTTGATATTTTGCTATTCAGATTTGAGTTTTTATCGAAAGGAAAGCTTTTACGGAAATGTGTACGCGTGAAGAGGATGAAACTTTGACCTCAACACGTAACGAGATACGAAACGAAATCAGTCTTCAAACAAAGACTTGAAATATTGTCCTACTCCAAAATTCACCAGCTCAGAAATCTCTATCCATCAAAGTATTTCTTTAGATTATTATGGAACCTTGTTTTGAATCTTTATATTGTTTTCATGATAATATATTTAGAAACCACTAACCAAAACATCTTTGTGGTCTGGACGTTCTAATCATGTGACTAGAAACAAAATATAATCTATCCACGCATGAAAATCTTTTAACAGCATCCTACTCTGACTTACCAGCTCGGAAAGTTTTCCATTTCTGGCATTTTCACTTTTTTGTGTTAACTTGTTTTGCATCCTCATATTTTTCTAATGATAATAGTGTGATTTGAAAAAAAATAAACGAAAACGTGCAGGCGTGGAAAACGCTGAAACTGTGAAGTCAAAACGTAACAAGGGACGTAACAAAATAAATCTTCAAAAAAAGGACTTGAAGTGTTGTCCTGCTCCGAAATGCACGCGCTTGGATGACTCTATTTATCATAGTATTTTTTTAATATTATATGTGAACTTCTTTTGAATCTTCATATTACCCTAATGATAATCGAAGTATTTAAAAACGAAACCGCCAACGAAAACGTTTTTATTATGTGACCAGAACAACACAAACTATTAACGAATTAAAGTCTTCAAGCAGCATTCAAACACGTGTCTAACCGTCTCAGATTTTTTTATTTCTGGCCTATTCAACTCAATTTTTTGTGTTAACTTGTTTTGAATTTTATATTTTTCTAATAATATTATAAATTTTGCGATGGAAAAACTTCAACGAAATTGTGAAGACGTGGAAAGAGCTGACACAGAAACCAAACACCAAACGAAACAACGAAAGAAAATCATACTTCAAAGAAAGTATTTGAAGTGTTGTCCTACGCAAGAATACACAAGGCCGGAAATTCCAATTCATCAAAGTATTTTTTTGAATCTTCATATTGTTTTATTGATAATTGTAATATTCAGATAGGAATGCGCTAACCAAAACGTTTTTGCGCTCTGGGTATTGACGCTGTGTTTTCATCACGTGACAAGAAAAAGAACACAATATAACCACGAACGAAAATCTTAAAGCAGCATCCTATTCAAACCCACACCAGCTCAGAATTTGTTCCATTCCCGTGAATTTCCACACTTTTTCGTGTACACTGTTCTCTTATTTTTTCTAATATTGGTTTTGCGAAGGAAAGGTTTGACAATAAGAGGGAGGCTTAGAGAGAGCTTAAACTGTGACCTCAACACGTGGAGAGAACGAAATATAATCAATCTTTAAACAAAGAACTTCAAGTGTAGTCCTACTTGAAATACACGCGCTGGGATTACCGTATTTATCATAGTTTTTTTATATCATTATGTGACCTAGTTTGAATCTTAATATTGTTCTAATAATAATCGTAATATTTAGAAACGAAACCACTAATCAATAAGTCTTTGCGCTCTGGGTGTCGTGACTGCGTTTTCATCATACGTCAAGAAAAAAAACACAATCTATTCACGGATGATGATCTTCAAGCACCATACTACTCCGACGCACACCAGTTCGAAAATTTTCAATTCATTCCCCACACTATTTTCATGTAAACTGGTTCTCGTACTTTTTTCTAATGATAATATTGTTTTTTGCGAAGGAAAGATTTGACAAAAATGGGCGATATTGTTATTTTTTAAGAAAATCTTGCGGCGTGGAGTGAGCCGAAGCTGCGTCGTCAACACGCGCCGAGAAATGAAACAAAATCAATCCTGACACAAAGAACATAAGCAACGTACTACTTCGACGCCCATCCGCTCGGGAATCTCAATTCATAAAAGTAAAGGAGCAGATTTCTAATATCAGCCACCAATGAGCGACAATGGATGGAGGCACAGACGACACATCACTGGAGAGAGAAAAATTCCAAGTATAAGCTTTTATTTATTAATTCCATTCAATGACGCTGTAGTTTGTTTATAAGAAAATGGTAACGCCTCGCAAAAGTAGATTTGTGTGCTGAAGTAAGCAGAGAGTGAATCCATTGTTTCAGTGCAGTATATATTTTGCAGCAAGTTCAACGAACCCTCTTCAGAATCAAATTTACAAATCATACAAGAAGTTTGTAGAAGGATGCATACGCAAAGAGAAAAGTACTTGTTGCTATCGCACGTAGCCCTACAAAATTCACCAGAAGAAGAATCGGAGAACTTCGAATTCCGCAATCAACGGTATTAGACCGGGAACCAGCAAGAAAATCACATATGATAAGCTCAAAGCTAAAACATTTTGAGAAGTTAGCCAGTGTTAGGAGGAACAGGGAAACGCTAGTATGGTGGGCTGTAGGGGTCGGCGTTGCGCCGCACAATTTTTTTAATGTGTCAAAAAGAAATTATGCCATGGGGAAATGAGTACACACTTAAGGTTCGTCAACCAAAATGTGAAGGAGTTGTTTGCCATACCGATGTGGCGTCTCAAACTCTACGACATATTGAATTCAAAGTGTCATTCGTTTATTGCTCTCTTGTATTACGAGCTCAAAGCTAATGTTTTATTCTAATGGAGAAATTACTTTTCATTGCCGATTATAACCACACCGTTCCGGCGTTTCTAAGTAGGGCCATACTGCTTCAACGATGTCCAATTTGTCATTAGGCCATGTAAGTTCGTATCATAGGTACAAGTATGGCGGTCTATTTTTTGGACCCTCCGTTATCCATTTGGACAAATGGATGCAATGCAATACTGATGAGACGTCAATAAATTACCCTCATACTGATAAATCATGTTTCTTTCAAAAGCTTCATAAAAAGATTGGTAAGCGCTGGAAAGTAATTGTATAATCTTAACAACAATAAAAATGGAAGTAATATGTAGATTTTCAACATTTTATGACAAATTAGAAACGATATAATTTATTGAAAAAAGGTTATCCAAAATGATTGGGATGTCCAAAATGTATCTTTATCAGATAAAGAAAATGTACTTTTATGCCGTAATTGTCGAGATTTCCCTGATTTTTTCTGTCTGTGGGTTAGACAAAACGTTCCTTCAAATAAAGAATTAAAGAATATGTTAATAAATTAAGGAAAAGGGCATACAATTAAACTGAATTTCTCGACAGCGCCTTGATGATTTCATTATTTTCATTTTGACAGTCCTGAAATGTTGGAAAATGATCGTAGCGAATATCCAAGATTCATCTCGGAGATATTACACATACAAACACAACACCCTCAATACCATGTTGGAATCGAATTTATGAACAAACATTTATGACAACGTTCTGTCTAACATAAGAATACCCTAAAACATTTTTATACTTTGTGATATGTTCAGTTTTCCTTTATTTGTGTAAATGTACTCCATTCTTGATCTGTTTCTTCCCAATTCCATCTCTGTTTATTTCCGTTTTGTGCTTGATTTCATTGTCAACTTTGCAAATCATAACGACTTTTTTAACGTTAATATTCTCCCTCTCAATACATAATATCCGCCTTTTCCTTAAAGGGAGGATGTATATATTTCAAATCAGAATGTTTTGGCTTATTTATATTTATTTTGGATTTATCTTTTTATTTTTACAAAGTTATTATTAATAACATATTTTGATTCCACTTTCCGCATATGTTTTACTTACACTAGTTTTATTCCATAATTTCATCTCTGATTACTATGAAATTTTACTTTAATTCTCATTCAAAACAATGTCAATTCTTTTTTCATTTACGGGCAGGTATATTAATTTTTCACATGTGATGTGTGCGTGTAAATATTACATGAAAAGTCACGCTCCACTACCACATAATTTGCTTTTAAGAACATGTACTACATTAATTGATCGAAAAGAAAAAAGAACACCTGAGTGTTAAAACCTGAGAAAAAAAAGAAAAGAAAAAGAATACCTGAGTGTTATTGTCATAGACTTTCCGGATCATCATTCTTTTCCAAGTATCAATACATATACAAAATCAGAATAATTACAACTTAATTATATTTCATATACTTTAAAAATATTTTACAAATATGCAGGTTTAGGCATCACCTAGATGCATGGCATCCGTATGGTGTATCAGTATTTCCGACATTAAACATGACTAAAAAAACATGAGTGGCACATGTACCAATTATGCATCACACTTGTAAACATTTTTACAACTTTACAGGCTAATTTCTTACGTTCGAGACCTCCAATGTAGTATGAATAACAGATCCGTCTTGAAGACATTAAAATCAATAAAAAAAACTTTTTGGGGGTGAGTACATATGATACATGACCTAGTGACAAATTTGATATAATTAAATCGGTATGGTGGCTACTTAGAGATGTCGAAACGGTATGGAGTTGTCATAATCGGCAATGAAAAACAATTTTCTACCATTAGACCAAAACATTAACTTTGAGCTCGTAATACAAGAGAGGATTAAAAAAATGTCACTTGGTATACAATCTGGCGTACTGTTTGAGACGCCACATCAGAATGGCATACAATTCCTTTACATTTTAGCTATCTAACGAATAATAATATGCAACATGAATTATCTGTGTACTCATTCACCAACGGTATATTTTTTTCGACACATTTCAAAACTTGTACAGCGCAACGCTGACATCTACTGGCTGCCATACTTGTGTTTCCCTGTTCCTCATAACACTGGCTAACTTCTCAAAATGTTTTGGCTTTGAGCTTATAATAAGTGGATTTTCTTGCTGACTCCCGGCCTATATGGCGTGTGCTTAAGTGTGCGTCTGTGTCAGTAGCCGTATAAGTTTGCAATTACTTCAGGTATTGCGTCCTGCAGATCATCCAAAAAGATCAGAATTTTGCTTTGCAATGTTGGAAGATATGGAAGATGACACGTTTTCTGAAAGACTATTTATTTTTCGATGAATCAACATTTCATATATATGATTAGGAATCGCACAATGCCAGAACTTGGGGGACTAAAATCCCTGTATTGTCATCGAACATGAAAGAGACTCTCCAAAACTGAATGTGTTTAACGCCATTAGTATGTAAAAAGTTTATGGACCTATGTTTTATTGAGAGAACTGTTACTGGAATTAATTATCAGGACATGCTCCAAATTTGGTTGTTTCCACAAATCAAGAAGATCAGGATGATTTTATATTCATGCCAGGTGGCAGTCCACCTCCTTTCTCATTAATTACGAGGAATGCAGTATCTGAAAGGCACAGTTCCAGGACGATGGATCTGATGATGTGGAAACATGGTGTTGTAATCGTAAGTGGCTTCACAAATCTCCAGATTTGACACCCTGCGATTTTTATCTATCGGGGTTCGTAAAAGATATGGTGTGTGTACCATCTAAACATGCTATTCTTTAAGATCATTGAGATCGAATTGTTACTGCAGTGAACTCGGTAACCAGAGACCAGTTAATTCGTGCTTGGCAAGAAATGGAGTATCGATTCTAGATTTGTCGCGCAACAAATAGTGCTCATGTTTGAATGTACGAAATAAAACTGGATTTACCTCTATCCAGTGATGTGTAGTATGTGTCTCTATTGTCGTACATTGGTGGTAGATATTTGAAATCTGCTCCTTATTTTTGAATCACCTTGTATTTCTTTATATTTTAATTTATGAACATTTTTTCAATCTTCATATTCTTCTAACAGTATTTCTTTTATGCCGAAGAAAATCCGAGAACGAAAACATGCCGGCGTGCAGGCAGGTAAAGCTGCGTCATCGGGCAACAAAATATTAAACGTAATCAATCCTAGTTTGAAAAGCTTCAAGCGACATCCTACTCCGAAGTACCCTAACTGGAATTGTTCCAATTCCGACATATTTCATTCCAATTTTATGTATTAACTAGTTTTAAATCTTTGTATTGTTCTAATGATAATATTTTTATTTGTGAAGAAAATCTTGAAACCAAAACGTGCCTGCGTGGAAAGAGCTGACGCTGCGACCTCAACACAAGACCAGAAGGAAATCAGAAGCAATTCTCGAACGAAAAATTCCTAGCAACATCGAACTCCGACGTACACCAGCTCGGGAATTGGAGAAAGAAGAATTCTTTCAAGAATTCTCTTCAAGAATTTTCCATCTATTTTATGAGTTACGTCGTTTTGAGTCTTTATAGTGTTTTAATGATATTGTTTTTTGTGAAGAAAATACTCAAACAAAAACGTGCCGCCTGGGACGGAGCAGAAGCTCCGAACTCAATGCGCCGCGAGAAATGAAACAATATTAATCCGTAAAAATGGAACGATGTGATACTCCGATGCATACCGGCTCGGGAATCTTAATTCATCAAACAAACATATCCATACATTTTAATGTATGAACGGTTTTGAGTCGTCATATAGTTCCAATTAAAATCCTATTATTCAGAAGAAAGTCCTCGAACGAAAAAATCCCGTCTGGGAGGGAGCTGACGATGCGTCTTCAAGATAACTCATTAAAGAGAAATTAAAAATTAGCTACCCTCGTCAGTTGGGGTTTCAAATAAAAAAAATTGCTTTATGCTCGTTATATTCAATACCTGCTATTAGATTTCGATGTGTTTCTGGACAGTAGCAAATTTAAGATTTCGTCGGTGTTGAAGAGTGATTTTATTCCTTTAATGATAATATAAAATCTTCATTAAATACTTATTATTTTAAGTAAATAATGGCCTCCTGTCTGAAATAGCTTTTTCACTGTAGAAACATCTCATGTGTTATTAGAAGTTTTTTTTTTAAATTTCTTGCGTCGTAAATCATCGCAACGCGTCTCTTCCACCCTTGTCGAGCATTGACCGCGGAGTAATCCTTCATTAATATATCTCGTATGCAAGTCTCATCTCGTGTCAAGACAGCCAGGCAGAATCTCCCCGTACGCGCCTCCTACTACGCCCTCCTGCATCACTACCTAGCGGCCAGAAATGGGAAGGAATTAGGAAAGGAGCAGGGTTTAGGACACTTCACAGGTGTTGGACTAGACCTTGTGAAGCAACCAAACTAGTCTTGTTGGAACACATTTTACATGAGATTCGACGGGAATCGAACCCGGACCTCCTTGATGAAAGGCGAGCGACATCGCTCTGTGCCACGAGATGACCCGAGAAATTTAGGTTACGTGTCTGCTGAAGCACTCGGAACAAAGACCTAATGTCTATTCAAAGGGACACGAAGATTTGAGCGTTACATGCAACGTATACGTCCACAAATACATCGCTTCTTATGAACCCTTGCTCAAAACCCATCATTTTTTTGGTGTAATAGAAACAATTTGCATTGGCAAACGAGCTGCTGATTTAGTTTGTTTTGATTTGATAGTGTTACCGATGAAATAACTAAATCACTTCTCCTTTCGCATCTAGTAAAATTAGAGCGCAAGAAAGCATGCGCGGATATTATAGTAAATATTAAAAATTAAGAAAAAGCGTTGACCAAGAAAAGTGATATAGAAAGAAGAAATAGCATATTGCTTCAAAATAAAATACACGGCCATACATACAGGGAGAAATGGTGTACATTCTGCAGGTTTTGGTAAAATATAGCACTGATAGTGTGATAGAATGGCCTGACTCGAGGGAGATGCGCAAAGTGAGGTGCCCAGTCACATCGTCGACTGTAGATGATGGTCCTAAGATTTTCATATTGCTTGGTCTCCTAAACAGGTTTTCGAAAAAAATCTGCATATTTGTTTGAAGAATAAAATATTAACATAATAGTTTGTAATACGCTGCAGCAAGCATTAAACAAGGCCCGCCAGTTTTCCATCCCAATGATGTACAGGTATATGGTTAGTATCCACATTGCTACTCAAAGGATTTGGTCAATTAAACAAATATTTTAGTTTGTCGCCATTTCGGGATTTATTTCTATCTTCGGATAAGATGGTTTTAACTACCTAAAACTAATACATATAACCAAAGACAATGGAATAAACAATAAAACAAACGAAATATAGTTTACTAACATGAAGGTTAGACATACATTACAATTTACTTGACGATAATATGCAACATAAGATTGCATATTCACCCATTCACAAAGACATCATGATCACAACTGGTACGATGTTGTACTGGTGCGTGAAAGATCAACCACGCAAAGGAATGTACTTCCGGTGCAACATAAATCAAATAATTTCTAGTTTCATTCGACTATAAAATTTCTAGATCCATCATTGTTAAATGAGCTGACCAAATCCCATGAATAACAACATGGATTCTGCAAAAGATGGTCGTTATATAGCTTATATATGGTTAGTGTATTTATCTTTGGCGTCACCCCAACAGGAACGGCTAAGCGTACCGGCGCGGACCGCTCTCAATGGCGCGACCCCTGATAAAGGGACAGACAGGAATACACCCTCCCCTACGATCGCAATATAAGTTCCCCAGAAATGAAACGGCTGACGTCCGAAAGTACGAAGGTGCCAAAGACAAATAGAAACGACGATTGGTTACGAGGTGGAAACGCTGCCCGGCAACTCTCTTGGATTTCGGCCCTGCGATTGGATATTGATACGTGTATGCATCATCATTTGGTATACGTTCATTGTATTATCGGCTTACTCGAACGCTAATTGGTATTTCTTTCGGTGGTAACGACTATACAAAGAAATTTGAATTTAATCGGTCTTCAAATAAACTATTGTTAAATTGTTATTTCTTGATGCATCTCAATTTCCCGACACATTTGGCAACGAGAAGTAAATGGGAGCAACTACCTAGCTTGTTCTAATAGTGTGGAGTTTCGTAATGGTATCTTCGAAACAATTGGTGCAAGCACTGAGGGAACAATTGCAACAGGATATCCAACAACAGGTAGAGGCTGCCGCCGTGCAACTGCCACAAGGAACAAAAAAAACACACAACAAACAACATCATTTGAAGCCATTCAAGGTCTGCAGAGTACTCCTTTCTATAACCTTCCACCGTTTCCGGGATTCGATTCAGAAAATGACGAATGGAGCATCTAACAACTCAGGTTGGAGCAACACTTGGTGTTCTATTCTGTAGAAGACGAAAAAATGCAGCGCTCATTTCTTCTCAATTGAGTGCGGAAATCAAGATGTGAATTGTTACGCCAACTTTGCGAAGATAATTTTGACACCTATCTTTTAAAAGATTATGCGAAGTTGTCGCAGTTTTTCTCTAAGCCACAGCATGTTGTGGCAGCTCGCGTACGACGTATTTGCTCCTGTAGGGAGCTCGACCGGAAGCACTTTCAATGGGTCACAGATATGCGTGGACTCGCCAATGAATGTAATTCAGATTACCAAGAAAGGCTGCGGAGCATCGTATGCGGGATCTTTATTCCGCGACGTGGTCGTGAATTGTGATGCAGACGACAGAAAAAGATATTCGTATGAATGCCCTGAAAGAAAGTGATCCGCCGCTAGAAGAAGTCGTAAATCTCGCTGTAGCCTATAAAACTGCCAAATAATTATTAAAGTATAATAATGAATAAATGGAAGCAGAAAAACGCAAGCAACATTCTAAACCGAAAACAGTAATTGAATGTTTGAAATGTAGCAATTTAGGGCATCTAGCTAGGGAGTGTGTGCGTGTTGAGAGTGCCCAAAGCAAAATCGTGGGTGACGGTAAACGTTTTGTCTCTGTCTGTCTCTGTCTCACTCTGTTTGTCTCACTCTGTCTGTCTCGCTGTCTCTATCTCACTCTCTCTCTCTATCTCACTCTGTCTCTCCCGCGCTCTCTCTGTCTCGCGCTCTCTTCCGCGCTACATCTTCTGATTCTAATGCAATATGTATTTGCAAGCTGATTTTCTAACGCTCATAGAAAACACACGATCTGGAGCAGATAAAATATTCCAGTAAAGAGATTTCATTACTCCAAAATTATTAGCAGCGCTTGATAGAAAGGAGTCAGCTAAGTATGAGATGTGTTTCTTGAAGCTACCGTGGGTATTCTTGAAGCTACCATTGAGGCTTCTTGAGCTTTTGAACATGGTACTAAAAATTTTTCAATTAGTAAGTACTCAATTCAAAAAAATATATGAATGTATGGAAAGAGAGTGCGAAAGCCATAAAAGTTTATTTTTAAAACGAGGCAGCAGACGTTGTGACTATTCACAGTGATTGAAAACTATTGCCTGATTTAAATGCTCGTAAATTTTAGAAAACCTTCTTCTGATTCGTATTTTATATGGAAATAAAAACAACTTACTGCTGCACCAAGGTTGGAAAGCTCTTCAGGAAGGAACCTTGCGAAGCTGTTTGGAACGCGATTGTAACGATTGTAAACCAGAAGTTTGAAGGTAATGTGCAAATTCTTTGTTGTGATACTACAGCTTCAAATACAGGTCGTATCAATGGCGCCTACTTGCTACTAGAACAAAAACTTAATAGAGAAATGATAGTTTTTGTTATTCTCCATCATGTATGGAATTGGTGTTCAAAAGTGTGCTCAAGTAAAATTCAGTAGTGATTAGAAGCCCTGAAAGTCCATTCTTTAAAACCTTCCGAGATAATTGAAAAGTGCTGATCTTGATAAAATAGAGGACTATAGAGGAAAGCTTATATCGTGCCTGACTGTTTCTAAAATTGGCAGTATGCTTACGTTTTACCAACTTGAACTGACAAAAGAAAGAGATGACTATCGAAAGTTGGTAGAGTACACTGCCAACCACTACTTATAATTACTCTTTTGGCAGAAAAAGAGAAAATTTAAATTTGACCTCAGGTGCCATTCATCATCATGCTCAATTGTTGGCGAGAGCGACTTATTCCATGAAATGTGATTGTTTAGTGTCCAGTTGAAAATTACGAGCGAGGATAATGTAGTTAGATGTCTGTTCATGGTGACATCTCACGTTAAGCAATAAACAGAATGCATTTTGACAGAAGGAAATACCAAGATGTGTGTTTTGAAGTCGATGAAGACTTACGAAGAGGTTGTTGGAAACATCTGAAGACAGCGTTGCATAATTTAAGCCAACATTTATGGTACTTATCTCATCACTATTTGACGACGAGGTGGAACAAGAAACCAAAAATGCTGGTAAATTTAATCAATGAAAATGTAACAAATTATAAGTAATGTTACAGCCCAAAGCAGGAAGAACTTCGTTGTCTTTTATATGAGAATACACGACTTTATTTCAAAAGCAATTTATTGTTTGAACGCCTTGAAATTACTGACAATTTTCTATACGATGGTTCCACTATCTGGTTAAATAACACTTCTCTTGAAGAAGCTAGAAAGAAGGTTCCAAAGCCTAGATCAGTGAATCATTCATCTGAAAGAGTGGTCAAATTGATGCAGGACTTTCATGGTTCATTGACGATTAAAGTGGGACAAAAGCGTATAAGCGTATTATAACGTTGCGTGACATGATCATCAGAAGGTTTATCCTAACTGTAAAAAGCAATCTTTGAAAAGAATATTTATAAAATAATATTTTCTAAACATTAAATAGATATGATATGGAATATTAGTGCATTATTTACAAATAAACATTGAGTAATTAGAATCTTTCATTATTAACTCAGAATAAACGTTCAAGTTTAATGTCGGGACGGGGTTATCCTTATCCAATCGCACTAATGTTTTATATTTGAGTTTTTGAAGTCAAACACAACAAAAATAGAAGGTATGCGTGTCTGATTTCGGGGGAAAATTTCTCTTATGTCTTAGGACAGCCTATAGATGATAGTCCCATGTCAATTCTTTCCTGGTATCGTGACACATGCTAACAGTTTTGCAGCTAAAATGTTCCTTCATTAAAATATTGAGTTCTTTAATTATTTCTGGAAGCGCAGTTTGAACTAATGCTTTCACCAGTTTCATTTTGTATAGCCACAGGCAAAGAGTTGCATTGGTGAATATTTTCTTTACACATTTCGGTGCACAGTCAAGCAGTCCTACGCGGGGTCCACGATTAACATGGAGAAAATGACATATGCCCCATATGACTAACAAAATAGTTTATTGATATGGTGTTGATGCAAAACAGAAAAAATGAGAAAATCGTATGTCCCATACACATTAGTCAGTTCCTTAGACGCGTCGAGGCTTGTATCGTGGGGTAGACAGAATTTGAACCTGCCACCGCCGCTCACAGATCAATTGAAAAAGAAAATGACACGCATTATTGAACGTAGCTACTATATACAATGCAAGAGAAACAGCCAGACATTCATAAATTGTCCTAACCCACCAATTTTGCCAAGAAATGATTTTCACGAATTAACTCAACGCTTCGTGGCATGCGTTCACCTCGCCTATGGAACAGGAAAACGACGGCCACAATACACATGCATCTGCGATAACTTTATGCAGGGTACTGGAGGCCATAGTCACGACGCCGATGTTCCACGGCGTATGTTTAGCGTATTTTGCAAAATCAGCCCCTATCAAACATTCTTAGCGGAGGCAGAAAGTGCGTCATATCAGCTCAATATTAACGTAATTTTCTAGGTGGTTTTAAAGAAGCTCATTTAATATCCAGGTTCAAAATAATTCTATTTGAGGGTTTAGCTAGGTTTAACCTTCAATAGAATCAATTATATCAGAGAGAAAACCTCATGTTAATTGTGTACAATCATTGATCGGATTATTTGAGCAGGTTATTGTTTGCTGGAGCTGCCTAAAACGAAAGTCAGGAAGCGTCAGTTCGAACTGCAAGCCCTATCAATAAACTCGATATTCCGTTTGTGGGCTGCAAATCTGGCACAACTCGAAAAAATAGACATTTTAAGTATTCTGTATATATACTCTCAGGGATAATCATATTTTGTTAAGTTAACACGAAAATAAGAAAACATTCAAGTATTATTATACCTGAAATTAGGCCTTTGTAGGCATTAAAAAATTCGCACATAATATAACTAATGTCTCAAAATGAACAAGTAACCTCAGTGATTGCGTTTTCCAGTGAAGGGAAACAATAAGCAAATCCGCAGCTTAATTATTACACTTTCTTTAGCACTGAGATCTACAAATCGATCTAATGAAACATTCACAACTAGCTAATATTTTGTGCCTGATTTGCTGAAATCGAAAATTAAAATTTAAATAATAGCCTTCACATGTATTTGCTAGTAGTACTATTTTAAAATGATTTCTAACGTCATTGATTAAACAAGGCATGTTCAAAATAGAATGTAGGGTTGCCATCGATTTTGGAGAGTATGTACTTGTAAAAGTGTCCTGCGTTGCTATATGTCTATGCCCAAACACCCTCTTGTCCCTACTTTTCTGCTTCTGTCGTGAGTATGCTTTACTGTAATTATTTATTATTGAGTTTTCTTGCGTTCTTGAAATATAAATAATATTAATATTTCCTCACAAGAGGCGATTTAGATCGCCGAGGTGGCTAGAGCGTCGGTAGGAAGGGTTGCGGTTTCGAGTCCCGCCGTGGGCTTCGTTGTTTGTCCCTTGCCTTTCATGTATGTGTGTTGTCGCGGAAGGTCTTGTGAGTCTGCTGACCAGACGGCAGAGTCCGCATGTGTGTCTACTGTAAAAGGTTAATATGTGCCCCATTGAGGGACTTAGGTGTACCCAGCGCGGACAGTCAAAATCGGCATCCCCTAAAAGCTGAAAAAAAGACGCCGAAAAAATTAAAAAAAGATTTTCTCAATTTTAGGAAATCGAGGTAAATTTAAATTCTCCGAGTTTGGTATATCTACAACTGTCTAAGTTGGTTAGCAATACTGCGGAAAGAGCTCGCTTTCCGAGACGCCTGAATTCATCTCTCGCAGTTAGACACTGCAACATCCGATAATGCTTAGGACTGCCATAGGCCTCGTTCTGAGACCGGTACCACACTTTCAGAGCAAGCCTTACAAAAGGCCTATAACTTTTTACTGTGGAAGAAAGATCGAGCGGAGTGCAGTGTTTCTTTAAAAGATACCTATTAAACTTTTTCAAAGATTATTAACTTGTAATGAACAACGGTTTTGGAAATTCCCTATTTCTAAAACATAAGCATATGCCGTGGCGAACGCAAGGGTGGGGTAACGATGTGAACGAGAAACCGATGTCACTTATTTACAAACATTGTTTTAATTAATTTTATTCAGAAGTGGAAGTCGATCAATATCTCTATTAAATACGATATAAGTAACTAAAAATCAGTAATTAAATAATATATCCTAACACTGGTTAGGAGATAGCAACTTCAATTAAATAACTTGAAATAAGTAAAATTTATTGTTTTCTCGGTAATTATAATTTATGGTACAAGCGAAAACTTGTTACTTATCAGTACTATATATTTTATCCACTACTACTGCGAAATAGTACATCGCTATTCCCCGTTTCGCAGGTAACGTTAGAAATAGCGGCAACTTTCCAAATCGGTTTTGCTAAGAAAATAATTATCCTTTTCTGTGGTTAGATGTATAATGCATATTCACTTCTATCAGTGAGATTTTTGAAGCTCATGCTCACCGGCGCTGAATCAGGAGTTCGCGCGGTTCGTCAAATCTGAACGTGCATCGTATAATAGCAAAATATCGGCAACGAATTTACATTCATTTTCGTATTACAGTTTACTTGTTACATTACCTTTTGTTTCAGTTCTCGCTTTACCGGTCCATTTAAAAATATCGTCTGAATCGCCCGGGAAATTTTGTGGTGGATGCCGAGAAAACAACCACGAATGTAATGTGTAGATAGGCGTGATATTTTTATCGTCTTTGCAGCTTATAGTTTCTACGTCATTGACCAGTCATTAATCTTGTAAGTGTAATGCATGTAAGAGGCGGTGATTCCCCCCGCTAGATGCCGAGATCCGGCGCCGACTTACCAGCGGAGTTTTCCGTAACCAGGTATCTCCCACCAGCGGGGCACCACCCCAGCCGAAGCAAGCTCGAAGCTCGACTGGTCTCGGTAAGTAAGTAAAAGGAGGATAGATCGCGCACAGCCGTGGACCTTTTGTTAGGGTTCTTTCCCGGCATTCGTCTGGTGTTGATCCAGAGAAACCAAGAAACTTCTTATCAAACAGCTGGCCACTAAATTCTCCAGATAGAAAAGGCAATTCCACCGGGCAATCTAGCTAGTGTCGAAATCCTGTCACCAAATCAGACTTGAATCTAGGACCTCCCACTCAAGGCATCCCAGTGACCTCAGTTCACGCCTTGAGTCACCTCTTCGGGTGTGTTATGTCAACATTCATGCCTATAAAAATAGGCAAGAAAAAACTAACCAACTAGGCTTAATCTGCAAATATACGACAAACTCCATATTTTTCAAGAGAGATTTACGAAAAAAAAATCAACAACTCTTCTTATTCGGATAAATATATACATATAGTACAGATGTTCAATTGGAATTATCTTTCATTGTTGTCATGAAGGTTTTGTGAAATAGGTGAAACCAATTATCTATTGTGATGCATTCAAAATAAAATTCTCTTCTGGGCATTCATTGGAGAATAAAATTATTGTGAATGTTCCTAAGAAAAGAAATTGTTTTACATGGATAAAATTAATATTGTAAATATTTTTGGCCAGACATTTAATACTTTGAGCTACAGTTTTTTCCAAACTAGCCTCAAGTTTCTAAAGTTCTTAGATTTACTAGTTTTGGTATCAGGTTATAAAGAGTTTTTTATCATGTACTCTAAACTATCTACTAATATTTTTAGTATAAGGAGGAAGTAATATGAAAGATGGTATAACAAAAAATTTGAAATTATGAAAAGAAATGAATTTGTGTATCAGTGAGGGTGAATGTTATCAAAAGTTCTTAAATATGATACATTTGTCCTTAGTATCAGTCATGGTCACAATCTTATCAAATTGCTTTTTTCTACAAAGCCCCATCACTCAAATTTGTTGATAAAGTGAGGTTTTTGATGGTTAACTCTAAAGGCAAGGAAATACAAATTACTTCAGAGGTACAAACAATATGGTAATGAAAATGTTGCTGATTTTATTATGTAAATGACTTTATTATATTCCTTAAATCCTGTAAATATTCTTCAGACTTAAGCATTTACAAACTAGGAAGATTTAAGAAATAGAAAAAATTAGAATTCCAACAATACAATATTTTCTTGAATTCATTTTATTTTCCATTGCGAGAATGAATGCAAAATACACAAATATGTATAAATAAAGGACTCTTATTTGTATCAAAACTACTTACAATTTCTTGAATTCTTAATTTATACAAATTATTTTGTAGTAGGTATATGTAAATAGCTTACAAGTGCGTATCACAATATTTTACAAAACAGCTATAAATAATTTTAAATACTAACTCTACTAAATTCTAAAGTTATTGTATTTGATTTTTGTGGACCCTAGATGTCTTTGGGTTTTGCCCCCAATTCATAGTTTTAGTAATAAAAGTGCAAGGTGGATTCTCAAAAAATAAACATTCCAATCACACAAAATACGTGCAGGACAGAATTTCCAAATTCTAGGCTTTTGATTTTAGCCTACTGCTAATATTGAAAGGGATTATGGTTTTGAAAATATGATTCTATAAAATTATTGGTTTCTTAATTTATCAAACATTCCATCTTTCTTTTTTAAAGAAATAATTTTCAGTTCTGTTTCTTGGAGAATTTTAACAGTCTTGTAAGCATTGATGTAACACAAGGAATTTGCTTCTGGTTATGCATTGTGGGATTTTGGGGACAATTTGATTCAAAATCAATTGCCACTCTTTGAGAAACAAAAGTCAACAGAGAAAGCATATCCATTTCTCTCCCAGCTTCAATTCAAAACAGAGGGCTTATAAGCCACGATCCATGTATGTTCTCCAGGAAAAGTAACCTGTTAAAAATCATGATCAGGAGCTTATTTATCACTTAAGGCTATTCTCTGCTTGTTGCTGGAATCAGGTGAATTTTGCTCATTCTTTGTCAGTGTATCAACTACGGAATAGCAAAGCAAACTTCAAAATGAGCATTTTATCATAAGCATGTACAATTAACATTTTGAAAATTCGAACTTTAATAAAAATTGAACTTTTACCTATTTACCTATGCATTTAGATCTATTTGGAAACCTTACATGTTAGAAAAACTTTTAATAATGTCTAAGACCTTCATGTAAATAATCCTCAAAATTAAAATATTAAAGTTTGCATATTAAAACTTCAAGTTGCATCAGATAGTTATAGAATATATGTTTTTGAAAGTCTTGACTTGGTTTGCTTGTTTAGTGTTTACAGGGTTAAAGTATTTCCAGCACACTTTTATTATATCGCGGCCTTAATTTTCAAAATATGATTACATTATTACACGCCAATAGATTATACCCTTTAAATAGAAAGAATAATAATTATCTTATTGTTAATATCCAATGCAACTGACACTTCAGATATTAGTGATGATAAATATTTAACTGTACTTGATACATAAACTACTACCTTTGTCATTTTTTTTATCTTCATTCTTGATCTCTCAATCTTTAAAAAATGTAGTAAATGAATATACGTTGAAATAAAACAAATTGAAGTCTTCATTTCTCAGAATATATATTTGGTGAAAATTAACTTTTAATCAAGATGATGAAATTAATAAAATAAACAATTAATATTTTCTTATTAATACCGATTCATAAATACATATGGTTTAATACATTTCACATCAAATATGGATTCCATTCTGGGATAATATAGCCATTCAAGAAAATGAACTTTAGAGCTTACTCGCCACCAAAGGACCAAGTCTTTTGTTCACATCATCATTTGATTTCATTTGCTACAATATTTGCTCACCTCATCCAATTCATTGGCCGGCATTACACTGTAACAGACATTTGACATATCTTTGTTGAACTTTGATGAGAAAACTGTGACGAGAAATTTGACGAACGTATTACATTTTGTATAATATTTTATGTACTAGTTTTTCTCGCGATTTACGACAGATGATGCACAAGTAGTTGTTTGTGCTACTTTATGTTTTATAATAACTAATCTATGTTTAATGCTGATGAATGAAAAAATAAGAAACTTTTGAGGTGAGGCCTTGAATAACACTATGGTATTCATCCATTGTAAGCATTAATTAAAGAACTTGAAATGAAAGATTATTTGAGGATGGATGAAACCTCAATTTTCTTTGTCATTCCTCCTCCTTTCGAAATTGAGTCCTCTGATTTAGAAGTTTCAAAAGTTATCTTTCTGAAGTGGACATTTTCCAAACCCCTTATTTTCCACTTCTTGGGAAAATGTGTCCTATAAGCGTCAATTTGTTTGGTTCTGCTCTTGTAGTCCAGATGGACAGTATTATATAAACATTCTAATTGCTCGCACTCTGCAATTAAAACTTTGGTTGAAGCAATACGCTATATTGGACGCCATGTTACCAAATGTATGATAAAACATGAACGCTGCAGACTATATTTTATCCAAGAAATTTTATGAAAGAAATCTTTTATAAAATATTGGCTATTACACTGTCATTTCTTTTATAAAAGATCTTTGACAAAGATATTTTACAGTGTAATACCAGCCATTGTCATTTTACATCTCCATTCCCAGAAATGAGGGTAGTAGGCGAAAGGAGTTGTGAAATTTTATTGTTTTTATATTAGCAAATCTCCTACAAATGAAGTATACTCTCACTCTACACATCCCAATAAGTAAACAACTTGGCAACTATAATTGCAAACAAATAAATAGAAACATACCAGGAACTGTAGAATACGCGATGAAATCGTAATGTAGGGAATCTGCCAACTAACTGAATTGCCATCAACTGTTCTCTTAGCCAAAGTAATACCTCCATCTAGTTGATCACCTTGGCATGCCTGTCACAAACAGGGATGGATCAGATCATTTATTATAAAGAATTGTTCAATGTACTTAATTTATCCATAACAAAACATTTTGAAGATATTTAAAATTCAACAAAACATGAGTATTTTTTTAACAGGTCATAAATAAAAACAATTCTTTTGGGAGAATTGTAAATGTCTTTGAAAGAATTAGCTTTTTCTTCACCCAAAATTTGGTCTCATCAAGTTAGTAGTATAGGAATTTTAAGGTTAGTAACTTTTGCCCAATATCTTACCTGAATGAAAAATACTTTAGGCTTCCCAGCTAGTGAAGGGCATTTATCAGCAGTAAAACTGGTCCAAAGATATTCTGGTTTTGCCAGGTGTATCAGTTGCAAACTCAAATGCCTGTTCTCCATGGGTTCTTACAGCCATTGCAAGCATCATGCTCCTGAATGATCTGTTTCAACCGCTTAAACAAAATTGGAGAAATAATTAATTATTTTGTTTGCTTGATTGGACAAAGTATTCATTATCATTGAATAAGAAAGAGAAAAGAGTTTAGGACCTATATATTTATCAACAACATAAAACACTAAATTGCTCCTTTATTTTTTTTCAACCCTTGAGTTTTACTTTTACAAATCTCTTCAGAGTAAAGACTGCCTCAATACTTACTGGATGTTTCTAAATCAGTGGGATGGGCCACTTAAACAGACAGTGAACAACCCATTGCACAGGCACTATTGAGTAGGGTTATAACCATCAGTGAACTGCACTGAACTTTTAACATTTTCTATTATTCTTATTACTGTATATTTATACATAAAGTTTTAATCCAACATTTCTCACCCTTATTTCACTAAAAGAAAATGTACAATTATGTACTTGAAAACGAAACTTTCACAGAAAAACTTATTACTGGGTCCTGATAACAAAAAGTGGATAAATCTTGTTCCTATGTATAGCAAATTACTTCCTCTAACAAATATGTGGTCAGAATCCATATTTTGTGGGTCCTTGATAGCCAAAAATCAATTGTCACTGAAACGTCTGTCTGTGACCAGCCTGAATATGTGAACCCCAACAGATTCAGCCGATTTCTCCTAACTGAAATTCCTCAATTGAGAACTGAGGCCCTCTGTTTGAAAAGGATATTTTGAATTTTTACATGCACCAATTATATTTGCAAATTTTTTTAAAAAATAGCTCCAAATTTTTGAGAAATGCCAGTCATTTCACAAATGTTAATATGTTGAAAATTTTATACCCCTCTTTTATTTGACTTCTTTTAAAATATGCATCTGTTATATGGCCTCCTCATTCTCAATTCTGTGTTGATAGTATTGAGAGAATCCAGAATAAATTCTTATAACAATTAGAGTAAGTGAATAAAATGAATAAAACCCCTTGTGTACGTTCAAACATGACTACACCGATATTCGCAAAAATTTCAAGCTACCCACATTGCATTAAGGGAGAAGAATCTATAAGGATTTATTATTTTTGTACAATATTATTAATAACTGCTTTCATTGCAACGAGGTTATTAATAAAACACAAAATTATATCCTATTATATCCTTAAGTTGTCCCTCACAGACAGACACGTAATAAACCTCTTCTTCAAACCAGATTCTGTAGTGCAAATTATGCTAATAATATTTTTAATAGTATCTTTAAATGTGCTAATCATCTTTGTCACAACATAAATTTTTTCAATCATGACCTTAAGCGATTTGAAGAACAACAAAAACTTTCTGTTTAAATACTCTTGACACCGTCTTTTTCTTCACAATGCACGTATCATTTTCATAGCTACAACTTTATTTGAATTTTTGTAATTTTGATATATTGAACTTGTGTATGTATTTTTTATTATGGTGGAAGTCTATAACACGGTACAACCTAAGGAAGTTGTTTAAACCGGCACTTCAAGGCAGAAAACCACAGTGGAGAGGACGAGGGGTGGTTAGGCGATTATATAATAATTGGTCACGAACATGACATCATAAGTTAGGGGAGGCAATTTCACCCTAGTGCCTTGTTGGAGCTCCAGTCGAAAATTGTGCTGCCTGCGATCACCGTGGGTGCCTCTGTGATAAACAAAGCTTTCATTGTTTGAATTCATTGCAGTAGTCTGAATTCGAGGTTTTCTTATAAAGTGCTTTCTTATATAAGCAAATTAGTAATTATGCGGTGGATGGACTCAAGGTTGTTCATAGTGATCATGAGGGCCGAAGGCTGTGACGTGCCTTACATGGCCATGACTTAGATCCAGACAAGCGAAGCAAGAAAACTTGCCTTTGAAAGTAATTTGGGCATTAAAGTGCGGCGGGGACAAAGTGTATGAAGGGCAAGCCATAAAAATCGTCTATAGGTAAGTTTTTCTGCATGTGGTAAATACAGATATCTTTTTAGTTTCTGGAAAGCACCTATTTTGTAACCTAAGAAATACAACTTCATCTATCTAACTTTTATGTCTTGTTTCACTAAACTACATCATCTTAAAATTTCCATAATGCGACACTCAGAACAACACAGTACAAGGCACATATCACATGACCCCATCAAAAGCTACCCCACAAAACCTAACTTTCTCTTGTCCCTTCCAGGGTGGATTTACATATCGTCTTCAAGGTGTATGTACCATATTCTCCACTTCAACCCTCTCTGTTGAAAAAGTTGAGCAATGAAAAGTTAAAATATATTAACAAAATAAAATCTCACCTTCTTCTACAACCTTCATTATATTTTTGTAAGGCAAATCATTATACACTTTCACATCAAATCCTAAATGTTCTAAGCTTTCTTTAAGGTTGTCACGGTCTACATTTGTTCCAGATCTAGATTTTAGTTTCTGGATTCCAAAGTTTTCATGATTCAATATTATGGCTATTCCTCTTTTTGGATGACACATGTTATAATACATAGCATCCATTTCAGAAGCCATGTATGCAACCACTGCACTTCCATTGCTAGAAATGTGATGAAAAAATTAATAATACTGTATCAAACAAAATAATACTTGTTTAGAGGGTAAACAAAATTGCTATGAATTTGACAAGCGATTATATTAACAATGTGAAATTTTAAATATTCCATGATTACAGTAAACCTGTCTAAGGAGAACGTATTAAGGTGAAACCTGCTTTGCGGAAAAAGTTCTCAGACGGATACAAAGTACACTGGATATTGAAACTTGCGAGCATTAGAGCGGTGAGGAATTTTTAGTTCGATGGTAAATTCTGAATAAGACAGAAAACAAATATTGTTTCAAAATTAGACATTGACTTTTAAGTGTAGCAATAATGTACCAAGAAGCACTCAAAGCTATGCTCATCCATTTTGCTTTCTCAGCAATCCTCCTCCAAGCGCCACTGTACCTAAGGTAACGCATTATGACTTCGAGTCCTTCCCTGACTGTTGTTGCACAACGTCGCAGCCTTACGCGTAGCACTAAAACTCCTAATATTCTATCATCCATTAGCCACGCCGGAAATGGCATTCAAAAAGAGTGTATAGACTCCTGCCAACACATTGCAGAATACACTACCTACACAAATCAAAGGATGAATACACAAGAATTGACGGTGTTACAGAGGTTTCCGAGTACATTAATCCTTCAGTGGTCGCGTGATTACTATTATAATCCAGTATTATTTATTTGCTGTTTACAGCGAGTTGACAAACATTTGACATGGAATTTTCAGTACCTTTCATAAGGCCCCAGATATTGAATTTTAGCGAAATATGACTCGTGATGCAGCAGTCTTGCAGCGGATTGCTGCAAGAGCGATAACACCGGAAGCAACGGATTGCAATGGTAATCCACGCGACCACTTGCCATTCAGTTTCTGACCTATGGAGGACATCACGAATATGGCTACGTAAATATTCTAAATGTTTACTCTAAGAACAACAGGGGAGAAACGTTGACTAGGATGAGATTTCTTAAGGATCTCGCTTTGTCCCTTTTGAAACAATGAATGAAAAGGACGATCGAGAGAAAAACTGTGCCGCCAGCAATAAGAATACATGGGATACTTCTGCTGGAAATCAGAAAAGGGACGGAGGGGTCCGTGGAGTCATCAAAGTGCAACGTGGGTCGTTTTTTTCTCTGTGGAAATAAAGCACTGAACAGTATTACGTATATCATGTTCAGTGGGTGTGCGCGTAATGAAAATATGTGTAAGATGTTCATCAGTTGTTGACACTGAATCACGTTCAGAAAACAGGCCACAAATGTTAGAACAATTCTGTCAAACTGTTGTTAATAATCATAATTCAAAGTATATCAAGTGCACAAAACATATAGAGCACAAGACTTTTCAAAAACAAAAAATGTATTTGCATATATTTTAGTATATTTATTTAAAGGCATTGTACATGTAATTTTGTCTGCATTTCATAGCATTTGCAATATATCAACGTTCTAATAAAGTTAATAATATTTTGTAACTAGTCAGTGTTTCAGACACCATTTCTCGTCTATATTTGAAATAGAAGGTGTTTTTTCGTCAAATATGATAATTTTTAATAAATTTTTATTTATAAATAAGAATTTTTTAAAATAAATTACAATTGTAATCCACGCGACCACTCGCGTTCCAATTTTGAACGCGACCACTGAAGGGTTAGTTTTGTTTTTTAGTAGATTGGGATTTCCCAAACACGTACTACAGTTCGAACTTACCCCACAACTGCATATGCAACGGTGGAATGGCGAAGCAAACGAAAACGGTACACTCAGAATCTAGGGCCTCTACTTAGCAATATCTATTTTAAAAGGGTAGACAGAAGTCTGGACGTCTGCCTATTCATTTCCTATAAAACAGCGATGTCAAGGTTGCATATGTGCGGCAGTGGTATACCTCGCTTCACCGTGGCGTACCTATCAGCGCAACTAATGTTGTGAAAGAAAACTGTTGGAATTTCTTCAGCGTCAAAATATTGGTAATTGTGTAAAATGTTAATGATGTAATCAACTACATCTACTAAAGAAGTAAATTATAAATTAGTGGTACGTATTTTCAGCATTTTTCAGTGGTATGTATTTTCATAAACAGCACGTACTTTCTCGTCAATATATTCATGAACAATCACACGAAAAGTACTCGAATTTTCCAAAATTTGTACATTATTTTATTTCAAAATCTACTTTTAAGGAACAGATTTCATTAAGGAAAAAATCCTATAATATTTTAGTGGCAGGAAGACGCCGGAAATATATTGAACTTTTCCAATTTTCAAAAAATCACAATTTTTATTGAACACGAGACCTGCACAATTATCTTAAACGTCCTTCATATTTTCCAACAACAAAATGTAAATAAAATCCATGGTGTCATTTTTTTAACGTTTTGAAAATGTCCCAGGGACTCCATGTAAAGTAATCCCCAAGATTATAATATCGATGGCAAATGCAAAGGCCGCGACATCAGTCAGATCTATTGGGACATCAGTAAGATATATTATCAATTTTCAAGACAATCGACTGAACGATTTAGCCGCTAGTTCACAGACGGTCAGAGACGGATGGACAGACAGACAGACAGACAGACAGACAGACAGACAGACAGACAGACAGTCAGACAGACAGTCAGACAGACAGTCAGACAGACAGTCAGACAGACAGTCAGACAGACGGACGGACGGACGGACGGACGGGTGGATGGACTTACGAACGAACGGACAAACGCCGGAGAGACGTTTTGCCGCCATTCAATTTTGCGATATCAAGGATCCACAAAACGGATTCTGATATCCCACGGGAGAATTTTTTTTCTAAATTTAGCAGCTGGATTTACCCACTTTTTCGTTACCAAGGCCCTGTAAAAAGAGTTTATTTGCGGATAATGTTTCGTCGTTTTTTCGCGCAGCATTACATAACATTCTACTCCGTAGCAATAAAGTAAGAATAAATTAGCTAAGAGTACATAGTCACAATATTTATAACATTTGCAATTTACAAAAATTCAGTAACTTTAACTAAAATGAAACCCGCGCATTTGTTTAAGCGTCTTGGGCGCTATCTGAGAAAAAAAAAGAAAGAAAAAATTTGGAACAGTTTTTGAGAAAAACATTTTTTATAATGTGCCATTCCATCAAGCACAAAACACGCGCAAATTACTCGTATGTTCTAAAAATTGTTCCTGGGATTATTTAAATGTTGTTTCAGAAAATATTGCATTATGGAAGAAAATTTCTGTCATCAAGGTTGTAGTTTTGCAGTGGCCTTAAATGCGATTTTCGAAAATAAAGAGAGTTCACCAAAGTGTCACCTGCGTCGTTTTAAAAAGAGTGCTGTGCTTTATTCGAGAGAAAAAAAACAAAGAAAAAGTGGTACCGTTTTTTTAGAAAATAATATTTTAAAAATTGCCTTATTTCACGCAGAATTACACAAAAAATACTCATTTTAGGAAAATTATGCATGCTCTTATTTAAAGATCTATCTTTGAATATCAGATTTCATTAAGGAAAAATCTTTATCTTTAATATTTTAAGTTGTAGTGGAAGCAGCCGAAGAACATTTAACTTTTTACGAGTTTTTCCGAAAGAGAGTCAAGGGGAGTTAAAACTTACGGGACTGAGCCATTTTGAAGCTTTCGTTTTACTCTCTTTAAAGCAGTTCAATAAAACTTTCCATTGTGTCAATTTTTGGGAAAATTTTGAAAATGTTCACGCACCTCTGGTTTCAGTTGTAAATTTGACCCAAAACTGAAAATGACGTGTTCACGATAGAGTTTCTGTAGAAAATTCAATGAAACAATGACGTTTTACAGGTAATGCGAGATATTTGAATGAATATCTAGAATAATGATATTTGATGCAGATATCGTTTAGATTTATCACTCCCTTAATAGAATAATTATTTACTGCCTTTATCATAAGTTACTATAATGTACTGGTATACTTTTTTTCATCTACTAGGTACCAACGACGGGGCTAAACCATGTTCTACGAGACCCAACATTTTAAAATGCGGGACAATAAACCATAATTAAAGAATCTAATAGACGTTTAAAATTTTGGTGCCGAACGCACCAATAAATTTCGTACATACGACATATTCATTAGCCAGAACTGACTTGGTTCACTGCGCATTTGCAGAATCTTTATTCTCAGAATGCTTCTCTGCGGAGATCCCCAACATAAATCTCTCTCCTGTTGCAGCTGGCGTGAGTACCACGTGGAACCTGACTGGCACGCACATCAAGAAACGCAACCAGAATTACGTGCGCCTCGACCACTTCTACATGTTCCCTGAGGTGGAGGACATGAAGGTGTACGCGTCCAACCTCTTCACAGGCAATGAGGACTTCAGTGAGTATTGCCGCCTTCCTCACCCCAACTTTCTTTCCTCCTTTACTTATTTTCAATGATGTTGGGATGGCGATAGCAGAGGAATGGAAAAGGAAAGATGAAGGCCGTCATGCAGATGCTCTTGGCATTTTGTTTTTGGAAGTGATCAGGGTGACCACTGATCAGAGCAGTTGACCTGAAATTCCATCCCGTCTGGCGTCACCAAGTAACCGGTAATAAAAACCAATTACAAGCTTACGAAAGCCTAGTGGTGCTAAAACAGCACGTACTTCTTTGCCTTTAGTAATGGCTATGCAATTCTATTTATTCCACAATTTCTCTTCGAATTAACACATCTCAGTCGTCATTTTTTGTAAAACTCATTACTAGGCCGCGGAACATCATGCAATTGCATATTTTTACTGATTGCGCATATCCAAAGGAAATGTATATAACTTTGCCTATCACCAAAAATAAAACAAAAGTAACCAATTTTTATTTTGCATAATTGCATATTTCTGGGATTTTTTCATTAACTGCATATTTTTATTTATTTATGCGGCATATTTAAGGGCATATATTCCAGGTTTTTGCGTAGAAGTGGGTCAAAGTGAGATATTTCGTTGCTTAATAACTTTTTATTAATTATAATAATGTTGAAAAATGTTATTATACGCGTTTTGTACTACAATGTAAATGAATTTATAGTAATGTTATCTGTTTCTCACTATATTTTCGTTTAAGGCTTATTCTGAGTTTATTATATTGCTTATATTGCTATAGCGCTTATATTGCCAATTTTAAGTGCATAGTTGCATGCATAATTTCAACTTTTTTAGTGCATGAAGTTCCGGGGTCATCTCATTATAAATGGTGGAGAATTTGGTGCGAAAATTAAGTATTTTCAAACAAATGGGCGGCGGCGCTAGCCGAATTTGTTTACTACGCTTCGTGAAGTCACGAAGGTTAAGCGTATTCGAGACTCGCCTTTGGGTTCCGTGGTTGGGTGACCGGCCAGGAACCCCAGGATCTTTCAACGTCGAAGCCCCTGGCCGAAGGATAAGGCACTGACTGACTGCGACGTGACGAGACGGCAAATGTTAAAATTGCACATTGTGGAGGATTACTCTCTAGTGCAAAGCGCTCAGCACGCCTTAAGGGGCTTGGAGGCGCATTGCGTCGGTATGGAGCCGCAACAAATTTATAAAAAATAAAAAAAATAAAAGAAATATTACCCGGCCCTCCAAAGTGGGGATTGAATCGTTGGGCCAGCTCCCCAGCATTCGTAAAAACAAACTCTTGCTAAAAGAAACCCCGATAAAAAATAAAAAATAAAAAAAAACAATCACACAAAGTTGACAACTATAACTCCTAAATCGTTTCACAACAATATGACGTAATTCACAGAAATTCGCGAACGTGACGCGGAATTCCATTGTAGCATTCCCAGCATTGTTGATCTTCCATAAAAGTAAGCAATTTTTATTTTTTATATTTCAAATAGATTTTAAATAATTTCTAAAAGATTAATGCTACCATTAATTACGAAGCACCCAACTGCCTGGAATAACGTTCACGAAACGCGGTAAATTCGGAACGGGCATTTATTTTTGTCGACAAAGAAAATACACAGAAAATACTCATATTTTCCAAAAATGCAACATGACGTTATTTGAAGATATGTTTTTGATGAACATTTTTCAGTAAGAAAAAATGTATCTTCATAATTGTAGTTGTAGGAAGACGCCGAAAATTTTTGTATTTTTATTTTCGAAAAATCAGCGTTTTAATGAACATAAGACCTACATTATTCTCTTAAGCGTTCTTTACGATTTATCAGGTTGGTTTCAAGAAAATAAAAATTGCCTATGACATACAATTTCGCAAAAAAATACACATGTTTTTGAAAAACTGAATATGACATTTTTATGTTTTTCATGAAGAGATTTCATTATAAAACAAATGTTTAGCTTCATAGTTTTAGTTGTAGGACGACGCCGAACAAATTTTGAATTTTTGCAATTTTCGAAAAATCAGTTTTCAACGAATATGGGACATGCGCCTTTCTCTTAAACGTCCTTTACGCTATCCAAAGAGTTTAATCAAAAACGTTGGAGCTATTTTTTCGAAAATTTTGAGAATGTCCCAGGGGCTTCATGTAAAGTACCCCCAAAATTAAAATATCGGTTTCAAATTCAAGTGCCGCGACATCAGTCAGATCTATTGGGGAGTATCAATTTTGAAGACAATTGACGACTGAACGGTTTGACAGGAGTATTTTGGGCGAAATTGTGTGTCAAAGATTGGCAATTTTCATTTTCCTTAAACCATTTTTGCTACAAACGGCACAAAATATTTCGATTACAATTATGAAGATACATTTTTTCTTAATGAAATGTGTTCATCAAAAACAAACCTTTAAATAAGGTCATGTTGAATTTTTCCAAATTTGAGTACCTTTGCGTAATTTGGCGTTGGTCGTCCGCTCTTGCGCTTCATGAACGTAAAATTAATGGTGTTTCAAGCAGATGGGATGCTACGTAAGTTAGAATTTGTATATTAATTCATATTTCTTTGTTCGATTCTTACATTGAAGCTTTTGTTATACGTTTACAAATTAATATTTTAGAAATTCTTTCAAACCTATTTGAAATATATGAAATAAAAATTGCTAGTATTCAGGGAAGATCAGATTGGAATGCAACAATGGCATCTCGCGTCGCGACTAGCGAATTTCTGTGCATTACGTCTCCTTGTTGTGACATGATTTAGCTGTATTAAAATAGTTATAATTGACAAATTTGTGGTGATATTAGCTTGAAAATATTTAGTTTTCGTACCAAATATTCTACCATTTATAATAAGTTTTACGAAAAATAACGACTGAGATGTATTAATTTGGAGAAAAATTGTGGTATAAATAGTATTACATAACCATTACTAAAGACGAGAAAGTAGGTGCTGTTTTAGCCTCACTAGTTTTTTTGTTAAAATAGTTCTCGCGACAACCCAAGGTGCCTCACACTTGATCAATCACCTTACTTTAACCTGTTAACTTATCTGTTTTGTTGCAAATTAACGTTCGGATAAAGTCTGAAATGATCCGTTCATCGTCATTCTTACAACTTTAACCACACTGTGTGACTAACGTGCAATGTATTCGGGTAATCCTAAAATTGGTCATATTTTGGTCTTAAACCGTGAGATAAAACCAAATAAGGTAAACAAACAAGCAATGATGTTTCAATAGCCTCAAAAGACTGCGCTCAATCTCTTTAGATTATTGACACCCTGTCTCCTGATTCACTCCAAATCCTTAAAAATATCAAACGTGTTTTATGTCTGTGTTTATCGTTTACAATTACACGTGTTTATATTTACCCCAGTTTAACTGGCTGTACTCATGTTCTTGATAACCGCATTTCCATTTTCCTACATTACATTGAACCTTGCAAAATATAAAGAACATTCCAATGCTGATAGGCCAACTCGAACGTATTCAGTTTCCTAGAAATCTCCAGAGTGAAAATTGCAATGACCCATTTGCTTCTGAAGAATAAATATACTAGCTTTACTCACATTCAGAAAATGAAGTATAGATTGAGAATGTAAGCTTCCGCGGCCGGATTCAGTAGTTACTTGGCTGTCTGCGAGACGCCGCGTTCTAGACAGAGGTGCCGACGTTTCGGCCGCCATTCTGCGTCCTTCCTTAGGACGAAATGCCCGAAATGCGTCTCCCGGACAGGCAAGTAGCTACTGCAGCGTGAATTGGCTGGCGTAACAAATTGCTGAAGTTCTTACTGACGTGCCCAGATCGAGCGGCGCTGCAGTTCGCCAACGACTTCTGGCCCGTCATCTACGAAGAGCTGCTGCCGTTCGCCAACGAGGCGTGGGACAAAGTGATGCGCGGCAGCGCCAACAAGGTCTTCCTCAAGTTCCCCTTCGACACGCTGTTCCCGGCTGCGCCCGCCGCGTAGGCCGCCATCTTGGCGACCGAGCCCCGGCCAGCAGCGCCGCGCGCGGACGGTGCAGTGCAAGTGACCTCCCTCGGACACGGCTGCTTCTCAGAGGGACAGTTGACAAGTGACCGTAGTGCGTTGTTTCAGACATGCGCACAGAGGCGCTGACCCGCCGTGTGGTTTCGAGACACGTGGTCCGTGTATGCGTACAAACAACCACTTAGCTTTACAACTGCATTGCCAGAAAGTCGAGGGACTTAAAATATCAAACGTGTTGCTTTGTGGGAGATTTAAAAACATTAAAAGGCTGGTGTGTTTCCAAACGTAACGTGGAGTCGTTGATTTATTATCAAACCTTAAAAAAGGAAAGAAATGATTGAAATAATGTTTATTAAAATATAAAAGGAAAAAAAGATCATTCGTTTTGGAAAGAACTATTCATTGCAGAAAATTTTTAAATGTCTTAGTGTTCATGACAATGCGACTCACATTTTCTGGAGAAAACAAACAACTGTTTAATGGAAGACACTTTCACTCACAACATAGTGCATACTGTACATTACTGTTCTTGAGACTAAATGTATTTACAAGTGTTTAAGTTGTATTAATTTTTACAGATGCTAAATCGGACGACTTGCCAATCACATCTGATTTATCATGAACATTCAAAGGTGCTATTTAAATGCAGTGCATTTGTTATTTTGAAATGCATGCTGTGAATAAATATATGTATACGTATCAATAAAAACACGTAAAAACAATACCATAAAATTGTATCAATTTTGCAAATAAATTACTTTACAATAGAATGCATTGTTATTTTTTGTTTCTAAAAAGCAAGGACGTTGCTTGCTTTTTGCCGAGTAACGAACATTCGGCGCTCGTCCTACCCACTGCGCCCTCTTTCGGACACATCAAAGGAAACGAACATTCGCCGAACACTTCAGCTGTTCGGGATTGGGCGAGCAGTAGCTCGCTGCTCGGCGAATGCCGAATGTGTGGAGCTGCCTTTAAGGGCGCTCGTCTGCGCTATTTCGTCCGGCCCCTCCGGCCCCTTGAATTAGCCCAGCCGCATCTGGGTTTGTCGTGCGAGACGAAGGTGTTGATCGTCAGCATGGGGATCATAAATACTCGCCCATGGCCGTATGCCGACTGCCTTCAACGCAGGCCCATCTCACTCTCACAAATAGGATAGGGCTCTCTTGAGAGTATTTTGTGAGAGCGAAAATCTACATACGCAGTAACTGATCCACATCTACGCGATATATTTCATGCCACCGTAGAGCTCAGAATTATTACAAATGTATAGCTCCGACCCTCCCTAAACCCTTAGGATGTATTATAAATTCATCATGGGCAGTCTACGCAGCTGCTACTGGAACAACTTCTTGTCAAACGGTCGAAAGGAAACGATGCCTTTAAATAGACTTATTTTTATATTAATATTATGCTTACTCAGTTCAATTTAGTGAAATAAAATTGAATCCGTCACTTTGACGAATTGCATTGAATGAAAAATTGCTGAAAGTAGAATTAGTTTAAAAAAAAGAAAAGAAAACTTGCATCTCCCGGACCCAAAGCTGTCCATCCCCGAGATTCTCAATAGCCGGCGCCTAAAGAAGCAGGATTGTACGAGTATTGCGCTTGGGGCTCAAAAGAAATGTAACGTATGCAAATTGTGAGCTTCATCAATGTGTTCTCTCGGCACGTTTCATTACATCCGGTGTCCAACATGTGGTTGAAGCGCTTTTCGTTACAACTTACATGCACTATACTACTACAAATGTCGGGGGATCAGTCGGGATCTTGAAGCTTATCTCGCTGGTGTTAGGTACCTGTTTAGGGAAAATCCCGCTTGCCGACGTGTAGATCGGCTCCAGATCTCACCGTCCAGCGGGGAAGATCAACGCCACCTCCCGAGTTAGAATATGCACTACGCTTACGGGACTGACGACCATAGCAGTTATATCGGCCGGAAAGACGAAATTATCAATGTAGGAGAATTATTTCAAGGAATAACAACAATAACAAAGAATATACTGGAGGGCCAGAGGTAGAGGAAGGGGCGCCGCCGCAGTTTTTTCTATACGTTTTGGCCTAATACCATCGCAATCAGCTGTGCTACTTATTCGGCACCTATTGCACGATTAGAGTCTCAATTCTAAAAATGGTCCGTAGAATTTTCGTTTGCGACGTATAACTGTCAACAGGTCAGACTGGAGCAACTTGTGTTGTTTACGTTTTACAATATTTATTCGATCATCGTTGTAGCCTGTCTGTAACTCCAACTGGATTACAGGCGAAAAAGTTAGGAATTCATTTTCAGAATTAGGGGTTCGCATGTAGGTCATGCGTAAGTTATTACCGGGAAAGAATAGATTTATATACAGCTAACCCTAGAAATACGAGAGTAAAAATAGTCAAATGCATTCCTAAGACTCGTAGAGCTCACTCGCACACACAATAATTCGAATAAAAAATTGTATTTTTTCGTATCAAGACATAATATTATATTTATTGAACTCTTAGAAATACAAATTCCTTTAAGGAATCCACTTTTAATCTCAATCTGATACATTACACCCTCCTTTACCTTTATTTCCCAATCAGCCAACCTTTATCACATCTTCAGTGAATAAACAACTGAAAAATAGTCGCACTCTGACAGTCAGTTCTGTTCAGGGGCATTTACGAAAAAGAATGAATGTTAACAACATTGCCAACGCCAACAAAATTTTCCGATATAGTTGAAAGGGAAAAAATAATACAACCACTAAAATCACTGTGGAAAACTACATCTTCTATGAAGGGGGGGGGGTATTGAAGATACACCAGAAAAATATAGATATAAACGAGTGGTGCTACAGAATGGCGTAGACTTTCTCGTAGTAAAGTTTTCTAATTTCCTTGGTGTGGACTGGCTTTACGTCTTGCCCCATCCTCTTGCTAGCTGCCATCTAACGTCGTCCAAACTACATTTTTAAAACATTTTCTCAACTTTTCAGTTTCCTAATAATAGAACCGAAATATTACTTCAAGAACACTAAAGAAGAGTGAAACCTTGTCCTAAATAGACATTTTTAATTGAAAAACATAGTTTTCGAAAAACTTAATTTCAAGTCATTTGAAGTACATCCACTCACAAATGAAATAATATGCAGATCGATTTACATTTGTGTAATTTTTGAAAAAATAAAAGAATACACCAAAATGAACTTTACATCATATGAAACAGTGCAATTAGATTTATTGTTAATTCTGCAATTAAGTATAGTAACTTGGTGGCAGAATATCTTAACCTTACATACATTAAACTTACATTCATTAACAAAAAGTTACAAAAAAGGAGTTAATTAAAAATAATAATAATATAATAATAATTATTATTATTATTATTATTATTATTATTATTATTATTATTATTATTATTATTAGCGCTATCCATTGGAAAAGTTTGAAGAAAAACTTTGGAGCCATTCTTGAGAAAATGGCGTTTGCGCGTTTCTGAAAATGCAGTATTTTGAGCTCATGTTTATAGAAAACTATTGAGTTTTTTAGGAACTTTATATGACATTGCATATGTACTCATAAATACAAAAATGTGAACAAATGGCCTCTAATATTAATATTACCGACGTGTGATACAAGTCAAAAAAATTACATTTTTGTAATTTTTGAAAAAACTAAAGAATAGAGCAATATCGCGTTGTCATCGTATGGGGTCAATATGGCACTACTCCTACCAAAAGTTGAAAGAAAAAATTTGGAGCAGTCTCTGAGAAAATCTTGTTTTTAAATTTTTTTGAAAATTGCAAATATTGCTCGCCATATTGCGAGGAAACTACTAAAATTTCCAAAAAATCTGCAAGACCTTCATGAAAGAAGTAATTATGGACAACAAATTTCATTAGAAGGAAAAATCCTCTAAATTTTGTAGTTGTAGGAAGACGCCGAAGAAAATTCAAACTTTTGCAATGTTCAAAAGTTCAGAGTTAACCGTTCAGAATTAGGACCTACGCCACCTTAATAAGTGTATTTTACTCTATTCTTACAAGAAATTTAATGAAAAAATTTGGAGCTTTTTGGGGGAAAGTTTTGTTGGGGGGCTTCATGTAAAGTACCCCAAATTTTAAAGAATGTTTTTCAAAATTTCAAATCTTCAACTAGAGCCAAATGGACAGGTGTTTCTTCAACTTGGAAAAGATCGTATGTATGGTTTAGACGTTAGTAGTGTTCACAGACGGACGGACGGACGGACAGACAGACGGACGGACGTTTTGCTTTCAATTGTTTTCATCAAGGACTCACAAAACAGGGATTCTGGCTACATCACGTGTTAGGGGACTTTTTTCTCTTAATTTAGCAACTGGTTTTATCCGTTTTTCTGTTATCAGGGCCCGGCAATGAATTTTTTTTCTGCCGAAAATCCGTCGCGCAGTATTACAACACTTTCTCTATACTATGTATATTACTCCGTATATACGTACGTATACGACGTATATGAGAAAGTAAAAAAGTGATTCATATATCTTCTGTCATTGTTGTGGAAAACGAGGAGTAAAAAGCCATACCTCCGCACCAATTCGGTTTTCAACCTCTAATCACACAATCCACAAATCACCCAATAGGCCTACTCGTATTAAGACTTACCGCAGATATAAGTGAAGGCTTTCATGAAAAGAAATATACCGTAGTAATCTTCCTCGATGTAGCTGAAGCTTTTGCCCCCGTCTGACATCCAGGACTATTATACGAACCTATTCACATCGGACTCCCCCCTTTATGTTACATCCATTATCAGAAGCTTTCTTGCAGATCGCACTTTTTCAGTCCGCCTTCCTAGAGCTCTTTCATCATCTTTCTCCATAAAAGCAGGAGTACCTCAAGCTGTTCTCCTACACTATTTAACCTTTATACAGCCCATATACCATTCTCCTCACATCCATCCATTGCTGTTTGCTGATGATACTGCTATATAATCCTCAAAGCGTGATATTGACACCGCAAAGAAGACCTGCACCTCTCCCAGTTCTCCGACTGGGCCAAGAAATGGCACATTCAAATAAATCCAGAAAAAAACAAGCCAAAATATTCACGCTCCGCAGACCGCCACTGTTAAAAACCAGGACAAAATACAACTTGGCTCCCAAACAACAAGCCAGTCAAATAGCTCGGTGTTCTACTTGACAGAAGACTCACTTGGAAATCGAATATCCTTCACAGAATAACTCTGGACACCCGTAAAACACTTCAATTACATCCCATTCTCAAAAAGTCATCACCCCTGAGACTTCATGTTGCTACTCACCTATATCAATCAATGTTCTGATCCTATGCTTCTCCTATCTGAGTATCGACCAGCAAATCAAATATCCCAAAAATTGAAATATTCCAAAATAAATTCCTTCAAACCATTACCAAAGCACCCTGGTTTGTACCTTTCTCCCATTCTTACATAACAAACTCGGCATTACCCCGATCTCCGTCCATTGCTCCCTCCTATCCTCTCGCTTCTATCCCAAAATCCCCCATATTTTCTCAGCCGTACATTTTAAAATAGGAAAACAAAATCCTCATAATAATAGACAAAAGCAAGAACTACCGCTATAGTTCTTTGACCCTCCCTGACCATCATGTATCTGTTGGGGCTTCGCATATTTAATTCACAAACAATAATTTATTGAATGTACTTAACGTGGCCATGTACTAAACCATTCCTAAATAATGTCAATTTTATTCAATGGACTCGACTAAATGTATTGCACTCGGCTGCTGAGCACCTTCGGGCCAAGCAGAAATAAATTTAAAAAATTACCTCAGCAAATACATTAATTCTCAACAATATAGAGCTCATGAACCAAGTGAACTGAAAGCAATATCTAGGAGATGGGCTCCTTGAGCTCCCACTCCTACCCCGTCATATTTCTAGGGTTAAAGAGGATGCATTTTTCTGGGGAATGGACTGGCGCCATTTTTTAAGTGTCTACTACTTCCCTAAATTCCCTATTCGAGAAAATAAATAAAGAAAACATTTGGAGTCGTTTTGAGAAAATAAATGTTTCAAAATGATCTCTATTTCACGCAAAAATACGCAAAAACTACTCAAATTTTCGAAAATTGTACAAAATCGTATTTAAAGATTTATCATTGAAAAACAGATTTCATAAAAAAATATATCTTAAATATTGTAGTTGTGGGAAGATGCTAAAAATAATTGTGCTTTTGAAATTTTCGAAAATTCTGAGAGTTACAAAAATGGGAACTCCTCTGTTTTTTAAAAGCTTTTTACTCTTTCCGAGTAAAAATCCAAAATTTCGGAGCCACTTTTGAGAAAATTTTGAAAATGTTGAGACTTTATGTAAAGTACCCCCTAAAATCAAAATATCCGTTTTAAATTCGTAGAGCCTTGAGTTCGGCCATGTCGATCAAGGAATAATTTTGGAGAAAATCGTCTGAACGGTTTATGCGCTAGCCTTATCCCGTACGGACAGACAGACAGCCGTTTTGCTGTCAACCAATTTTTCGGAATCAAGAACCCTCAAAACATGGATTCCAGGTACGCAACGGGTTGGAGGAAAAAATTTACTACATAGAAGAATAAGATTTATCATATTTTTCGACTACAGACCCTACAGTAGGAATTTTTTGACGAAAAGTCGTTTATGTACGCTCCAAAATTACATTTACCACGTAAGTATACAGAATGGCGAGAAAGTGCAGTGCAAGTTCACGTACCATATGAGTTGCCTCTGTGTAGTGGTACGAAATAGGCACATAACATCTAGAAATTTGTATTTTTGTGAAAATCCATTTTAAGCTCAAAAATGCCTAAATTTTCTTACCACATCCCAATTAAAAATTCATGCGTAAATCACTGACCTCTTATTTGATAACCATGATTACATTACTATTCGCCGAATAACGAATGTGTGGAGCCGCCTTAATAGAGATGTCCAGAACTTGTGACCTTTAGTAGTTCGGAGGGCAGCCCCCATCGCCTCTGGTGACGAGCGACAGGCTTGCTGGAAGCCGTGAGCTTATGGATAAAACACGACATACGTGTCGATTTTCTTATAAAACGTCATGATCATTCTTCATGAGGTTTGCCTCTGCCTACAATGATTTAAAAACGTTTTTTGTTTTTGTTTAGGTACTTTCCTCGCAGTGAATGTCCTTTTTCTCTAAAGTAAGATAATTTTTCACGATATCTAAGTTGTGTTCAGTAGTGGACTGGGGCAAAAGAGACCAGGAGAGACAAAGTAAGACTTTTTAGATACCTAATGTTCCCCAAAACCAGGAATGTATAATTATAGCATCGTCGGAACAAAGAGGACAAAAGTAGATTTCTGCTTTGAAGCAAGAAAAATTAAATGGTTGTTTCAAGTCAATAGTAAATTACTGGTTCTGCCCATCCTCGTAATTCGCAATTCATACGCCTAAACTTTTCCTGCCATTTTCGGATTATTCACGTAAAAACGTATGTACATTTTCCAATTTTTTGCTATAATATAAACAGCACACTAAAGGATATAGCTCTCAATAAATAAGTTGCCATTTACTTATATTGCCTGAACGTGTTGTACAAACACAGCATCAAAATATGTATGAACCACTAAAATTCTGTGGACTTTCAAGACTTTATTTGTGTAAAAGCTAAGCCATCTTCTTCAAGACATTTGTGTAAAAGCTAAGCCTAAAAATTACGTAGGTCACCAAATCAGTTTTTTCTGCCACCAGGGCTATCAAGTCGTGTCTCAATCGCTTTGCAAGAAATGACATCAAATGTTGATTAGAACTTACCAAGCAAAAGATATTGAAAATATATATCATATAAAATGTTAACATTAAAATCGTTGGGAATAACAATTAGTATTTTAAGCGTGTGACTTGATGATTGAAATTCTACCATCAAAATTTGAGTTCAACAGGAAACTGCAAACAGTTTTTAAAAATATAAAAAAGTTCAACATATTTTTGTATTTAACCATATAATTATATAGATTAATATATTGAAAAATTAATAGTTAATTATAATAAATTCTGGTTAACTTAGTGTTGAAAGTTCCCCCAATCCATGAAAAATTTCGTACACTTTTGGGACTGTGTTTATGAACACTGGATTTTTTTTCCAAACGATTATTTAAGTTTAAGGTAGGTAATATTTCCCTCGACGTTAATAATTAAAACAAATTATACAATAAATATACAATAAATATTTAAAAAGCCTAAAGTTTATAAAATTTACGGGAGTTATTTTTACTCTAATAGCACAGAGGCTCGAAATTCGTTGGCACTTATTACCGATGAAAGGGTACATGGAACCAAACGCTTCATACATTTCATATTATTTCAGCAGCACCTTATCATCATCATGATGGTCATGGCAATATTTACTTCGAAACACTTTTAAAAAAAAGTAGCGACTAGACGTGTTGATAAAGTAGTGCTTTATTAAATCCAATTTTTCGACGAAATGCGCAGCCAGAACCTAAATAAACCGAAAGAAAGCAAATATCAATGTAAATAACAAATGTGATAAGACACACACACCTCGGCAACCGCATAATAAACTTAGTCGAAGTTCTCTAGGAATCGCTTACGCGCACAGCAGAGGTCGCCACCAAACACTTTCCCGCTAAAAGTTGTAACGTCATTCTGCACATTATGAGCGTGCATTAGCACTACACATTTGCAAAGTGTGTGTGTGTGTGTGTGTGAAAATCCTGTTTCCAAATAAAATTCGCGGCCTGTTTGTTGTTGTTGTTGTTGTTGTTGTTGTTGTTAGTTCACGGTCATCGACCCCCGAAGCGTGAGGCAGTTTGCCGTTGACAGTGTGCTTTGCTTGTGAAATAAGCATCGCAAGCGTCCTCTGGTCTGCCGCGCTTTCTTCTGCACGTTTTCAATGTGCCAGGTTAAAAATGATTATTTGTCAATGTCACTCCTAAATATTTATTTTACACTTTTGGCCCAGTTAATTGCGTCTCACATAGCGCGAGCGGCCTCGGCTGCGTGAATCAACCCACCCCCGCGCGAGAGCTAACTTGTACAGTTTTGTGAACGCACGAAGTGCAATGTACGTTCACGCCACTGCGGTGCGACCATTCCTACCCTTACGGGCATCTATGGCCAATCCTGCAACATGTAAGAAAAAACATATCAAAAAAGATTTTAGCCAACTGGCGCGCGCATTGCGTGTGCAGTAATTCAAGGCTTATATTTCAAGTCTCAGAACCAAGTCAACCCACCCGCGCGCTTTGCACTCTCGCATATATACCATAGACTAAAGAGGCATACATCTTTATGTATATACCATCCAGGCCACGTGACACGCAACGTCATCTCGCTTTCGCGCGGCACTCCATGCCACGTGACCGTCGCATCGCCACGCATTTTGGGCATCCCTTCCCATGGATTTGTGGATGTTCCCAAAATACCTCGGGGTGCCTCCGCCTATTCATTGTACTTCCTTTTTCCACCCAGTATTCTCTGGCGCCCTAATCCTGCGACGTGGTGCCTGCAAGGCGCCGGTCTTCTGCTAGTGTTAATACCAGAGAGTATACTATGGTTAATACAATACGTTACATTACGTTCACGAATTTATTCTGGAAACTCCCTATGCAACGCCTCTTTTGAAGGTTAGTTATTCTCTGGTTAAAATTTAAATGCATTTGACATATCAGCTAGAACGAGGTTATCCAATCGGGCGATTCAATTTTAACTAGAACTGCTACAACAATACACACTTTCTCGCGTTATTGGAAATGGTTAGGTCAGGGGCGTTTATTCCATGGGAGCAAGGGAAGCTTTGCTTCCCCTGTAATTTCTAAGGATATCTTACATTTTAATACTTGACTAGTAATATAGAATCATTTTCTTGTAATCCAAGTCAAATCAGTTTAAATTGGGGGCGTCCAATCTTATCTTTACAAAATGAGCACATAATTATTGTCACCAATAGAGTAGAGTTCGCCTGTAAAGCTCTTTGGAAGCACTGGGCAAATACCACCTTCAAGATGATCTTGACTGGACTGACTGCATCCAACATCTCATTGGGAATGCTGTGGTCAGCAGATATATGCTGGCGCGTGTGGTGGGCGCGCGCAGGCTCATTCAGTCAAGCTCGCTTTTGGAAACAATCGGCCAGTTGCCTACACCGTGAATCAGGGCACGCGTGGTGGGCTCCGCATGTGCTTTTCGGTTCAGTGTTTAAATTATCCATTTGTAGCCTTATCCATGTAAATAATTAAAAATTACCATTTGAAATATCATTTCTTCCCTAGGAAAAAATCACCACATACCCCTGGGTTACGTAATATTGAAATAATGTTATTTCAGTCATACTAACCATTACGGAATGGACAGGCAGTGCTAAGTTTTAAAATAAATAAAAAAGTACTTGATGTCCAAGGAAGCCCTCCTCGAAAGTAATTCGTAAACTGGCTGTCGTGCGAAGGTAGACATTGATATATTACGTAACCGACCTTAATAATGCGAGAATGTATGTGCTGTTCAGCACTTCTGGTTTAAATGTATATATCACGTCGCTTCGTTTCTACTTACATTTCGGATTTTTTTTTAAATTACATTATTGCATTTGTGAGTAAAGTGCTTCAAATGATTTCGGAAAACTCCTAAGTTTTCCGTGAAAATGAGATCCAAATTGAACATTTTCAGAAAGGCTTTTGAACCTTTATTGGGGATGGTAACGTAAAATTATTACAAGTTCTACTCTCACTTGAAATATTTCAAACGAAGCGCTCACGGTGCATACCTGCAATTTTTATAGTAGAGGACATTTTTCTCAAATACCGCTCCAAAGTTTTCAATGAAATTTTCCTTACAGGGCCAGGTTTTAAAGTGTTCTTATTAGTTTTTTTTAGTCCTCGAATTAGGGAACCAAGAAATTGAGAAAATGTGAAAAAATTTCCTTTAGGAGGCAATAGAATTCCAGTTGCTGGGAAAAGGGTGGGGGAAATCAAAAAGAGCTAGCCCAGACTAAAGAGAATAAAAAAAAACGTAATAAGAGGGAATCTGTGCCATTCTGTAGCACCACTAGCTTCCAGTGGCAGAGAGAGATAATGTATACCAATTTTATGAGTATTATTTTTTTCCACAGAACATACAAACATCAAGTAACATTTTAAATTATTTTTCCGACCACAAAATTTATTTGTATTATCTTCAATACATTTACAATTAATATATTTTTTTCCAAAGATAATTTCAAGTAGTACCTTACACATGAAAAACATTTCAATAGAAACATTCAATTAAATACATACACTACAATATTTTTTTAATGAAAATTAAAACAATGTCTTAAATAAACAGTTTTCAAACTCAAAACACATAGCAAACAATTACATAAATAATCTGAAAGGGAATGAAAATATTTGTCAATTGAACTTATGGCTAGCACAACTGAACCATAAAATACTTACATATTTAATGATAAAAATGCTTTAAGAGTACCCAGTGAGCTCCAAAATATTCACACACATTAAAATCTTTTCAAAGCATTACTTCACATCATTACAGTATTCAATAAATCATTACAGTTTTCTGAAGCACTCTTAATCTATACTGCAACAGTATAACTTATTTAGAAATGGAAAGAGGCACAGAATATACAAGTCACTGGAAATCAAAATTCTAAAGAAAACCATCAAATTTAATTTATATTTTGTGCCATTGTCTATAGATAAAGAAATTTTATTCCATCTAACATCAAACAACTTGAAAAATACTTCAGTGATTGTCCGAACAAAAGTAGAACAACCCTACTTTTTCAGTTGTGTGTAGTGAAAGTGGAACACAAAATTCACTTTCTTGGAATCTGCTCACTGAATGAAAAAAGGAACATATGCTCAGCTGTCATACAATTGGTTTACACAAACAAAGATCTACATTTATCTGAAAAATTTACTTCCGCTTCCAGTCAATATAGGATGCATGGGTTGCACACTCAGCTCAATGAGGCAATAGTCACCAGACATTATTGGCAGAGCAAGCACTGCTCTACATCTATTGAGGTTTTAAGTTTATATCGTATCACAGCATACCTTGTTGTGGAAGCTGGCAAAATGTTTAATTGGATATTAGACAACAAGCACCAGAGAGCAACTTTTGGTCACTTGTTAGTCTCAAGTCATTATTTATTCCTTTGAGAGCAGACGAATACAGTAAAATTTCTCTTGATTTCTTTTTGTCTTTTCACGTGACATGTGCAGATCAAAATAAAGTACTCCATGGTACGAGTATAACAGCTTGGGTAAAAAGGATACAAATGTGTTGCTGTAATTGTTTTCAATTTTCATTAACTGGTATGACCTTGTAAACAAATGTAATTAGGAAAAACGGAAAGGCAATATTTTTTGATCCTTGGATAATACTCTTCCCTACTAACAATATATTAGTTCTCTCTCTTTGGTGCCTGGATGTACCACTCAGAATACATCAAGAAGACTTTTCTCCCATATAATGTAACACAAATAACCAAATACGAGGAGCAACTGACGATTCAATGCATTCTGATCTTTTTACCACAAGACAAATGTCCAGGTACATTATAAAGTAAAATGTTTTGTTCATTATGCTTACTATAACAAAGATTCAGTATTCTACATATCACAGGATCAAGGAAATTAAAAAAAAAAAAAGTTTAAAAAAACTCATCTAATTGCCATGGTACTAATTTGTCATTACATGTGAAATTTATTGGTCATTGTGGTTATGTAGATGTCAAATTAAGAAATTTATATTAACAAACAAAACTTACAGTTCCAAACTGTACAAAAATATTTAAATGACTTTTTCTTTAGCATACAATGGCTATTGAGGTGATTGCCATTACAAGTAGGATTTAAGATAACTTCAGCTACAGAACACTGTTCAATTTGAAATGAGCTACAAATGTTGACTATGGCCAATATTCCTCAATCAAGAACTTGCACAAGAATTGAAAATGCTATTAGAAAAATCAGTATGTGTATATAATTAATCCTGAAAGTTGTAAAATCAAGTTTTTCTATAAATGAATAACAAATTGTTCTGACATTCAAATCAGTTTCAGCATATTTTTTAGCTGAATTTTAAGATTTCCTTTACAAAAGCAACAAAAGGATTTAAAGGGCAAACACAAAAGGTAGATTTTAAAGGAACCTGCACAATATTTACATCATGAAAATTTTAATAATTTTCTGTGATAAAGAAATTTTACAAAGATGTTTTCAACTGTTTACAAACAAGTTATATGAGGAAAGACACCACTTATTTGCAGACCGTCTTTTAAAAATCTCTAATTTTAAATAACTCTTATACTACAAGTTAAACGAATTATGAAACAGTGTATCACTTACAATTTGGTCAACAAAATGAAATGAATTATCTGCAAACTGACAGCATCTTTTTAGAAGACTGAATATTAACATAACAAAAACTTTTAAAAAATCAAACAAACAATTTACCATCTGCATTTTAAGAACCATCAAATGATAAGGTTAACTTGTGTACCTTGCTGAAATGTATTTACATCTGTAAAGTATTTTTATATGTGTCAATCTCCTACAATACATTTACTCCCAATACATCCAGCCTTTTTCCCCCATTACAACAACCAATGGAAAGGACGAGAGAAAGTAGTCCTTTTCACGACAAAGTATGGAAAGGACTACACATTGTTTAAACTAATCTACTTTCTTCTCCTTCACATTTCCATCCTGCAGGAGAGGGTATGCATTTGGCTTCTAACAAAGTCTCTTTATAGCCCAATCCTTACTGCATTGTACAGAATTCACTGGAAAACATACAAATCACACTCTTGGATGTGTCAATCTTGACAATAAATACTCTAATATGTTTCTTCCCGCAAAGGTAAAACTAAACTTTTACAGTTAATTCCTATTGTGCAAATACAAGTCACTCAAGAGCATTTTCTTCACAAAACAAATACACATGATTTTTTTGGTTACACTGTTGAAAGAGTGAAGTGCTCTTGCATTCTTTTAAGAGCAAGTAAATATGTCTACTCTTCTTAAACTGTCACCCACTGTAACACTTATCACACAAACATTTTAATGCAAGATACGAGAGGACACTAGTGGTTACAACACTTCTTCCATATATCAGAAAGACTGGTCATTTATTTCATAGTTGTTCACCACATACAGGCATATGAAAACAATAAACAAGGAGACATTGTTTCACTAATTTTCAAAACTATAATGACAACTAAAAGGTAGAAGAATGCATTGTCCAATAGAATGCCACAAGACTGGATTTCTCTGCTATATAAAATAATTCTGTGCGAATAGACTGAACATATATATTGAGAGATGTGAGCGGAAATATAAGAAAGAAAGAAAGAAAGAAAGAAAGAAAGATGACCTTCTTGAAGAAGCCAACAGTGCAATTAATGTTGAGGTGCGTTATTCACACAAAGCCGAAATTCTTTGTCTTGATAGCAAGCAGTAATTTGTGACGCAATACAGCACGGCTACTGTACAATGGGATGTAAAGTCGAGAAATGCAAGTATTAGCAGTCGGAAGATGAGAATCATCAGCTGGTCGAATAGTGACACTTGGCATTGGTTGAAAGCCATCTTCACTTGCTGGTAAGGCTGGAGACCCCGTCCAAAAATAAACCTACAGAAAAGATAAGACATGAAGTTTATATTCCTTAAAAAATGTTTTGTCTATTAATGTTCCAAAATGAATAGTAATCTAACGTTTAACTTATTTTAAAATATTATTAAAGAATACTTTTCTGAAGAATTACAAAACTACAATTGTATGCTGCATCTCTAAGGAAATAAAATCTTACACATAGTGTCACTTGATACTCACCAAGTCCTGTCTTTCAAGGTGAGTCATCTTTTCAACAATAGACCATAGCCAACGTTTAAATTTAACAAGTCGTTCACTTGATTCCCCCGATTCATCATTGAAACTAGTGTAAGAAATAAGCACTGCTACATTTATATCTCCAACTCCATTTAAAAGTAACCTCAGATCTTCAGCAGTCAAGCCATCAAGAGAACCAGCAGGCAACACATCAAAGACACCAGTCCGAACAGCCTGCAATAAACATTGCTTAGTGAAGTAAGTTAACAACAGTAAATCAGAAATAGATGTAAAAAACACACCTCTAGTGCTTTCTCTTGAACTTTTATCATACGGCACTCAGCGTATTTCCGAACATAGTCATATACATTGGAGGCAGTTACTTCAATGTCACGACCTCCACTGACTAATTCCAGTGAACCTCCACCTTCCTCAACACTCAAGTCGATACTGTAAAATTAACATATTACAAAAGCAATTTTTTGTCAACAAATTACATTAACAATGATATACAAAACGCTTGAATATTTCACCTAAAAGTAAGATCCAGGGCAGAGAAGAGACTATTGCTATCTTTTGTCTCAGCATCAACAACTAGTTGCCGCAGACTCTCATAAATCACAGGATCAAAAAACGCCAGGTCATGAAACCGCACTGGTCTACCAAGCACATACTTCATCACATGACGATTTAAAAATATAGGACACAATTCATTTTGCAACAGACACAAGCCAATAAGCCTGAAATAAATAAATAAATAAATTATTTGAATCCGTATTTCAATATTTGAATCTAAGCAAACCTGCAAAAACGTTGTCTTACCTTCCAACATTTCGGAATGCATTTAACCTTTCAAAGCTTGCTTTCCCCTGGCGGGGTGAATAAAAGCCTCGTTTGCCTGGGCTATAGAATAAGGGACTGCTATCATCAGCATCTTCTGCTTGTTCTTCTACTTCAGAGTTGCGTGATGGACCTCCTGCACCACTGCTTGGTCCTCCAACCTTCTTTCCCCTTTCAGAGAGGCTAAATACATCTAAATCTGAAAAACATTGGTCATATAATAAATCAAACCCAATAGTAAAGTGTTATGATAAAATATTAGGATCTTCATAATCTGTTAATTAAGAGTGAACAAAAATTGCCATGAAATAAGGATTTCTGAAGATACATGTCTAACGATCTGTACCTAGCAGTGCTTCTGAGGCCAGTTGTTCAGATCCTTGGCTCAGTATCAATTCCACAGCCTCTTCCACTTTCTGTCGCAAAGCTTCTTCGGAAGCCAAAAGCATTAGGAGCTGAGCAGGAGTTAATTCAAGCAACATTCCTGTTATTTTCCCAGCAAATGATGGCCTCAATGCATGAACCTGTGAACAAATAAATCATTATAGCATTAAAACATCACAACCAGAGAGAAAAAAACAGCAAAAACACACACTCAACAATAACACTTTATGATTTTACCTTTGGGTATAAACGCTCTCCAAGCTGTTGCTGGTGAAGAGTAAGATGGTCATTACTTCCCGAGGAAGACCCTGCAGCACCTCCAGCACTGCCTCCACTACCATCTGCTCCTCCAGGAGGTGAGAAAGGTCTGGCATCATAAGATAGAGATCTTCGGGGTTCACGACATCGAGGAGACCTCTGAGACTGAAGAACACAATGAAATTTAGCAACACCTTCAAGAATATGGCATTACACCATTTTAATTTTTTTAACAGTATACCTGAGTGTGTCTCCTAATACTGTCACCCCTTTCACGAGATCGTAGTCTCTGAAGAACATTGTATTGTGCGTACTTAGTACCCACTTGCACTGACTCCAGGTTGGGTAATTTCTCATTAGCAAGAACAGCCTGTGTAAATCAAAATGTAATTGGTCTTAATATTAGAACAATACAAAAAAACAATGGAATATCCAAAAGAAAAATAACCTTACCTCTGCTATGGCTGTGTAAAAGCTACGTGCCACTCCTGATCCTTCACCGGGTTCATCTTTAAATGTGACTTTCACCCGATTCACTGCCAGAGGTGGCTGTGAGCTTGATGCTCGCCTATGATAATTATTGTACTGTGTATTTAGCTCTTTGAAGGTCTGAATGATCAGTTGTGTCCTATCTCTCTCAATCTGCAATGATTAAAGATCCCATCTGTTTTGTTTTGTTTTGCAACTCTAAAAAGTTAAAAATTAATATTACATTAGCAAATACCTTTGAGAGAGTAAGATCACGCTGTTGGGCATTACGAAGCTTTTCCATTTCTCGTCTGAAGCGGGCCTCTTTCACAGGGAAACCACCTAATTCCGATACTACTGATCCAGGTTCCAAACCAACATCTTCCATAAAAACTCTACCAAACAGATCTAGAGACAACCTCCAGCGACCCAATAATAAGTCATGAGATACTGATTGACCAATAGTAGGATGTGGTCTCCTGTGGAAGAATTACATGATGTTGAAGGTGACATTTTAGAAATAATCATTACTGCAATATTAAAATACAGTAGTACAACTTACGTAGGTTGATCATGAGGTCGACTTGTTTCAACAGTCACATGTGCTGATATATCTTGACTACTACTCATTGAATCAAGCCCATGAGCTTCACCACCCTGTCGAGGATCTGAGGTTGGCACAACCAAAACATCTGGAGCATCAGTGCGATGAGGACCTGCAGCACTAGTACTGCTAGTGCTTGGCTGCGAAATGAAATTTCAAATGTTATTGACGTGAAATAGAGAAGTTGTAAAATTGCAGTAATTATAACCAAAAAACAAACAAAAACACCTACAGTAGCAGTAGCCGGACCAGCCCTAACAATGACACTCTTGATAGCAGGGGTTTGGGGATCTTCAGACTTGGCCAAGTCAGAAACACTACCAGAACCGCTTGCACTGCTACTTGAGCTGCTGCTGTCATAAGCAGGAATTGCAGAGACTTTACGAGCAGAAACAATGATTGGTGCCCTATTTTGCTCCATTAGAAGTTTGCGGTTCTCATCTGATGTTGGTTCTGTACACAAACAGGAAGAAAATGTCAACATGTATAATAGTTCATGAATTCTCTTTTTGAATTTTGAAGCTGTGAGCACAGAATAAACTGAATTTTGTATCTCGATCTTTGCTCATTTACTTTAACATCTTTGCATATTTATATACTGATTAACTTTTTAGTCATGAAATGTACTTCTAAATGATCTACTATAACAACTCCCCATTGCACTCACATTTTAAATTAGTTTCCAATAAGTTTTATAAATTAAAGAACCGAGTGAAAAGATTACTAATCAATATTAACTAACTAGTGGCCTGTCGCAGCAACAATACTTCTGAACAAAATCACACTAATTGGTTGTCTCACTGCTCACAAAAAACAAAGAAAATGGTGTCATATAACACTGCAATAAATGAAATATTTCAGTCATGAATATCGCAATAACATAGTATACAATGTATGGACACATAGTACCACATATTTTTACATATCAAAAATATCAAAGAAATTGCTATCTGTAACTACCACATGAATTGCAAATATTTAATGGCAGGTGGCCTCTTCAGAAGCACCTAAAAAGTCAGAGGATGTCACAGCATGAAAGGAAGACCAAAAAAAAAAAAAAAAAAAGAAAGAAACATAGATACAAGTGAAGGTGATTAGGGTAGTGAAAAAAAAAACAACCATGATTATGATGATTTTGAGGAACAAGAAAATGATTGTTCAGACAATGAGTCTTGACATTTTCAACAACAAAACAATTTTCTAGTCAGTAAAACAATTTGCATTTTATTTTGACTAAATAGTAAGAATTTAAAAAGAAAAAAAGATGAACAAGAAGATGAAGATGAAGAAGAACATTCTTGTTCTGAAGAAGAAGAAAAAGAAGAACAAGAACAAGAAGATGAACAAGAAGATGAAGATGAACAAGAAGATGAAGATGAACAAGAAGATGAAGATGAACAAGTAGATGAAGATGAACAAGTAGATGAAGATGAACAAGTAGATGAAGATGAACAAGTAGATGAAGATGAACAAGTAGATGAAGATGAACAAGTAGATGAAGATGAACAGAAGTAGATGAAGAGAGAAAGAACAAGAAGATGAAGATGAACAAGAAGATGAAGATGAACAAGAAGAAGAACAACAAGAAGAAGAAGATGAACAAGAAGAAGAAGAAGATGAACAACAAGAAGAACAAGAAGAAGAACAAGATGAACAACAAGAAGAACAAGAAGAAGAACAACAAGAAGAACAAGAAGAACAAGATGAACAACAAGAAGAACAAGATGAACAACAAGAACAAGAAGAAGAAGAACAAGAAGAAGAAGATGAACAAGAAGAAGAAGATGAACAAGAAGAAGATGAACAAGAAGAAGAAGAAGAAGAAGATGAACAAGAAGAAGAAGAAGAAGATGAACAAGAAGAGAAGAAGAAGATGAACAACAAGAAGAAGATGAACAACAAGAAGAAGATGAACAACAAGAAGAAGATGAACAAGAAGAAGAAGATGAACAAGAAGAAGAAGAAGATGAACAAGAAGAAGAAGAAGATGAACAAGAAGAAGAAGAAGATGGACAAGAAGAAGAAGAAGAAGATGAACAGAAGAAGAAGAAGAAGATGAACAAAGAAGAAGAAGAAGAAGAAGATGAACAACAAGAAGAAGATGAAAAAGAAGAAGAAGAAGAACAAGAATAAGAAGATGAATAAGAAGAAGAAGATGAACAAGAAGAAGATGAACAAGAAGAAGAAGAAGAAGAAGAAGAAAAAGAAAATCACGAGGCCTCTTCGAAAATGATGGAGTCTTATATTCAGAGTTGACTTATATTCAGGTAAATATGGTAGATGCTAAAATAGTAAAATTCTGTTAAAAACCTTTCAAAGAGTTCCGAGGCAGAGGTGCTTCATAAGTAGAAAAGCAAAAAGAAATCACACAAAGAATAAGTAACTGGTTCCCCTATTAAATACAGCAACATAACTAGTGTTGCTACAGAATGGCACAAACTATCTTGCACTTGTTAGTTTCCTAATTTCTTTGGTCTGGGCTAACTTTCTGATCTTGCCCCATCCTCTTGCCAGTTGTCATCTATCACCACCCAAAAGTCACTTTTTAAAATCATTCTCTCAATTTTGAATTTCAGTAAAAACATACTGTTTATAAGCATTTATAGAGAATAGAAAATTACAACAAACAGTCCAGGTTTTTTTTAATAAAGTAGAAGAAACAGGCATCAAACTTGTGTTAATGTTCGGTCATAATGTGTTCTAGGTGCTGAGTAAGTTTAACATGCAAGTCAAAAATATACCATGAAATTTAACAATGACCATTAATTAGACCAAATTCAGTTAGTCAGTTCCTTGTAATGCTCATTGTCATGAATGACCACTTTACTGAAATTAATGATTTACCTGACAAACACAAAGTGGACATGCTGTGTCCCGATGGTCCTGGCTTTGGTTCCAGCTGGGTACCACTAGGGCCAGGCTTGCTCAGGTCAGCTGGTACATCTGTCTCCATGGGCACAGCTGGGGGCAGAGGAGGATTCTTTTTGGCTCGCTTGATGTATAAACAACTAGACTCTGAATCAGTGGCCGACTCCTCGCCTCCTTCACTGTCCACATCCATTTTCAGTGATGCAGCTTGGTGGGGACGAGTGAAGACCATGCTGGCAGGGGGAGGAGGAAGTTCTTTGCTAAAAGACAAATCCTGTGGCCCTTCCTCAGCTGGAGGAGGTGGCACAACAGCGCTGTTTACATCCAAAGGAGCATCAGGAAGTGGAGGTGGAGTCTCTTCATCAATCTCCCGGAAAAGATGATCAAAGGCATCGAAGTTAGAGCGGGAACTGCAAAAAGTCAACAGCACATTAGTACATGGAAATGCTTGCTTTAACAATGTCACAAGCATCAAACTGAATGTAAATTCAACTGATATAAAAGGTTTCTTCTCAATTTGAAGGTAACTTTTTAAATATTTTGATAAATTTATATATTTAGTTACTTGAAAATGGACTCTTACTTTTTTCTGAAATGAATTTATAGAAAATATTTCAGTATAAACTTATTCCTTCATCTTAATATGTCATCTTTGCAGGTGGAAAAAAAAAATATGCAAAAAATGCTAAATAAATAATATATTTCATATTACTCAGAATACATTTGCTGAAAGATTTCTTGCTAAGAAAACATTTTGTTTTGGACTGACGGGATACAATTTGTGCATTACTCAGAGCTATGATAAACTCCTGCTATCTTGGTAATAGAACTATGGTTAATGTCAGCACAACTTTTCTTAACCAATGGCTAGAAGAAATGCGCAGAGAGGGGGGGTGTATTAGTTACAAAATCGGCCGCAAGTTTTTGAAGCAATGCCAACCTCTGGAAAATCAAAGTTGAACCTACATTGCATTGTAATGAATGACTGGTTAATTTCTCATCCTGGACTGATGAATCTTGTTTTATTATAATGAATTCTTTCTTATGAACTGTCTAAATAGAAACTAAGCAGACAAATGCTTTTAAGAACTTCAAATACTATAAATCAACTTGAAACTTGAAGATCTGTGGGAAGTTGGTGAAAATATACAAAAACAATATAGTACTAGGAATATGATACACTGGTCTCCTTGTAGGTTACTTTTTTTACCAGGCATTTCTGGACAGTGTAAAGGATTTTTGTCTCCTTTAGTCTTTATTCTGTGTATCAACGAAATACTTCCTTCAGTATAAGCAGAAGCCTGATTTAAAGCAATACATTAGGATCTTGATACCTTTTTCCAACCAGCATACCTTTATAACATTCTTTAAAATTTTGTGTTCACTCTTTTAAGTTCTCCTAAATTTTCCCAGCAACTTGAGGTGCCTCCTCTGAAGGATCAGGGCCTGCTTCAGTCTTATCTTCATTTTTTTCCTTCTTTCTTTCTTTATCTTTTCTTCCCTTCCCTTCCCTTCCTTTGAAGTTTCTAATGTCTTTTTGGTTGGATTTTTTTAAAAATTATTTTACATAAAAATGAGTAATATCAAGAACACATTTAGTTGCGTTCAACAGAATTTTTTAGAAATGTAATCTTCAGTATTTTTTTGGATAAATGCATCAATGTCCACTGGAAATGGCCTTCAAAGTAAAGAGAGACCCACCAACCACTATGACAGACTACGATGTAATCTGTGTCCACTTCCCTTTTCTTCTTGATGTTTCTCTTCTTCTTTCTCGCCTGTTTGCTAAGATCTCCCACTGCTTTATTTTCTTTTTCCACTTGAAATATAACTTTTAACTCAGAATTTCAAGAGTATTTTTATAAACATATGCGTGTTAAGTTTGCAATGACAGGGGGCATGGCAAACTTAAATACTTGAGAAAAAGGCTTTTAAATTTGAGATATGGTCAAACAGCAACAACAGCTATATTCAGCACACTTCAAACACACAACACCTATATTCAGCAAGATACAAACATTTTAAAAAAGTTTATTTTCCAAATGTTTGACAAAATTCCACTACATACTCTCTTTAAAATAATTTTAAATAAGTTCTAAATTATTAATTTGCAAATGTGTAACAAAAGCTTGAATGTAAGAAATGAACAAAAAAATATGAAATAATACACAAAATCTAACTTACACACCATCTAACGACATGGAATTACCTCCATTACACTTATGAAGCACAGTAAATTTGGAGGTGACAATATTCGTTGCCAAATTACACAAACAATACTCATACTGGTGAAAAAATCAGCATGACCTTATTTGAAGATCTGTTTTTGATGAAGACATTTCATTAAGAAAAATATTGTATTTTCATAAATGCAGTTGTAGGTAGATGCTGAAAAATTTTTAATTCTTTCAATTTTCGAAAATCAGGCATTTAAACAAATATGAAATCTGCACCATTTTTTTAAGCACCCTATATGCTATGTAATGACCAAATTTAATAACTTTTTGTGCCGTTTTTAAGAAAAAAATACTTTAAAGAAAATTAAAAATTGCCTATTGACACACAATTTCACACAAAACACTAATGTTTTCGAAAAATTGAACATGACATTTTTTAATTTTTCATTAACAGGTTTCAGTAAGAAAAAAGTATCTTTATAATTGTAGTTGTAGGAATACGTTGAAAAAATTTTGAATTTTATTTCCATTTTCGAACAATAGTGTTTTCAACAAACCTGAAATGAGCACCATTCTCTTAAACGTCCCTCAGACTCTCCAAAAACAAAATTTAATCAAATTGATAGAGCCGTTTTGGAGAAAAAAATTGTTTAAAAAAAACATTGCCTATTTTCATGCAAAATACATAATGAAAAGTAAATAAATAAATATATAAAATTAAATCCCGATTTAAACTTACAAGGAGGCGCGACTTCAGTCACAACAATTAAGGAATATCAACAGAAGGGCTGAGAAAATCCCCTGAACAGTTTAGCTGATAGTGTTGTTCAGAGGGAGAGACGAACATACAAACGAAGGGACGGACGGGAGTACAGACGGACGAACGTGCAGAGCTATACACAGACGGACGGACAGACTGAGGGATGGGCAGGCGTACGGACGATCGGACAGACTGAGGGACGGGCAGGCGTACGGACGATCGGACAGACTGAGGGACGGGCAGGCGTACGGACGATCGGACAGACTGAGGGACGGGCAGGCGTACGGACGATCGGACAGACTGAGGAGCGGGCGGGGCGTGCGGATGATCGAACGGGCGAGAGGCGGGCGAAGCGTCAGGCGTCCGGACGGGCTGAGGGCGGGCAGGCGTGCGGGCGATGGACGGGCTGAGGGCGGGCAGCATGCGGACGAGCGGATAGCCTGGGCAGCTGATGGGCGTCCAGATGCTGAACACAGCGAGACGCACAGACTGACGGACGTACTGACAGACAGGCACAGACTGACGACGAACGGACAGACGTACTGACAGACGGACGCACAGACTGACGACGAACGGACAGACGTACAGACGACGGACGGACACACGTACAGACGACGGACGGACGTTTTGCCGTCATTAGACTTTTCGATATCAAGGATCCACAAAACTGATTCTGGCGACACCAGGTATTAAAGAGATTTTTTTCTAACTTTCGCAATTGGATTCTTTGTTTCGTTTACCAGGGTCCGGTAATAAGGGTTTTTCTGCTGAAAATTTGCCGATTTTTCCTGCAACATTACATTACTTTCTCTTAAGGGCGAGAATGTTCTGATAGCTATGAATATTCTGGAAACATTAATGTGATTTTGAAGTGGAACATAATTTTTAAGTGTGAAATTACACATTTTCTAGTATATTTCATTGTAGGCATTTTTGAAATGATAAAAATATTAAATTACAAATGAAATTACATTTTTTATACACTATTTTTACTTTCTTAATATTCATATTTAATTCAGAAAGTGTTTTTTAAATAATCTTATTGGTATACCTAAAATCATAATAGATCATATGAAATTTCATTGTGCACCCTCAAAGCCCTAAAAACGTATCTCAAAACCATTTGTATTGTCACAAATTATTAAAATTTTTGAATTGCGAAACAGAATTTCCTTTATTCCTGAGACTTCTTAATATTGTATACTGGTACTTCAGGACACTTTCCTGATATTTTCTTGCATACTTACAATCAACAACCTTTGCAACATTGCCCTTAGCATTATTCAAAAAACATGTAAAAATGTTTGGAATACACTGACCAAAGTGAATATAGGAGACCTTGAAAGGCTCCAAAAGCTCTAATATAACTTAGAAAAGACTATTTCCACAAACAAAAAAATATGACTTTAAAAATAGAGCATGCCAAGATGAGAATTTTCCACAACATACTTACTGTCCAAAAGTATAATATATACAATAAAATAGTGCTTTAATGTTTCTAGAATTTAGGTTTTCCCACCATTTATGTCAAGTTTCACTAAGCAACTAGAAAAAAAGCACTCTACTTCTAATTTTGCCATTGTGCTAGTTAGTAATTTCACAGAGACTGCAATTATGCAATGACCAGCAACTGGAGAAGATCCTGTGTGTTTTTCTTTCTTTCTTTTCTTCATTGAGAGTGTAAATATTTGAAAAGCATTTCCAAGGGTGTGTTAATGAACTTCAACTCATTGACTTATAGAATTATTCTTCAGGGGAGTCCATTTTCTTGTTTCTTTAATGAACAAGATTATGTTCCTTTAATGAAGATAATTTTTCCTTGCCGTTTACCTTTCTCTCTCAAACATGTTTCCTTTTTTTGTTTTGTTACTAGAAAAAACATTTGTTTATGGATGATTTAAAACAAAACAAGTTAGTGTTCTCTTGATTAAATGATTTTGATCTAGGAGGGTGTTTGAATCTAGGGAAAAAAGAGAAAGAAGAAGAAGAAGAAGAAGAAAAAAGAAAATAATCAGGAAACAGTAAATTAGTATACTAGGAAGGAATCTAATAGTTTTGCCTAAGAAGCCCATTTAGCATTAAAGTTTAACGTTATTAATAAAAATATAGTACTGATTTCTGTATTTTATCACATAAGCGAAAGTAATTTCCCACTATGCACACCATTATTCTCTTTGATGCTTGAAGTGAAAAGGAGGGTATTACTGCATATTTGAATCACTTATGCTGAAAATTTCACACAAATTTTTTAATAATAATAATTACAATAAAATTTGTGTGAAATTCAACATAAATGATCCAAATATGCAATATTTCTCCTTTCCTTCAACATCAAAGAATAATAATTGTGCATGAAATGAAGGCCAAGCTTTACATGTGATAAGAGCTACGAAGTCGGTACTATATTTTATTAATAACGTTAAACACAATGCTAAATGTGTAAGCAAACTATTAGACTATTTCACAGTATACTATTTACTGTTTCTAGGTATTTTCTTTTTCTTCTTCTTCTTCTTCTTCTTCTTCTTTCTTTCTAATTCAAACGCCCTCTAGATCCAAAAATCATTTAATCAAGAAAGAGTACTAACTATTTTGTTTTAAATCATCCACACATAAACAAATGTTTTTCTAATGAACAAAAAGAAACATGTTTGAAAGAAGAAGATGAAAGCGGCGAAAATTATCTTCATTAAAGACATAATCTTGTTCGTGAAATAATGAACTCGAAGAAACTAATTCAGTTGATTCATTAACACTTGAAATGCTTTTCAAATATTTACGCTCTCAATGAAGAAGAAAGAAAACACGCAGAATCTCTTCCGGTGCGGTCGATAAATTGCGATCTCTGGTACTGGCAGCACAATATTGGAAATTAAGTGAGTGCTTTCTGGTTAACTTAGTGAGCTTGACAGAAACAAATTCTGAAACATTAAAGCTTGCTATTTTATTGTATATATTACTTTTGGACGATGAAGCGTGAAATTATATCTTTTGACATGCTATCTATTTTAAAGTCATATTTTGTGGAAATAGTCTTTTTCTAAGTTATATTGGGGGCTTTTGGAGGCTTGCTTTCAGGTCTCTATATTACTTTGGTCGTGTATTCAAACATTTTATGTTTTTGAATAATGCTGAGGCAATGTTGCAAGGTGTTGATTATGGTATGCAGAAAATATCGGGGAGAAGTCCTGGTACCAGTATCAACGTAAGAGAGTCTCGGGGAATAAAAGGAAATTCTATTTATAATTCAAAAATTTTAATAATTTGTGACAATACAAGTAGTTTTGAATAGATTTTTAAGAAGACTGAAGAGGTGCACAATGAAGTTTCATATGATCTATTATGATTTAGGTATGCCAACAAGATTATTTAAAACACTTTCTAATTAAATATGAATATTAAGAAGAAGCAAAAATAGTGTATAAATGTAATTTCATTGTAATTTAATATTTTATCTTTCAAGTAACACAATGAAATATGCACTGAAAATGTGTGTTCACGCAAATTATATTCCCATCAAATCGCAGTGTATTTCGAAATATTCATGGCTATCGGGGTACATTCTGCGTATGAGAAAGTAATGCAATGTTGCAGAAAAATGAAATATTTTCGGCAGAAAACATTGCGGTTATTAGCAGTAGAAAAGAATCAATTCTTGAGATTAGAAAAGGCTCTTTAGCCACCTGGTAATAAATCAAGGAATCGAACGACAGATCGCTGATATCGAAAAGTCAATGACGACTTAAGCGTCGTCGACAAGAAGAAAATCTGCATCTGGTAATGTCATCGATAAGCTGCCATAACGTCTGTCGACCAGATTAGTCGGTGCGTAGATAAGATCTGTCATTCGTCTGTCGACCAAATCGTGTCTGTGCGTCTGTCTGTCGGCTCGTCGTCGGTGCTCGCGTCCGTCGTCTGTGCATCTGGGCGTCCGTCGGTCGTGCAGCTGCATCGCTCTGTCGCGCCCTCGGTCTGTCGATATCGTGCGCTGCCGGCTCAGTGCGTCGACCGTCGCCTGCCGTCCTGGCTCTGTCGTCATCGTGCGCCTGCTAAAATCCCCTCGGCTCTGTCGATAAATCTGCGCGCCTCGTCTGTCGACAAATAAATAAGCCTGCCGTCCTCGGCTCTGTCGACCGTCATCGCTGCCGCTCTCGTCTCGACCGTCGTCTTTGCTGCCCGCTCGATGTCATCGTCTGTGTACCAACTCGCGACCGTCGTCTGGATTTAACATGTTAGGCACTGTTTGCAACACTATCAACTTGTGACTGAAGTTTTCTCATTGACTGACCGAAAGTCGCTTTCCTTAGTTTAAATGAGATTATTTATATATTATTTATTACTTTCATTATGTATTTTGCATGAGCAATATTTTTAAACAATTTCTCCAAAACGCTCTATCGAACGATGAAATTTTGTTTTTGAAGTCTGAACGTTTGAAGAGTAATTGCTCATTCGGAATTTATTGGCTATTGACCGAAAATGAAGTAAAAGTCAAAATTTTTTCAGCATATTCCTACAACTACAGTATAAGGCTCTTTTCTTACTGGCTCTGTTAATGGTAAAAATGTCGTATCGAACACCGGCGTGGTGACATGATGTAATTGTGATCGAAGCAAACATTTTTAATTTTCTTTGAAGTATTTTTTCTTAAAAGCGACACAAAATTATTAAGTAGTCATTATAACTATGAGCCAACTAAATGGTGCAGGTGCCTTCACTGTTTGTTTAAATGCCTGATTTTCAGCAAAGAATTAAGAAGACACTGGCATCTAACTGCATTTATAAATACAATATTTTAATGAAAATATTTCGTAAAAAACAGACTGTGCTTCTACTGTGCTGTGTGTTTGTGTATTGGCTTTGCGATATTGTCTCCCAACACTGTGCTTCATAAGTAGCAATGGAGAGGCGCAATTCCAGCAATAGATAGTAATTGATAACGCCAGACCAGATTTTTGTATTATTCATATTTTGTTCATTCTTACATTCAGCTTTTGTTACGTTTTCAAATTAATTTAGAACTATTTAAAATTATTTTAAAGAGTATGTAGTGGAGACACAGACATTTGGAGAAATAAACAAAATGTTTGTATGTGCTGAATAAAATGTGTGATTGAAGAAGTATTATCTGAATACTGTATTGTTGCTGACGACCATATCTCAAATTTAAAGCCTTTTCTCAGAAGTATTTAAATTTGCCATGCCCTATATCATTGCAAACTTAGCTGCACATATATTTATAAAAACTACTCTTGAAATTCTGAGGATTAAAGATTGTATTTCGAAGTGAAAAAGAAGAAATAAGCAGTGAATCTTAACAGAAACTTGAGCTGAAAGAAGAAGAGAGAAACATCAGAAAGAAAGGAGGAAATGAACACAGACACATGTAGTCTGTCGTAATTGATTTGATGAGTCTCTTTACTTTGAAGAGCCATTCTAGTCAGAAATACTGAATACATTTCTAAAAAATTCTGTTAACATAATGCATATGGTGCTTGATATTACTTTCATTTTTAATAGCAAAATAATTTTTAAATCAACCAAAAAAGACATTAGAAAACTTCAAAGGAAAAGGAAGGGAAAAGGAAAGAAGAAGATAAAGAAAAGGGAAAAAAAATGAAGATAGACACAGTAAAATGATCCTTTCGGAAGGAAGAGTATACTCAATGAAAAGGAACCCAGGAGAAACTGAAAGTGAACGCAGAGCCACAAAGAATATTATGAATGATTAACACAATTAGAAAAACATCAGATCTAATGTTAACAAATCGAATACTAACAGCTGCTGAAGAGTATTTAGTTGATACACAGAATAAGGCTTAAGAGACAAAATCACGCACTGTCGAAAATACCTGATAAAGAAGTGACTACAGAAGAGACGGTGTATCACTATTCTAGTAACTATGTTGTTTTATTTTCGCCGACTCCCACCGAATCGAGTTTCAGAGATTGACCTGTTGAAAGTTCTTAAAAACGACTGTCGCCAGACTACCTGACTGAACGTTCATGAAAGAATTTAAATTATAATAGTAGATTCATCGGTCCAGTGAAACAACCAGTCATTCATTACAATGCGTGTAGGTTCAACGATTTTCGAAGGTATTCTTCAAGCACTGCGACATTTTGTGACTGTGCACCCTGCGCTCTTCTGGCCATTGAAAAGTTGTGCTGACATTAACATAGTTCTATTGCAAGATAGCAGGTATCATGGCTCTGAAATAATGCACAAATTGTATCCGACCTCGTCCCAAAACAGGCTGTTTCTCTAACGAAATATTTTCGGCAGAAAATGTATTCTGGTAATATGAAATATATTATTTATTTGGCATTTTTACGCTATTTTTTCCTTACAAAGATGACATATTAGATGAAGGTGGATTTATACTGAAGTATTTTCTATAAATTCATTTCGAAAAAAATAAATCCCGATTTTTCGAAAGTAACTAAATATATAAATTTATCAAAATATTTAAAAGTTACCAGCTTCAAGTGAAGAAAACAACATGTCGGTTAATTTACATTCGGTTGATGCTGTGACATTGTTGGCATTCCTGTAATGTTAACAGTGTTTTGATGAAGGTGCTCTTGAATGTAAGCTGCGCTGTTATGCCACCTCCTCCAGCTGAAGAGAAGAAACTACAGTTGTGGCACAACACAAAAGAACTTCCTCCTCCTGCCCGGCGTAATCTCGCTGCATCATAGCTTTCGCTCACTGAGGAAACGGATGTGTTCAGTGAGAGCGGAAGTGTTGGTCAGAGTCAGCGGCCACTCCTCCTCTGCTGGCTGTGTATGGTGAATGTACCAGCTTTGACCTGAGCAAGCACCCAGCTGGAACAAATAGCACCATCGGCTACAACTGTCACTTTGTGTTGTCGGGTAAATCGTAATTTCGGTAAGTGATTAATTTCATGACAATGAGCTTTGAAAATTATTAACAATTTGGTCTGATCAATATGGTCGTGTTAAGCTTCGTATTATATTTTGACTTTCCATCATTAAACACTCGCTTTTAAACACATTATGACGAACATTAACACAGAGATTTGATACTCTTCTACTTTTATTAAAGGCCTGGATATTTGTTAACAATTTTCTATTCTCTATAAATAACATAAACAATATGTTTACTGGTAGTGAGAATGATTGCAAAGTGCCTTTTTAGTGGTGACTGATTGACAACTGGCAGGAAAAATGAGGCAAGACCTCGAAGTTGTAGCAAAGTGAAGGCAAATGCTGCTGGTTTGTGCTGCATTCTGCTGGCAACACTGAATTATGTTGCTGTATTTAATAGGGGAAGCAGTTACTTGCTTGTGTGGAATTTCTTTCTTTTCTACTTATGGCTGCCTGCTACTGACTCTTTAGTTTTTAACGAAATTTTACTATTTTCTACCATTACGAATATGAAATCGGCGTAAAGACTCCATCATTCAGAAGAAAACTACTAGTGTTTTTCTTTTTCTTCTTCTTCTTCTTCTTCTTCTTGTTCATCTTCTTGTTCATCTTCTTCTTCTTATTCATCTTCTTGTTCTTCTTCTTCTTCTTATTCATCTTCTTCTTCTTGTTCGCTTCTTCTTCTTCTTCTTCTTGTTCATCTTCTTCTTCTTCTTCTTCTTCATCGTCTTCTTCTTCTTCTTGTTCCTCTTCTTCTTCTTATTAATCTTCTTCTCCTAGTTAATGTTCTTCTCCTCCATCTTGCTGTTAACTTTCTTGTTGTTCATCTTCTAGCGATGATAACTCTTCTTGTTGTTCATCTTCTTCGCCTACTTCTTCTTAGCTTCTTCGCCTCTTCTTCTTCCCTCCGTATCTTCTTCTTCTTCTTGTTCTTGTTCATCTTCATCTTCTTTTTCATCTTCGACGTTCTTCTTCATCTTCTTTCTTCTTCTTTCTTCATTCTTTTACTTTCTTTTTCTTGTTCTGATATTCTTCTTCGTGTTCTTATTTTCTTCTTCTTGTTGTTCTGATTTTCTTCTTCTTGTTGTTCTCATATTCTTGTTGTTTTCTTCTTCTTCTTCTCATTTTCTTTTTCTTCTTTTTCTTCTTGTTAAATCTTCATCTTGTTCATCTTCATCTTCTTTGTTCTTGGCTAAATGCTACTTGTTAGCCTCTTCATCTGCTTCATCTGCCAAATATTCATCTGCACCTGTTAAATAACAAATGCTGTTAAGTAACTAAATCTGCTTGTTAAATAACAAACTCTAGCATTTAAATAGCTAAATAACTTCTTCCATTCATCTTCTGCTGATAAACTCTTCATGTTCTTGTTCTCTTCTTCATTCTTGTTCTTCTTTTCTTCTTCTTCAGGGCAAATGTTCTTCTTCATCTTTAAATAACTGTGTTAAATGCTTTTTTTCTTTTTAAGTACTATTTAGTCAATGCAGAAATTATTTGCAACTAGAAAGAATTGTTTTGTTGTTGAAAATAATCAAAGACTCTGAGCAATCATTTCTTATTCTTAAATAAATAATCATGGTGTTTTTCACTACCTGTCACCTCACTGTCTATGTTTCTTTCTTTTTTTGGTGGCTCCTTTGTGCTGTGACATCCTCTGACATGGCTCTGAGCCACCTGCCTGTTGCAATCATGTAACAGTTACAGATAACTTAATTTCTTGATATTTTGATATGCAAAAAATATGTGATACTATGGCTGTCCTTACATTATACTATGTTATTAGGTATTCATGACTTCGAAATATTTCATTTATTGCAGTGTTACTATGCGACAGTATTTTATTTGTTTTTTGAGCAGTGAAGTTTTCAACATTAGTGTGGTGTTCGAAGCATTGTTGCTGCGACAATTTCACTTTGGTGGTGTAACGATTGTGTCTTTCACTGATTCTTTAATTTATGAAACTTATTGAAACTAATTTAAATATTGATCACAATGAAATTGTATAATGAATCGTACATTTCATGACTAAAAGACAATCAATATATAAATATGCAAGATGTTAAAAATAATGAGCAAGATAATACAAAAGAATTCGGTTGTACAACAGCTTCAGTTCAAAAGAATTCATGAACTATTATACATGTTGACATTTTCTTTTCTGTTTGTGTACAGAACAACACATCGAATGAAGAACGCCAAACTGAGCACGATACATGTTTCTGCTGCGTAAATCTTCTGCGAATTCACTGCTTGCCCAACAACTCAGTAGCGGTGGCGATTCTGAAAGCAGTGTTTCTGACGGCCAGAGTGGTCCCCACTTTGTGTCAGAATCTCGTGGTAAGAACTGGTCGGCTGCTGCTGTAGTGTTTTGTTTGTTTTACTGCCCGATTTGGCTGCTATTTCGCGTCGTAACGACTGACCATTTGCAGCCAAGCACGCAGCATTGCTGCGATCTGCGCTGATGCTTTTCCGAATGTTTGGTTATTGTAACACCGACGAGTGGTGGCTTTCATGGGAACGATGGTAATGGTCGAATATATCGGCACATGTAATGTTAGCTGAAATGCATTGCATAAACCAAGACCTTGCTACTGCTATTTTAACTATTGCAGCCAATGATTATTTCTAAATGTCACCTTCAACATCATGTAATTGCTCCGCAGAGAACCACATCCTGTGATCGTCGTAGCTCTCGCGGCAATGAGTGCATCGAAGGCCATCTCTAGTCTGTTTGTGGGCACATGAAGATGTTGATTTGAACTGTGTGCTCAGTGATTTCCCTGCGAAAGAAGGCCCTTTTCGAGCGTGGAAAAGCACCGCCAATGCCCAACAGCATGATCTTCTCTCAAGGTATTTGCTAATGTAATATTGATGCAACTTTTTAAATTATAGTAAACAAAACGAATTTGAATCTTAATCATTGCGGAACGAAGAAGACAGGACACAACTGATCATTCGAACTTCAAGAGCTAAATACACATTTTAATAATTAACATGGCGACGGCTACCTCTGGCATGAAGGAAGTAGACTCAGTCGAAAGTCACATTTTAAAATGAACAGTGAAAGAAGATCGAGAATACATCAGCACACACAGTAACAAACAGGTATTTTCTTTGAATTTTGTATTGATATTCGTAAGACAGTACGTTACACAGGCTGTTCTTGCTTGTGGTACCCAACTGGAGTCAGTACGAAGGTGAGTACTAATGCCTTCCTGTCAATGTTCGTTCGAGAAGACTCTGATCTGCGTGAAAGAAGGTGACGTGATAAATTTCTCGATATGCTGTTAAAATTATGATATGTTCTTGAAGGTGTTCTTTGTTGTGTTCTTCGATGCTCAGAAGATGTCACCGATGTCGTGAACGATCTCTATTGCGATGCCGAACCTTCTCACCTCTGGAAGAGCGGGCAGTGAAGGCAGTGCTGGAAGTGCTGAAGGTCTTCACCGTGGCGACAGTGCTACTCTTCGCCGGCTATTTGGCAGGCAGTTATGCAAGGCTAAAATCATAAGTGTTATTGTTGAGTGTGTGTTTTTGCTTGTTTTTCTCTGATTTATGATGTTTAATGCTATAATGATTTGTTTGATGCAAATTCATGCATTGAACTGTATCATTGCTGAAAATCTTTTAGGAAGCTATGTTGCTAGTCCTGCTCGCTCTAATGCTTTGGCTTTCGAAGAAGCTGGGTGAAAAGTGGAAGAACTTTGTGGTGATACTGAGCGAGACTCTGGAGCAACTGACACTCAGCTTTTACTGCTAGTACGAATGGTTGAACATGTGTCTTCAGAAATCATATTTCATGGCAATTTTGTTCGCTGTAATTAACGAATTGTGAAGATCTGTATTTTGTCGCCAACGCTTTTGCTATTGGAGTTTGATTTGACCAATGTTTTCGAACTGAATGTATTTAGCCTCTGAGAAGAAGAAAGTTTGGAGAGACAGCGGTGCAGGTCGTCGCGCGGCTGAAATGAACAAGCAGAAGATTCTTTTGATGATAGCAGTCGCATTCTATGGCCCGAGCAACGGCGACTTTCGCATCGAAGCAGCTTTGAAAGGTTAAATATTCGAAAATGTGGAAGGTAGATTAACGTTTGCAGGTTCTTAGATTCAAATATTGAAATGCGATTCAAATGAACTGACCCCATTGTTAAACCTAAGGCAAGTAACGTGTCTGTTACAAAATAGGTATATCCTGTTCCGTCGTCATGTGATGAATGTGCTAATGAACCGGTGGCGATTTCATGACCTGTTGTCCTGTTTATGAGAAGTCGCGAACTGGTATTGTCTGAACAAGAGCAACGTAATATAGCTACTGCCTGTACACGACTCAACCAGCGTTATATCGTGTTAATATGTTGTTGACAAAAACGCTTTGTATATTGGTACAGTGTATCGACGAAAATGAAATTCACTAAATGATCGTGGTCGTGACGTAGTAACTGCCTCCAATAACTATATGGCCCGAAGAAGCTAAGCCCAGTATATGATAAGTTCGAAGAAAGCTTGCGTGTATTTTATCTGATTTACTGTTCAGCCAACACTCATAAGCAATGTTGCGAGCTGTTGAGCTATTGTCTTTTGATGTGTTTGCTGTTATAACGATGGCTTGACTGCTGGTCTGGTGCACAAGTGGAGTTGAAGATAATCAACGATTGTATTTCTTGCACTGAACTCAATGATGATCGGCGATCGAAGTGAGCGACTGATATTTAAGCGTTGGCTATGATCTATTGTTGAAAAGATGACTCACCTTGAAGACAGGACAGTGACTATGTGAATTTTATTTCCTTAGAATGCGGCAGCTACAATTAACAGTTTTGTAATTCTTCGAAAAATGATCTTTAATAATATTTTAGGCAAGCGTTAGATTACTATTCATTTTGAACATTAATAGACAAACATTTTTTGGGGAATATAAACTTGATGTCTTATCTTTCTGTAGGTTTGTTTTTGGGCGGGGGTCTCGGCCTTTACCAGCGAAGTGAAGATGACTTTTTCAACCAATGCCAGAGTGTCACTGTTACGACAGCTGATGATTCTCATCTTTCGACTGCTAACTACTGCGTTTCTCGACACACCTCCCGTGTACGTAACGCGTGCTGTATTAGTCTGAAGTACTGCTTCCCATATCAGACAAGAATTTGGCTTTGATGTACCTCAGCGTGAGTACTGTTAACCTGGCTAGGAAGATTAAATAACAACAACAACACAACTTTCTTTCTTTCTTATATTTCAAACAAATCTCAATATATGTATTCGTCTATTATCTAAGTATTTTATATAACGAAGAAAGTGATCTTAATGGCATTCTGACAGACAATACATTCTTCTACAGCACAATTGTCGTATGATTTTAAAGTGAGTAATATCACTGTTTATTATTTTCGCACATGCCTGTATGTGTGAAATTTAACATGTAAATGACCGGTATCTTTCTGATATATGGAAGAAGTATTTGTAACCGCAGTGATATATAGTATCTTGCGATGAAATGTTTGTGTGATAAGTAAATGGTATGTTTGAAATTTAGAAAGTGTTTCATTTACTTGCTCTTAAGAATGCGAGAGCACTTCATATTTCAACAGTGTAACCAAAAAATCGTAATATTTGTTTTGTGAAAGAAAAAACAGTGACTTCATCATTATAGAGGTAACTTGTAAAAATTTAGTTTTGCTCTTGTGAAGAAACATGATAAGTATTTATTGATAAAGACCGATCAGGTACCAATATTTTCAGTGCATGCGGTATAAGGGTTTGTTAGAAACCTTTCTCTGCGAGATGAAATGTGAAGGAGAAACGAATGGACAATGTGTGTCCTTTCATGCTGTCGTGAAGAAGACTGCTGCTGCTGCGTCCTTTCCCGATGATTTGTTGTAATGAGAAAAACAACGACAGGCGCGACGTAGTCGACGCATATAAAGCCTTTTACGAATATATGTATTTCGGCAAGGCTACCTGGTCAACGCTTGTCATTGATATTAAAATACGAATATTAGTGTTTGTTGTTTTTAAAAGTTTTGTTATGTTAATATTCGGTCTTCTAAAGAAGATTATGTGTTCATTTTGTTGACAAATTAACAAGTGATACACTGACTCATAATTAATTTGCTGTAATGTAAATTATTTAAAGTAGAATTTTAAAAGGCGATCTGGTGTCTTCCTCGCCTCTTGTTTATGGCAATTGGCACATCTTTGTAAATTCTTTATCTGAAAGTATTAAGAATTTTCATGATCTTGTATTGTATAATTCCTTTAAAATGTTACGCTTTTATGTTCCCGCTATCCTTTGTTGCTTTAACAAGGAAATCTTAAAATTCGGCAAAAAATATCTTTGAAACTTGTTTGATGTCATTTTTAATTTGATATTCATTTATAGAAAACTTGATTTTACAACTTTCGAGATTGACCACTATGCGTACTGTTTCTAATGGCATTTTCAGCCTTTGTGCTGTGCTGATTGAGGGAGTATTGGCCATAGTCCATTGCCAGCTCGTGAACAGTGTTCTGTAACTGAGATTACCCTCTAAATCTGACAGCAATCACCTCAATAACCGTGTAAAGAAAAAGTCATTAATATTTTTGTACAGTTTGAAACTGTACAAGTTTGTTTGTTAATATAAGAATTTCTTAATTTGTCTACACTAACCACAATGACCAATAAGAATTTACGTAAGCGACAAATTATGCCATGGCAGATGATTTTTAACTTTTTTGACTCACGATCTATGATATGTTAAATACTGAATCTTTATTATAGTAAGCATAATGAAACAAAGCTTGCTATAATGTGCCTGGACATTTTGTCTTTGTAATAGATCGAATGCGACACAATAAGTCGGTGCTCTAAGCTATTTACAATTTATTTATGTTGCGATATATGGGAGAAAATGCTTCTTGATACAGTGTATAAGAACTAATATATTGTTAATGAGAAGAAGCTGAAGGATCAAAAATATTTAATAACTATATTTTCTAATTGACATTTAAGGTCATACCAATTAATGAAATTGAAACAGTACAGCGCATTTACGACGTCCTTTACCCAAGCTATTATACTCTGGAAATCTTTTTATTTTAATCTGCACGTATCGCGTGAAAAGCGTTAAAAAATCGAAGAACACTGTATTGATGCCTTAATAAGAATAATGACGAGGATGAAGTGACCAAAGGTGCTCTCTGGTATGTTGTCTGTATCCCAATTAAACATTTTGCCAACTTCCCACAACGAAGTAATAACAGTGATCTGACTATAAACTTAAAACCTCAATAGGTGTAAACGAGAATGCTGCTACTGCCAGCATGTCTGGTAATGTGCCTCGTGGCAGTGTTTAATATAATCCAGCTGAGCGGCGTGAAATTTTCAGATAAATGTAGATCTTTATTTGTGTAAACCAATTGTGACAGCTGTTTCTGTTCGTGAGCGAATTCCAGAAAGTGAGTTTTGTGTTCACTACACGCTTTGAAAAATGAAGGTTGTTCTTTTTTTGTTCCGGTTAATCACTTTATTGTTTGATATTGAATATGAATCAAGTATCTACTTAATGGCACAAATAAATTAAATTTAATGATTTTTCTTTTAAATTTTGATTCCAATGACTAACATATTCTGTGCCTCTTTCCATTTCTAAATAGAATTATACTGTGCGGCTATAGGCAAGTGCTAAAACTCTTTATTAATTTGCTGTAATGATGTGTAATGCTTTGAAAAGACACAATGAGCCACGGAAGCTCACATTTCTTAAGCTTATTTTATCATTAAATATGTAAGTGTTTTATGGTTCAGTGTGTATTCCAATTGACAAGTATTTCATTCCTTTCAGGTATTCATTAAAAATATTGTGATATTATGTATTAGTCAGTGTTCTATTGAATGTTTTTCATGTGAGTACTGCCCGAGGTATCTTTGAAAAAAAATATATTATTAGCAAATGTATTGAAAATATACAGAAATTACGTGATGAGAAAAAATGGTAAAATGTTGCCTATGTTCTGTGGAAAAAACTAATACTCATAAAATTGACGCCACGACCATCTGCTGCACTGGAAGCTGAGTGGTCTTTGAAATAACCAAATTCCCTGCTTATTACGATTTTTATTCTCTTTGTCTAGTAACTCTTTTTACCCTACGGCAATGAAATTCTATTGCGCAAGAGAACACTGCATTTCTCAGCTAACTGTTCCTAGTCGAGGACTAAAACTAATAAAGCTGCTAAACGTATGAGAAAATTTCATTAGCTGCACTGAACGTGACTGAAAATAAATATAAAAATTGCGAGTATCACCGTGTACTAAGTTTGAAATATTTCGAAATGAAGATGAAACTGTAATGTTACGTTACCATCCCCCAATGAGTTCAGCACTTTCTGAAAATGTTCAATTTATCTCGACACTACGCGGAAGGCAGGAGTTTCAGTCGTTGAGCACTTCTTTCACAAATGCAACAATGTAATTCAAAAAATCCCATGAAAATGAAAACGAAGCGACGTGATATATGCATTTAAACCGAAGTGTGAACGGCTGCATACATTCTCGCATTATTGGGTCGGTGCATGTCTGTCAATGTCTACGCTTCGCTGCGACAGCCAGTTTGCAGGTACTAGAGGAGGAGCTTCGCTGGACATCAGAGTACTTTTATTTATTTTAAAACTTGGCACTGCTGTCCATTCCGCTCAATAATTGTATGACTGAAATAACATTGACTTCAATATTACGTAACGAAGAAGTATGTTTTGAGAAAATGATATTTCAAATGATAATTTACAGTATTTACATGAATAAGGCTACAAATGGATAATTGCTGAACAAGCTGCATGCGAACACCACGCATCTGATTCCGGTGTGAGCAACTGGCCGATGTTTCAAAGCGAAGCGACGAATGAGCCTGCGCGCGCCCTCTGCGCGCGCTCGTATATCTGCTTTGACCGCAATGGTGTTGGATGCGTCGGTCAGTCGAATGTCTTGAAGACGCTTGGTGCTTGAAGCTGCAGGCAGCTCTGCTCTGGTGAGCAGCTGTTATGTGCTCATTTTGCCAAGTGGGTGGACGCCCAATTAAACTGACAGTCTGAAAGTATTCTATATTACTAGTCAATGACAAATATATCCTTAGAAATGAGTAAGCTGCTGCTCCCGTAAGGGCAACGCCCTGACTTAACCATTTCGAAAGGTGTGTATTGTTATGGCAGTTCTAATTAAAATCATGAATAATTGTCGTTGTGATATGTCCAAATGCGACCCCAAATTTTAACCGAAGAGAATGTAACCTTCAGAAAGGCATTGTAGGGAAGTTTCCAGAACAAATTCGTGAACATATGTAACGTATTGTATTAACCATAGTATATTTCTCTGGTATTAACACCCCTAACTGAAGACCGGCGCCTTTGCGGCACTGCATCGCAAGTGACGCCGGAAATACAGGTGGAAAAAGTACAATAACCAATGAGCGGAAACACCCGGTATTTGGGAACGTCCTGGAAATCCATGAAGGAGATTGCCCCAAAATGCGTGGCATCTCGACTGTTCTCACGTGTCGTAGTGCCGCTTGCCAGCATGAATGACGTTGCGTGTCACGTGACCTGGATGAGCTATATACAACAAAGATGTGGCCTCTTTGGTCTATGGTATATATGCGAGGAGTCCTTGGTGGTTGACAGTTTCTGAACGAAATAAACAGCAATTACTGCACGCGCAATGCGCATCTCAGTTAACTAAAATCTTTTTGATATGTTTTTCTTACATGTTGGGAATGACCATGAATAACCGTAGAGGCGGAATGGTCGCACCACAGTAATGTTTGTACATTGCACTTCGATGGATTCTAAAACTGCACAAGTTATCTCGCGAATGAGCGATTCACGCAGCCAGCATTGCGAGTTGCTGAATCAAAAGTGTAAATATTTGGGAGTGATGCGATGAACAAATAACTCGCTGGCACCTGCGTGGCGTGCAGAAGAAAGCATGACAGACCAGAGGTGCTTGCGATGCTTATTTCACAGGCAAAGCGCACTGTCGGCAACGAAAACTACTCACGCTTTCGAGTCGATGACCGTGAACTGGCAACAACAACAACAACAACAACAACAACGAGCCTGTTTATTTTGAAACGGACACTACGCACGCACGCACGCTTTGCTGAAATGTTGGTGGCAATGCACGCTCATGTGTGCGGAAATGACGTTACCCAGCGAAAGTGTTTGGTGGCATTTCTGCGTGCGCGTCGCTGAACCGAAGACTTCGACTAAGTTTGATATGCTGATTTACCGGGTGACAATGTCTTGCCGCATTTTGTTATTGTTGCTCACGAACATTGGGTTTGCAACTGCACCGTCAGTGAATTTAATAAAGCGCTGCTTTATCAGCTTTGCAAAAGTGTTCAGTAAATATTGCCGCTGACCATCGTGATGATGAGTGCTGCTAATAATATGAAATGTATGAAGCGTTTATTCATCGTAATAAATGCCAACGAAACTTCGAAGCTTCTGTATTAAACAAATGCTTTCCCGTAAATTATAAACTTTGAAGCTTTAAATATTTATTGCTATATTTATTATAATTTGTTTTATTATTAACGTCGCTACCTTAACAAATAATAGTTGGGCATCCAGTGTTATAAACACAGTCTAAATGTGCGAAATTTTTCGTAGTTGAAGACTTTCAACACTAAGTTAACCAGAATTATAGTAACTATTAATTACATTATATTGTCTATATAGTATATGGTTAAATACTATGTTGAACTTTTATTTAAAAACTGTTTGCACATTTCCTATGTTGAACTTTCAAATTTTTGATGGTAGAAGAATTCAATCATCAGTCTGCGCTTAAATACGGTATTAACATTTTAATATTAACGATACACTATGATATATTTTCAACATCTTTAACTGACAAGACTAATCAACATTTGTCATTCTTAAGCGGTGGGCTGACACTGATAGCCTAATTAACGAAAAAACTTTGATTTGTGTTACATGAGCCACAGAGCTTAACTATTGCAAGTGTAGCGAAAGATAACTAGCTTTTACGCAAATGAAGTCTTGAAAAGAAATACAGAATTTTGGTAGTTCGCTACATATTTTTGTGTGTTTCGTGTTTCTGTGTTTGTACAACACGTTCAGCAGCTTATTTTATTGAAACTATATCGCACGGTGTGCTGTTTATATTATGGCAAAAGGTGGAAAATGTACATACGATTTTACGTGAATAATCCGAATATTGAAAATTTAGGCATTGCGTTACGAAGATGAGCGAACAGTAATTTACTGACCGACTGAAACAACCATTTAATTTTCTTCAAGCGAAATCTACTTTTGTCCTCTTTTGTTCCGACGATGCTAATTATGCATTCTGAGAACATTGAGGTATCTAAAGAATAACTTTACTTTTGTGCTCTCCTGGTCTCTTTTGCCCCGGTCACTTTACTGGTACAACGATAATAGAAAATTATCTTACTAGAGAAAAGAACATCTTCACTGCTGTGCTAAACTCTGCATCATTGTAGCGAAGGCAAACCTCATGAAGAAATGATCATGTTTCGTTTTATAGAAAATCGACACATGCTGTCGTGTTTATCAAGCTACGGCTTCCAACAACCTAAGCTCGTCACCGAAGGCGATGTTCGAGCTGGAGTTCTGGCATCTGCATTAGGCGTATCCACACATTCGTTATTCGGCGAATGTGATGTGATAAATGATTTAGTAATGGAAGATCCGTGTTTTATGGTGTATTGAAAATTTGGGCATTTTTTTGAGCTTAAAAATGGTTTTCTGAAAATACGAATTTACAGATGTTCGCTGTGCTTGCTATTTCTGCCGCTACACGGGGCGGCTTTCGTATGTTACGTGAACTTGCACTGCGCTTTCTCGCTGCATTCTATATGCCGTGGTAAATGTGATTTTGGAGCGTACATAAACGACTTTCGTCAAAGGAATTCCTGCTGGTCTAGCGAACATCGAAAGTATGATAAATCTTATTTATTCTATGTAGTGAAATTTTTTCCTCCATCATTTTGAGGGTTCTTGATTCGAAAAGTGGTTGGCAACAAGAACGACTTTGTCTATCTGTCCGTACGAGATAAACAGCGCTTTTCACATTCAGACATTTTCTCCAAAATTATTCATGATCGATAATAACTCAAATCTGTTAAAACAGATATTAGAGGCTGCACTATAAAGTCTCAACGACACTAAAATTACTACTCAAAAGTAATCGAAATACAGTTTTTACTCGGAAAAATAAAGCTTTTAAACAGAGGAGTTCCCCATTTTTAACTCTCAGGTACCGAGAAAATTTCAAAGCACGAGCCAACACAGCATCTTCCTGGCTCCCATTATTTAAGATATGTTTTTATAAATCTATTTTTCAATGATAAATCTTTAAATACGATTTTATACAATTTTCGAAAATTGAGGAAGTTTTGCGTATTTTGCGTGAAATGAAGATCATTTGAAGCATTTATTTTCTCAAAACGACTCAAATGTTTTTCTTTATTTATTTTCTCGAATAAGGGGAGCCCCAAGTAATGACACACTTAAAAATGGCGCCAGTCCATTCCCCGGAAAATAAATCTCTTAACCCCAGAAAGCGCTGGAAATAAGGAAGAGCCATCTCAATTTCATGAAAGCTCTATTGACGAAGTCAATGTGTTTAACGAATATTTTTAAATTTGGCTAGCGACTTGAATATAACAATACGTCTGCTACAGTCGTGGAAACAAAATTGACATTATTAGAGAATGGTTACATGGCCACGTAGCTACATTAATCATTGTTTATGAAGTAAATAAAGTATAACAGAGCTACATGATGATCGGAAGGAGTCAAACTGGCGGCAGTTACTGCGTATTATGAGGAATTTTGACACTATTTTGGAAAATGTGCCATTACAATATGGGCGATTTGGATAAATAACAACCGAGATGTAATGTGAGTTTGATAGTGAAATGGGAGCTAAACCAGGTAACATTGTGAGTTTGAATTTATTTTAGGTGAAGGACATTTGATTTGTAGTCGTACTCAGGCAGGAAAGCATAGGATCAGAAGATGACCTGAGTGACAACTTAACATGAATCTCAGAAATGATGACACGAAATGAGATAACAGTGAAGTGTTTTACGGTGTCAAGTATTCTGTGAAGAACTATTCATTTCGAAAATGATCTTCTGTCAAATGAAACTTGCCAACTATTTGCTGATAACATTTGAACAGTGTATTTTGTCTGAACTGATGACGTCTGCAGGCAATGAGCTGTTTACAACTGTTTGCCAGTTTATTTGAATGTGCCATTTCTGGCCCGTCGAAGGCTTTGGTGAGTGCAGGTAGCTCTTTGCGGTGTTGTATCGCTACGAAGAATTGCTAACGTATCATCGGCAAGCTGGTAGATGTGAAGGAAACGATATTATATAGGCTTTATATAAGGTAGTAAATCAGCAGAGCTGGCACGAGTACTCACATGGAAAAAGGTAGCTACAAGAAAAACGAACTAATTGCGATCTGAAAGCTTCTGACGTAGATGCAACATAAAGTGATCCAGTAATGAGCTAAATTTCGTATAATAGTCACAGATGTGAGCTCATAAGCCTCCGGCGCTCGGCGTCTTTCATGAAAGCGCTCATATCTGCAGTAATGTAGCTACAGTAGTATTGGAAGCGTTGTGGTGTGTGTTAGAAGGATTAGCTTCAGGTAATTAGCGAAGGCTATGTTTATATAGTTTCTATTGCAATGACGAAGAATATATGAATCACTTTTTTTCTCATATGCATTATGCGTATATACGGAGTGACTGCTGCGCCAGTATAGAGAGAAGTGTTAATAACTACTGCATCAACGAAAAAATGCATTATAGTCTATTAACGAAAGAAGCAGATAAAACCTGATTGCTAAGTGAAAAGTCTAACAGCCGAATCATTTTAACAGTCGCTGATGAAAGCAATTGGCCAAACATCACGTCCTCTGTCTGTCCGTCACGTCCATCATCTATTAATACCAACGTCTAAACCATGCATGCGTCTTTTCAGAGACGAAAAACACCTGTCCATTAACTCTAGTTGAAGATTTAATTTTGAAAAACATTCTTTAAGAATTTGGGGTACTACGTAAACTTAACAAACTTTAACTTCAAATTTTTCATTAAATTTGGCAGCAGAAAATACATATTGAAATGGCGTAATCGTCTAATTCTGAACGGTAATACGAACTTTGAGCATTACAAAGACCCCAATTTTTAACTAAACGTCTTCTAACTACAAAATTTTAAATTTCTTCTAATGAAATTTGACTATCCATAATGCTAACGTAGTCTTAATTTTGAAATTGAATTTCCTAACGGCAAACAATATTGCAATTTTCAAATTAAAAAGCAAGATTTTCTCGAAGACTATCTCCCAAGTCCCACTAACTCGGCTTTTGGTAGAATGGTGCCATATTCACTACAGCATGCTGACTGTTTAACACGATCTTCTGACTAACAGTTTTTCAAAATTACAAAAATGTATTTTGACGCGTCGTAATATTAATATTGAAGGCCATTTGTTCATTTTTGCTTGTTGCTGATTGCATATGCAATGTGCATATAAAAATTTCTAAAAAACTCAATGATTTCTATAACATGAGCTCAAATATACTGCATTTTCGAAACGCGCAAACACCATTTTCAGGAGTAATGAAAGTTTTCTTCAAGCTTTTCAATGAATAACTAATAATAATAATAATAATAATAATAATAATAATAATAATAATGTAATAATGGTATTATTATATTGTGTACAGTAACTCACTTTTTATGGCTTTGTTAATGAATGTAAGTTTAATGTGTAGTTAGATATTCTGCCCAGGATATACCCACTCTTAATTGCAGGAGAATGCTGTAAATACAGTGCACTACATTTCATATGATGTAAGTTCATTTTTGAAACCAACATTCTTTATTTTTTCAGAGTACACGGAAATATGGTATTTTCAAATTTCTCACGTTAATACTGCATTTCCATCGTCTGCATATATTATTTCATTTGTGAAGTGAATCGCTACCTCAATGACAGTGAGTTTCAAAAACATGTTTTCAGTAAAATGTCTGTTGGAGACGAATTTTCATGGCTGGCAGTGTTCTTGAAATATTTCATTCTATTATTGGGGAGCTGAAAGTTGAAAATGTTTAAAAATGTAATTTGAACGACGTTAGATGAAGAACAGAGAACAGTTTAACTCAGTCCCCTGAGAAAGTGAAAACTTTACGAGAAAGTGCGCCTCTCGTTTATATCTGTATTTTTCACCAGTGTATCTTCAATGCCCCCGCTGCGCAGAAGACAACCAGTTTCCACGATGGTTGTATTATTTTTCCTTTCAGCTATGTCGGAAAATTTGGCGACTGTTGACCAACATTCATTCTTTAAATGGCCTGAACAGGAGCGACTGTCGGAAAATCTTGTTTATTTTTCAGTGTTTATTCACTGAAAGATATGATGGTAATCTGTTGAAATAAGTAAAAGGAAAGTATGACCTGTATCGAATTGAGATTGAAATTACATGAAATTTTGTGACTCTGAAGTTCAATGAAATATGTGGTATGGCGATGCAAGTACAATTTTTATTCGGTCATTTCTGCGGTCTTGGGGCTCGACGACTGTTTTTATATAAGTTTCTAGGGTTAACTGTCGTCTATTCGGTATTTTGCAGCTTTGCATGCAGTGAATTCTAACTTTTTGTACCTTAATCCGGAAGTTACAGACGAGCTGGCGTGATCAGTAAGTATTAATGAAGCATCAAACTGCTGGGCATGCTCAGTCTGACTTACCATTATACGTCGCAGGCAGAAGTGTTCCAAGGCGAATCCCTGTCGTGCAATGAAGTATAATAATGGCACCTTGTTGCACGATGATAGGCAGAGCATTATGAAAAGAACTGCGGCGGCTGCTGCTCTGGCCTCCGTATGACTGGCATTGTGTTGTTATTCGCGAAATGGTCTCGATGATGACTGTATTCCGTAGCTGCTAACGTAGTCAATCCTAAGCGCTAGTGCATATTTGCTTTCGGGAAGGTAACGTTGTCTTCCCCGCTGAACTGGTGAAGATCTGAGCCGATCACGATCGTGCTAGCTGATTCAAACACCAGCGAATAGCAGGGTCGACTGATCTACGACATTGTAATGGTATAGTGCATGAACCTTGACAGCCTTCAACTGTGTTGAACAGATGTGAAACGTGCCGAGCTACATTGATGAGCTCTGGTACTGTGATATTCTTTGAGCCCCAAGCCCAATCTAACTGTTTAGGCATCATTATTAAAGAATGCTCGTGTCTGCTTTAGTCATGTTTTTCTTTAAACTAATTCTACTTTCAACAATTTTTCATTCAGCAATTCGTCAGAAATGTTGAACTGTACTTAAAATAATTTGGTAATATGCTATTAACTATTGGCAACAAGTCGCAAAGGCATCCTTCGCTGACTTTCGTTGATGTTGTTCGAGTAATACGGCTGCGTGAAACGCGCTGATGTTTATAATGCATCCTGAGAGGTCGGAGCTATCGGTATGTGAAATACGTGGCATGAAAATGCTAATAAGCGTGGTGGTCGGTGCCGCGTGTGCTCAGATTTTCGTCTCTGCAAATGCGAAGAGCCTGTCTATTTGTGGTGAATGGGCCTGCCGGAAACGTCGACATACGTGAGCAGTATTGCGATCCCCCGTGTTGTTACCTTCGTCTCGCACGACAAACGAATGCGGCTTTAAACTGTCAAGAGTGGAAGAAATGTAATTAACTGCAAAAACAACTCCACGTCGGCGATGCATCAGTAACAGCTACTACTTAATCCCAGCTGGTGACTACTCGCTGATAATGTCGGCGCGAAGCTAGAGGATAAAATGTTCGTTACTCGGCAAGCAACAACGTCCCGCCTTTAAAGCAAAAAATAACAATGCATTCTATTAATAAGTAATTTGTTGCAAAGGTGATACAATTTTTAACAGTGTGTTTTTGTTGATACGTATATATGTTATTCGCAGCGCTGTTTCAAACAATGAAATGCACTGCATTAAATAACAACAGTGTTCATATAAATCGGGTGTGATTGGCTGAAATCGACCCAGCATCTGTAAGTAACAACAAGCTGCTATATTGACCCCAGTCTCCAGAACAGTGGCTATTTTGACATACTGTAGTGAAGTAATCCGATAAACAGTTACTGCTCAGAAGAATGTGGTATCTCGGTAATATAATTATAAGTTTTGACTAAATTTTCTGCATATTCTTTGCAAACGAATGATCTTTCGCTTTATATTTAATAAACATTATTTCAATCATTCTTTCGCACGGGTTTATGTCGTCAACGACTCCGTTCCGTTTGAACACACCGGCTTTACGCAACCTGTTTTTAAATCTCCGGCTTTTAGCGCAGTTTGATATGCAAGTCCCTCGACTTTCTGTGTGCAGTGTAAGCTGAGTGGTTGTTCAGTGCATACACGGACACGTGTCTCAGCCGCACGGCGGTCAGCGCCTCTATGCGCATGTCTGAAACAACGCGCCACGATCGCTTGTCAACTGTCCTCGGCTGGCGTCCGGTCACCTGCTGCCGTCGCGCGCGCGGCCGAAGACTCGGTCGTAGATGGCGACGCGACGGCGCGGCCGGGCTGAAAGGAACGCTGTTGGCCTGCCGCCGCGCACGCCTCGTTGGCAGCGGCTGGCCTCTTCGTGACGGGCCGAAGTCGTTGGCGAGCCGCGATCTGGCCGATCAGAACTCGGCAGCCCGATACGCCAGCCAATTCACGCTGCGGCCTTTACTTGCCTGTCCGGGGCGCATTTCGGCATTTCGTCTGAAGGACGTAGATGGCGGCCGAAGGCGTCGTCTGTGAACGCGGCGTGCCGCAATTGCCAAACACTGAATGTCCGACGCAAGCTTACATTCTTCGTCTGTACTTCATTTTCTGAATATTGATAAGCTAGCTGTATTTATTCTTCGAAGCTCAAATGAATATTGCAATTTTCTGGAAATTTCTGAGAAGGCTTTGGTACGTTCGAGCGACTATCGGAAGCTATTCTTTATATTTTGCAAAAATTCAATGTAATGTAAGGAAAATGAAATATGCGATTATCAGAAACATGGCTTGCAACCAGTTAAACTTTGGGGTAAATATAAACGCGTGTGATGTAAACGATAAACACGAACATAAACACGTTTGTTGTATTTTTAAGGATTTAGTGAATCAGAGAAGTTCAGATAATGTCTGAAGACAGGCTACGTGAAGACTATTGAACATCATTGCTTGTTTGTTTGCGATTTGGTTTTATATATACGGTTTTAAGACAAAAATATGACCAATTTTAAGTTTTCCAGCTACGTGCACGTTAATCACGCAGTGTGGTGAAGTGTAAAGAACGACGATGACGGATCGACTCGAACTTTATCCGAACGATTAATTTACTGACAAAACGAAGATAAGTAACAGGTAAAGAAAGTAGGTGATCCCAGTGTGGTGCACTGCTGAGTTGTCACGAAGATATTTTGGCACAAAACTAGTGGCGCAACTTACTATGGAGTGTTTAGTAATGGTTATCAAATACTATTTATACCACAATTTTTCTCCAAATCAACTGCATCTCAGTCGTTGACCACCTAAGTAAAGCTTTATTATAAATGGTAGAATGTTTGATGCAAAAACTAAATATTTTCAAACAAATATCACCACAATGACTATTATAACTCCTTTTCATACAGTTAAATCATGTCACAACCATAAGACGCAATTTACTGAAATTCGCGAGCGCGACGAGGAATGCCATTGTTGCATTGCAATCATCTATTTACTGAAGGCTAGCAATTTTTATTTCATATGTTTCAAATAGGTTTTAAAGAATTTTGAAAAGATTAATTTGTAAACGTATAACAAGCTTCAATGCAAGAATCGAACAAAAATATCAATTAATATACAAAATTCTAACTTATCTGCTTGAAACACCGATAGTACGTTCATGGCGCACGGAAACTTGGACGTGGCACGCTCAGAATACACAAAAATCAGAACTGAAAGAAATTCAACCTTGACCTTATTTAAAGGTTTGTTTAAATGAACACATTTCATTAGAAAAAATAATATCTTCATAATTGTAATCGAAATATTTTTATTGCCCGTTTGTACTTAAAAATGGTTTAAGGAAAATGAAAATTGCCAATCTTTATTTTACAATTTCGCCCAAAATACTCCTGTCAAACCGTTCAGCCGATTGTCTTCAAAATTGATACTCCCCAATAGATCTGACTGATGTCGCGGCACCTTGAATTTGAAACCGATATTTTAATTTTGGGGGTACTTTACATGAAGCCCCTGGGACATTCTCAAAATTTTCGAAAAAATAGTTCCAACGTTTTTGATTAAACTCTCTTTTTGGTAGCGTAAAGGACGTTTAAGAGAAGAGCGCATGTCTCATATTCGTTGAAAACTGATTTTTCGAAAATTGCAAAAATTCAAAATTTGTTCGGCGTCGATACCTAGCTAAACTATGAGCTAAACATTTGTTTTATAATGAAATCTCTTCATGAAAAACATAAAAATGTCATATTCAGTTTTTCAAAAACATGTGTATTTTTTGCGAAATTGTATGTCAAACATAAGCAATTTTTATTTTCTTGAAACCAACCTGATAAATCGTAAAGAACGCTTAAGAGAATAATGTAGGTCCTATGTTCATTAAAACGCTGATTTTTCGAAAATAAAAACATTACAAAATTTTCGGCGTCTTCCTACAACTACAATTATGAAGATACATTTTTTCTTACTGAAAAATGTTCATCAAAAACATATCTTCAAATAACGTCATGTTGCATTTTTGGAAAATATGAGTATTTTCTGTGTATTTTCTTTGTCGACAAAAATGATACGTTCCGAGATTTACCGCGTTTCGTGAACGTTATTCAGGCATTTAGGTGCTTCGTAATTAATGGTAGCATTAATCTTTTAGAAATTATTTAAAATCTATTTGAAATATAAAATAAAAATTGCTTGCTTTTATGGAAGATGTAATGCTGGGAATGCTACAATGGAATTCACGTCGTTCATAATTTCTGAATTACGTCATATTGTTGTGATTTAGGAGTTAGTTGTCAACTTTGTGTGATTGTTTTTATTTTTGTGCTTAAGAGTTTGTTTTTACGAATGCTGGGGAGCTGGCCCAACGATTCAATCCCCACTTTGGAGGGCCGGGTAATATTTCTTTTATTTTTTTTATTTTTTATAAATTTGTTGCGTCTACACCTTGACGCAACGTCTCAAGCCTGAGGGCGTTGAGCGCTGCACTGAGAGTAATCCTCCATTAATGTACAATTTTTAATATTTGTCAAGCCTCGTCACGTCATGATCAGTCATTGCCTTTTATCCCTTCGGCCAGGGGCTCGGTGCCGTTAGATCAGGGTTCACAGTCGCAACCACGAACCCGCGAGTCTCGAATACGCTTAACTTTCGACTTCACGGGCGTAGTAAACGAATTCACTAGCGCCACCGCCCATTTGTTGAAAATATTTAGTTTTCGCACCAAATGCTCTACCAATTGTTATGAGTGACCCCGGAACTTCATGCACTAAAAAAGTTAAAATTATGCATGCAATCATGCATAAAATTGGCAATATATGCACTTAAAATAGCCAATATATATGCTTAAAACTCAGAATATGCGTTAAACAAAAATATAGTGAGCAACAGATAACATTTATTTATATAAATCTTCATTTTACATTGTAGTACAAAACGCGTATAATATTTTCAAACATTATAATTAACAAAAAAGTTATTTAGCAACGAAAATCTCTCACTTTGACCCACTTCTACGCAAAAACCTGGAATATATGCCCTTAAATATGCAGTTAATCAAATCAAAATAATAAAAATATGCAGTTAATCAAAAAAATCCCAGAAATATACAATCATGCAAAATAAGAATGAGCTATTTTTGTTCTATTTTTGGTGATAGGTAAAGTTATATACATTTCCTTTTGATATGCGCAATCATATCGCGCTATTGCATGATGTTCCGCGGCCTAGTAATGAGTTTTACAAAAAATGACGACTGAGATGTGTTAATTCGGAGAGAAATTGTGGAATAAATGAATTGCATAGCCATTACTAAAAGGCAAAGAAGTACGTGCTTTACCACTAGGCTTTCGTAAGCTTGTAATTGGTTTTATTACCGGTTACTTGGTGACGCCAGACGGGATGGAATTTCAGGTCAACTGCTCTGATCAGTGGTCACCCTGATCACTTCAAAACAAATGCTGGAGTAGCATCCTGTACGACGGCCTTCATCTTTCCTTTCCATTCCTCTGTTATCGCTATCCCAATATCATTGAAAAATAAGTAAAGGAGGAAAGAAAGTTGGGGTGAGGAAGGCGGTAATACTCACTGAAGTCCTCATTGCCTGTGAAGAGGTTGGACGCGTACACCTTCATGTCCTCCACCTCAGGGCATGTAGAAGTGGTCGGGCGCACGCTCAATTCTGGTTGCATTCTTGATGTGCGTGCCACAGTCAGGTTCACGTGGTACTCACGCCAGCTGCAACAGGAGAGAGCTTTATGTTGGGGATCTCCGCAGAGAAGCATTCTGAGAATAAAGATTCTGGAAATGCGCAGTGAACCAAGTCAGTTCTGCCAATGAATATGTTTGTATGCAATGAAATTTGACAGTGTTCGGCACCAAAATTTAAACGTCTATTAGATTCTTTAATTATGGTTTATTGTCCCGCATTTTAAAATGTTGGGTCTCGTAGAACATGGTTTAGCCCCGTCGTTGGTACCTAGTAGATGAAAAAAGTATACCAGTACATTATAGTAACTTATGATAAAAGGCAGTAAAATACCATTCTATTAAGGAGTGATAAATCTAAATCAGATATTCGCATCAAATATCATTATTCAGATATTCATTCAAATATCTCGCATTACCTGTAAAACGTCATTGTTTCATTGAATTTTCTACAGAAACTCTATCGTGTGAACACGTCATTTTCAGTTTTGGGTCAAATTTACAACTGAAACCAGAGGTGCGTGAACATTTTCAAAATTTTCCCAAAAATTGACACAAATGTTTTTATTGAACTGCTTCTTTAAAGAGAGCAACGAAAGCTTCAAAATGGCTCAGGTCCCGTGTAAGTTTAACTCCTTGACTTTTCGAAAACTGTAAAAGTTAAATTTTCTTGCCGTCTGGCTACAACTTAAATATTAAAGATAAAGATTTTTCCTTAATGAAATCTGATATTCAAGATGCATGATCTTTAAATAAGAGCATGCATAATTTTCCTAAAATGAGTATTTTTTTGTGTAATTCTGCGTGGCAATTTTAAAATATGCTTTCTAAAAAGCAGTGCCACTTTTTCTTTGTTTTTTTTTCTCTCAGATAAAGCCACAGCACTCTTTTAAAACGGCACTTAGTGTACTTTTGGTAGACTCTCTTTATTTTCGAAAATCGCATTTAAAGACCACTGCAAACTACAACCTTGATGACAGAAATTTTCTTCCATAATGCAATATTTTCTGAAACAACATTTAAATAATCCAGGAACAATTTTAGAACATACGGTAATTTGCGTGTTTGTATGATGGAATGGCACATTATAAAAATATTTCTCAAAAACTGTTCCAAATTTTTTCTTTAACTTTTGTTCTCGTATGTGCCCAAGACGCTTAAACATATGCGCAGGTTTCATTTTAGTTAAAGTTACTGAATTTTTGTAAATTGCAAATGTTACAAATATTGTGACTATGTACTCTTGAAGCACCTATTCTTTACTTTCTCCCTACGGAGTAGAATGTTATGTAATGCTGCGCGAAAAAACGACGAAACATTATCCGCAAATAAACTCTTTTTACAGGGCCTTGGTAACGAAAAAGTGGGTAAATCCAGTTGCTAAATTAGAAAACAATCCTCTTTCACGTGGTGTAGACAAAATCCATGTTTTGTGGATCCTTGATATCGAAAAATTGAATGGCGGCAAAACGTGTGTCCATCCGTCTGTCCGTTCGTTCGTAAGTCCATCCACCCGTCCGTCCGTCCGTCCACCTCACCGTCCGTCTGTCCGTCTGTCCGTCTGTCTGTCTGACTGTCATCGGTCTGTCTGACTGTCATCTATCTATCTGTCTGTCTGTTCTTCTCTGTGTCATCTCTGTCCGTCTATCTGTCCGTCGGTGAACTGAACTAGCGGCTAAATCGTTCAGCCCATTTTGTTCAAAATTGATATTTCACAATCAATCTGACTAATGCCGCGACTCCTTGGATTTGAAATTGATGTTTTAATTCTAGGTGATACGTTCCATGAAGGCCCTGGGACACTATCCAAATTAAAAATGACACCATGGATTTTATTTACATTTTGTTGTTGGAAAATTTAGAAGGACGTTTAAGATAATGGTGCGGATCTCGTGTTCTTAAAATCTCTGATTTTTTGAAAATTGTAAAAGTTCATTTTTTTCAGCGTCTTCCTACAACTACAATATTGAGGATAGAGATTTTTCCTTAATGATCCTGTTCATAAAATAGATTTTGAAATAAGATCATGTACAATTTTTGGAAAATTTGAGTACTTTTCGCGTAATTTTGCATGAAAATATTGGCGAGAAAGTACGTGCTGTTTATGAAAATACATACCACTGAAAAATGCTGAAAATACGTACCACTAATTATAATTTACTTCTTTATTAGATGTAGTTAGTTACATCATTAACATTTTACACAATTACCAATATTTTGACGCTGAAGAAATTCCAACAGTTTTCTTTCACAACATTAGTTGCGCTGATAGGTACGCCACGGTGAAGCGAGGTATACAATTGCCGCACATATGCAACCTTGACATCGCTGTTTTATAGGAAATGAATAGGCCAGACGTCAGACTTCTGTCTACCCTTTTAAAATAGATATTGCTAAGTAGAGGCCCTAGATTCTGAGTGTACCGTTTTCGTTTGCTTCGCCATTCCACCGTTGCATATGCAGTTGTGGGGTAAGTTCGAACTGTAGTACGTGTTTGGGAAATCCCAATCTACTAAAAAACAAAACTAACCCTTCAGTGGTCGCGCTCAAAATTGGAACGCGAGTAGTCACGTGGATTACAATTGTAATTTATTTTAAAAATTCTTATTAATAATATTTAACAAAAAATCATCTTTTATTTCAAATATAGACGAGAAATGGTATCTAAAACACTGACTAGTTACAAAATACTATTAAATTTATTAGAACGTTGATATATTGCAAATTCTATGAAATGCTACACAAAATTACATGTATTATACCTTTAAATAAATATACTCAAATATATGCGAGTAGATTTTTGTTTTTGAAAAGTCTTGTGCTCTATATGTTTTGTGCACTTGATATACTTTGCATTACGATTATTAAATAAAACAGTTTGACAGTTGTTTAAACATTTGTGGCCTGTTTTCTGAACATGATTCAGTGTCAACAACAGATGAACATCTTACACATATTTTCATTACGCGCACACCCACTGAACATGATATACGTAATACTGTTCAGTGCTTTATTTCCACTGAAAAAAAAAGACCCACGTTGCACTTTGATGACTCCACGGACCCCTCCGCCCCTTTTCTGATTTCCAGCAGAAGTATCCCATGTATTCTTATTGCTGGCGGCACAGTTTTTCTCTCGATCGTCCTTTTCATTCATTGTTTCAAAAGGGACAAAGCGAAATCCTTAAGAAATCTCATCTTAGTCAACCTTTCTCCTCTGTTGTTCTTAGAGTAAACATTTAGAATATTTATTGCAGCTATATTCGTGATGTCCCCATAGGTCAGAAACTGAACGGCAAGTAGTCGCGTGGATTACCATTGCAATCCAAGCTGTTTCCGGTGCTTATCGCTCTTGCAGCAACTGCTGCAAGACTGCTGCATCACGTGAGTCATATTTCGCTAAAATTCAATATCTGGGGCCTTATACGAAAGGTACTGAAAATTCCATGTCAAATGTTTGTCAACTCTCGCTGTAAACAGCAAATAAATAATACTGGATTATAATAGTAATCCACGCGACCACTGAAGGATTAATGTACTCGAAACCCTCTGTAACACCGTCAATTGTGGGCATTCATCCTTGATTGTGTAGGTAGTGTATTCTGCAATGTGTTGGTGTGCAGGAGTCTATACACTCTTGAATGCTACCTGGCGTGGCTATCGGATGATAGAATATTAGGGAGTTTTAGTGCCACGCGTAAGGTTGCGACGTTGTGCAATAACAGTCAGGGGAAGGACCTTGAAGTCATAACGTGTTACCTTAGGTACAGTGGCGTTTGGAGAGGATTGCTGAGAAAGCAAATGGACATGCACAGCTTTGTCTCATGATACGTTATTGCACATAAAGTCAATATTCAATTTTTAAACAATATTTGTTTTCTGTCTTATTCAGAATTTACCATCGAACTAAAAATTCCTCACCGTTTCCACGTTAGGCAAGTTTCTGGCTTATCCAGTGTACTTTGCATCCGTTCTGAGAACTTTTTCCGGCAAAAGCAGGTTTCCACCTTATCAAGGTTCCTCCTTAGACAGGTTTTACTGTAAATTCATGGAATATTTAAAATTTCACATTGTTAATATAATCGTTTGTCAAATTCATAGCAATTTTGTTTACCCTCTAAACAAGTATTATTTTGTTTGATACAGTATTAATTTTTTCTATCACATTTCTAGCAATGGAAGTGCAGTGGTTGCATACATGGCTTCTGAAATGGATGCTATGTATTATAATGTGTCATCAAGAGGAATAGCCATATTGAATCATGAAAACTTTGGAATCAGAAACTAAAATCTAGATCTGGAACAAATGTGAGCCGTGACAACCTTAAAGAAAGCTTAGAACATTTTGGGTTGATGTGAAAGTGTATAATGATTTGCCTTACAAAAATATAATGAAGGTTGTAGAAGAAGAGTGAGATTTTATTTTGTTAATATATTTTTAACTTTCATTTGCTCAACTTTTTCAACAGAGAGGGTTGAAGTGGAGGAATATAATTTTATACACCTTGAAGGCGATATGTAAATCACCTGGAAGGACACAAAGAGAAAGTTAGGTTTATTGGGTAGCTTTTGATGGGGTCATGTGATATGTGCCTTGTACTGTGTTGTTCTGAGTGTCGCATTATGGAAATTTTAGTGTAGTTTAGTGAAACAAGACATAAAGTTAAGATAGATGAAGTTGTATTTCTTAGGTTACCAAAATGAGTGCTTTCCAGAAACTAAAAGATATCTGTATTTACCACATGCAGAAAACTTACCTATAGGTGATTTTCATGGCTTGCCCTTCATACACTTTGTCCCCGCCACGTTTTAATGCCCAAATTGTTTTCAAAGGCAAGTTTTTTCGCTTCGCTCGCCTGGATCCAAGTCACAGCAAGGCTCAGACCTTCAGCCCTCGTGATCACTATAAACAACCTGGAGTCTACAGCATAATTACTAATTTGCTTATATAAGAAAGCACTTTATAAGAAAACCTCGAATTCAGACTACTGCAATGAATTCAAACAATGAAAGCTTTGTTTATCACAGAGGCACCCACGGTGATATGAGCAGCACAATTTTCGACTGGAGCTCCAACAAGGCACTAGGGTGAAATTGCCTCCCCTAACTTATGATGTCATGTTCGTGACCAATTATTATATAATCGCCTAACCACCCCTCGTCCTCTCCACTGTGGTTTTCTGCCTTGAAGTGCCGGTTTAAACAACTGTAGGATTTGTGTGTTATAGACTTCACCATAATAAAAATACATACACAAGTTCAATATATCAAAATTACAAAAATTCAAATAAAGTTGTAGCTATGAAAATGATACGTGCATTGTGAAGAAAAAGATTTGGTGTCAAGAGTATTTAAATAGAAAGTTTTTAAGTTGTCTTTCAAATCGCTTAAGGTCATGATTGAAAAAATCTTATGTTGTGACAAAGATGATTAGCACATTTAAAGATACTATTAAAAATATTATTAGCATAATTTGCACTACAGAATCTGGTTTGAAGGAGTTTATTACGTGTCTGTCTGTGAGGGACAACTTGGGATATAATAGGATATAATTTTGTGTTTTATTAGTAACCTCGTTGCAATCAATGTGCTTATTAATAATATTGAATAAACATAATAAATCATTGTAGATTCTTCTCTGATACAGTGTGGGGAGATTAAAATTTTTGCGAATATCGGCATATTCATGGTTGAACGTAGATATAAAGGTTGTATTCACATATGCTAAATGGGGAAACTATTCTTGATCCTCTCAATAATATAAATACAAAATTGAGTACGAAGAGATAGATAACAGATGCATATTTCAACAGTAGTCTGATAAAATTTTCAACATATTAACATTTATGAAATGACTGGCATTTCTCAAAAATTTAGACTATTTTTTAAAAAAATTTGCAAATATAATTGGTGCATGTAAAAATTCAAAATATCCTTTTCAAACAGAGGGCCTCAAGTTCCTCAATTGAGGAATTTCAGTTAGGGAGAAAATCGGCTGAACTGTTGGGGTTCACACACTAGGGTTGGTCACAGACAGACGTTTCAGTGACAATTGACTTTTTGGTATCAAAGACCCGCAAAATATGGTTTCTGACCACATATTTGTTAGAGGAAGTAATTTGCTATACATAGGAACAAGATTTATCCACTTTTTTGTTATCAGGTCCTAGCAATAAGTTTTTCTGTGTGAAAAGTTTCTGTTTTCTGGCACACAATTGCAATACTTTCTCTTTTTAGTGAAATAAGGGTGAGAAATGTTGGATTAAAAAACTTTTATGTATAAATATACAGTAATAAGAATAATAGAAAAATGTTAAAAAAGTTCAGTGCAGTTCACTCTTCGATGGTTATAACCCTACTCTCAATAGTGCCTGTGCAATGGGTTGTTCACCCGGTCTGCTTATGGCCCATCCACTGATTTAGAAACATCCAGTAAGCATTGGAGCAGTCACCTGAAGAGATTTGTAAAAGTAAAAACTAAGGGTTGAAAAAATAAAAGGAGCAATTTAGTGTTTTATGTTGTTGATAAATATATAGGTCCTAAACTCTTTCTTTCTTATTCAATGATAATGAATATTTTGTCCAATCAAGCAACAAAATAATTAATTATTTCTCCAATTTTGTTTTAAGCGGTTGAAACAGATCATTCAGAGCATGATGCTTTTGTAATGGCTGTGTTGTCTCATGGAGAACAGGGCATTTTATTTGCAACTGATACACCTTACAAACCAGAATATCTTTGGACCAGTTTTACTGCTGATAAATGCCCTTCACTAGCTGGGAAGCCTAAGTATTTTTCATTCAGGTAAGATATTGGGCAAAAGTTACTAACCTTAAAATTCCTATACTACTAACTTGATGAGACCAAATTTTGGGTGAAGAAAAAGCTAATTCTTTCAAAGACATTTACAATTCTCCCAAAGAATTGTTTTATTTATGACCTGTTAAAAAATACTTTCATGTTTTGTTGAATTTTAAAATATCTTCAAAATGTTTTGTTATGGGATAAATTACACATTGAACAATTCTTTATAATAAATGATCTGATCCATCCCTGTTTGTGACAGGCATGCCAAGGTGATCAACTAGATGGAGGTATTACTTTGGCTAAGAGAACAGAAGTTGATGGCAATTCAGTTAGTTACAAGATTCCTACACATGCCGATTTCCTCATCGCGTATTCTACAGTTCCTGGTATGTTTTCATTTATTTGTTTGCAATTATAGTTGGCTGTTGTTTACTTATTGGGATGTGTAGAGGAGAGTATACTTCATTTGTAGGAGATTTGCTAATATAAAAACAATAAAATTTCACAACTCCTTTCGCCTACTACCCTCATTTCTGGCAATGGAGATGTAAAATGACAATGGCTGGTATTACACTGTAAAATATCTTTGTCAAAGATCTTTTATAAAAGAAATATGACAGTGTAATAGCCAATATTTTATAAAAGATTTCTTTCATAAAATTTCTTGGATAAAATGTAGTCTGCAGCGTCCACGTTTTATCATACATTTGGTAACATGGCGTCTGATATAGGGTATTGCTTCAAGCAGTTTTAATTGCAGAGTGCGAGCAATTAGAATGTTTATATAATACTGTCCATCCGGACTACAAAAGTAAAACCAAACGAATTGACGCTTATAGGACACATTTTCCCAAGAAGTGGAAAATAAGGGGTTTGGAAAATGCCCACTTCAGAAAGATAACTTTTGAAACTTCTAAATCAGAGGACTCAATTTTGAAAGGAGGAGGAATGACAAAGAAAATTGAGTGTTTCCTCATCCATCCTCAAATAATTCTTCATTTCGAAGTTCTTTAATTAATGCTTCACAATGGATGAATACCATAGTGTTATTCTAAGGCCTCACCCTCAAAAGTTTCCTCTTTATTTTTTCATTCATCAGCATTAAACATAGATTAGTTATTATAAAACATAAAGTAGCACAAACAACTACTTGTGCATCATCTGTCGTAAATCGCGAGAAAACTAGTACATAAATATTATACAAAATATATCTGATTAGTCAAATTTCTATCACAGTTTTTTCTCATCAAAGTTCAACAAAAAGATATGTCAAATGTCTGTTACAGTGTAATGCCGGCCAATGAATTGGATGAGGTGAGCAAATATTGTAGCAAATGAAATCAAATGATGATGTGAACAAAAGACTTGGTCCCTTGGTGGCGTATAAGTTTCTAAAGTTCATTTTCTTGAATGGTTATATTATCCCGTAAATAATCCATATTTGATGTGAATGTATTAAACCATATGTATTTATGAATCGGTATTAATAAGAAAATATTAATTGTTTATTTTATTAATTTCATCATCTTGATTAAAAGTTAATTTTCACCAACATATATTCTGAGAAATGTATGACTTTCAATTTGTTTTATTTCAACGTATGTCTATTTACTACATTTTTTAAAGATTGAGAGATCAAGAATGAAGATAAAAAAAATGACAAAGGTAGTAGTTTATGTATCAAGTACAGTTAAATATTTATCATCACTAATATCTGAAGTGTCAGTTGCATTGGATATTAACAATAAGATAATTATTATTCTTTCTATTTAAAGGGTATAATCTGCTGGCGGTACAATGTAATCATATTTTGAAAATTAAGGTCAAAGATATAATAAAAGTGTGCTGAAATACTTTAACCCTGTAAACACTAAACAAGTAAACCATGTCAAGACTTTCAAAAACATATATTCTACAATTCATCTGATGCAACTTGAAAGTTTTAACATGCAAACTTTAATATTTTAATTTTGAGGATTACTTCATATGAAGGTCTTTAGACATTATTAAAAGTTTTTCAACATGTGTTGCTCAAATAGATCTAAATGCATAGGTAAATAGGGTAAAAGTTCAATTTTTATTAAAAGTCTGAATTTTCAAAAATGTTAATTGTACATGCTTATGATAAAATGCTCATTTTTGAAGTTTGCTTTGCTATTCCGTAAAGTTGATACACTGACAAAGAATGAGCAAAATCTTAATTGGATTCCAATAAGTAGAGAATAGCCTTATGATAAATAAGCTCCTGATCATGATTTTTTTTAACAGGTTACTTTTCCTGGAGAAATACTACATATGGATCGTGGTTTATGCAAGCCCTCTGTTTTGAATTGAGCGCCGTGGAGAAATGGATATGCTTTCTCTGTTGACTTTCAAGAGCGCTTGGTGGTTTTGAATCAAATTGTCTCCCCATCCACAATGCATAACCGAAGCAAATTCCTTGTGTTACATCAATGCTTACAAGACTGTTAAAATTCTCCAAGAAACAGAACTGAAAATTATTTCTTTAAAAAAGAAAGATGGAATGTTTGATAAATTAAGAAACCAATAATTTTATAGAATCATATTTTCAAAACCATAATCCCTTTCAATATTAGCAGTAGGCTAAAATCAAAAGCCTAGAATTTGGAAATTCTGTCCTGCACGTATTTTGTGTGATTGGAATGTTTATTTTTTGAGAATCCACCTTGCACTTTTATTACCAAAACTATGAATTCAGGGGGCAAAACCCAAAGACATCTAGGGTCCACAAAAATCAAATACAATAACTTTAGAATTTAGTAGAGTTAGTATTTAAAATTATTTATAACTGTTTTTCAGCAAAATATTGTGATCGCACTTGTAGCTATTTACATATACCTACTACAAAATAATTTGTATAAATTAAGAATTCAAGAAATTGTAAGTAGTTTTGATACAAATAAGTCCTTTATTTATACATATTTGTGTATTTTGCATTCATTCTACTTAATGGAAAATAAAATGAATTCGAAAATATTGTATTAGTGGAAATTCTAATTTTTTTCTATTCTTAAATTTAGTTTTGTAAAATGCTTGGAAGTCCTGAAGAATATTTACTGTAGTTTGTGAATATAATAAAAGTCATTTACACAGTAAAAATCAGTAACATTTTCATTACCATATTGTTTGTACCTCTGAAGTAATTTGTATTTCCTTGCCTTTAGAGTTAACCATCAAAAACCTCACTTCTCAACAAATTTGAGTGATGGGGCTTTGTAAACAATTCTGATAGGTGTGATATTTGATACTGTTGACAAATGTATCATTTAAGAACTTTTGATAACATTCACCCTCACTGATACACAAATTCATTTCCTTTTCATAATTTCAAATTTTTTGTTATACCATCTTTCATATTACTTCCTCTCCTTATACTAAAAAATATTAGGTAGATAAGCGAGAGTACATGATAAAACTCCTTTATAACCTGATACCAAAACTAGTAAATCTAAGAACTTTTAGAAAACTTGAGGCTAGTTTGGGAAAAACTGTAGCTCAAAGTATTAAAATGTCTACTAAAAATATTTACAATATTAATTTTATCCATGTAAAACAATTTCTTTTCTTAGGAACATTCACAATAATTTTATTCTCCAATGAATGCCCAGAAGAGAATTTTATTTTGAATGCATCACAATAGATCAATTGGTTTCACCTGTTCACAAAACCTTCATGACAACAATGAAAGATAATTCAATTGAACATCTGTACTATGTATATATTTATCGAATAGAGTTATTTGATTTTTTTTTCGAAATATCTCTGTTGAAAAATATGGGGTCATCTTATATTTGCAGATTAAGCCTAGTTGGTTAGTTTTTTCTTGCCTATTTTTATAGGCATGAATGTTGACATAACACACCCGAAGAGGTGACTCAAGGCGTGAACTGAGGTCACTGGGATGCCTTTGAGTGGGAGGTCCTAGATTCAAGTCCCGACGGTGACAGGATTTTCGACACTAGCTAGATTGCCCGGTGGAATTGCCTCTATCTGGAGAATTCTAGTGGCCAGCTGCTCTGATAAGAAGTTTCCCTTGGTTTCTTCGATCAACACTAGACGAATGCCGGGAAAGAACCCTAACAAAAGGTCCACGGGCTGCGCGCGATCTATCCTCCCCTTTTACTTACTTACCGAGACCAGTCGGGAGCTTCGAGCTTGCTTCGGCTGGGGTGGTGCCCCGCTGGTGGGAGATACCTGGTTACGGAAAACTCCGCTGGTAAATCGGCGCCGGATCATCTAGCCCAGAGGAATCGCCGCCTCTTACATGCATTACACTTACAAGATTAATGACTGGTCAATGACGGCAAAAACTATAAGCTGCAAAGACGATAAAAATATCACGCCTATCTACACATTACATTCGTGGTTGTTTTCTCGGCATCCACCACAAAATTTCCCGGGCGATTCAGACGATATTTTTAAATGGACCGGTAAAGCGAGAATCTGAAACAAAAGGTAATGTAACAAGTAAACTGTAATACGAAAATGAATGTAAATCGTTGCCGATATTTTGTTATACGATGCACGTTTCGAGATCGACGAACCGCGCGAACTCCCGATTCAGCGCCGGTGAGCATGAGCTTCAAAAAAATCTCACTGATAGAAGTGAATATGCATTATACATCTAACCACAGAAAAGGATAATTATTTTCTTAGCAAAAACTCGATTTGGAAAGTTGCCGCTATTTCTAACGTTACCCGCGAAACGGGGGAATAGCGATGTACTATTTCGCAGTAGTAGTGGATAAAATAATATATAGTACTGACAAGTAACAAGTTTTCGCTTATGCCATAAATTATAATTACCGAGAAAACAATAAATTTACTTATTTCCAAGTTATTTAATTGGTTATATCTCTAACCAGTGTTAAGGGCCACAGGCTCGCCATTTTCCTTTCTCAACTTTGGCCCCAATGAGGTTTCTAGTTTTCATCTGCTTACACTATTCTTGGCATCACACCCTTCTGATGTATGGCACCATTTCAGGCTGCCTGAAATCGCCTAAAGATCATGCCGGAAACAGCAGTTGGTTGTTTCCAAGTACCAAAGAACATAGGCACATCTCAGATACAGAAACGGATATGGAGAATGGTGTAGATGTGGACAAATGATATCTGGAGTTGAAGTGCATGGGAATATGACAATGCCACAACCCCTCAAATGGAAGCATCCATGCCTTAGGCAATATAAAAATTGAATCGACACTATATATTGACTGCTGCCTCTGTTGATTATGTTACATCAGGTGGTTAACTAATATTATTCAATCCAAATATTAGCCATCGAAATAATAAAGATGTTAACCATGTAGTGACAACAAGCTGTAAGACCAATGTGTGCTATTCCATTTTCTTTCATTACATTATCAATATTTGATGCTCGTTATTACACTCTCTTACTTCTCCTTTTTACCTTTCCATGAAGTTATATAAATAGAGGCTGTTTTTCTTTTTCATTCCAATTAAGGGATGCACAGGGCTGTGACATTGCCACCATAATACAATCCCATTATGGAATAATCCATGCCTCATGCATGATTAGAATCCACACCCTCTACATATCAGCTTTCCAAGCTTGCAATATGAAGCTTTTTTTCTTCTATATCCAATAACCAAAAGGACAGAAAAAATATTCACACATATTTTTATAAAGATACATTTAATTGCAACGTAACATTGAATAAATAAACAACAAAAGATGTTAAGGAAAATATACCCTACACCAGTTTTCCTTCTTGACACATCTGTATATTTATCTCACAAGTAATCCATCTACTACAAGAAGCTTCTCAGAATGCAAATTAATATTTATTTTATTTGCACTCACTTCCCGAAGCCACCTCTGCATGGTGGACTTTCTAATACCTCATGGTTGCTGCTTTCCCATTCCTTTGGAAGTCTTGGTCTAAAGCAGTCCAAATGATTTCTATCAATACATGATTGATATATCGTAATGAAACAAATACTATTTCATGTCTAGAAACATTGGCTGGACCAAGCAAAACCAATATAAAGCTTCACCCATGAATGAACTAATCAAACAGAGCATTGTAAATGAAAGCAGCAAAATGAATAATGTGGTGCATTACAGCAGGCATTAGTTGTAGGGAAAATTATACAAATTAATAACGTAGGCAATTACGACTATCACCACTAGTTTTAAAACCTACTTTGTTTTGAAAGATTGAATATTTAAGTATTTTTCATTGAATGTTTTGGAAATTAACTGCAAACCTTTCATTCATTCACTTAATCATGAATTCTAAAAGCCCGAGCTAATGTGAAATGTAGATGACTAAATAAAACATATGCAGCTAAAGAATTCAACTAGGAAAAAGGTGGCAGGGAAGACATAACAAGGAAAACATGAAAGACATTAAAACTTGTCATAAGTTTATTTATTTAATGTCACAACAGAAACTGTGACGTGCGATGAGGACAAGTGCGTTCTGAAATTCAGGGATCCCTACCCTAACCCACATACAAGTAGAATTCTGAATACAGGTGAAATTGAACACAAAATTAAGTTCATTATGCTACGTGTTCAGAATTCTTGCAAATTCAGTCAGCCTTCATACTGTTCGTTGTGTATATTTCGCAAATGTTAATTCCCGCCTGAGATATGGCATAATATTCTGGGGAAATACATCTTACAGCTCCCAGACTTTTAGACTACAAAAACAGATTGCACGAATAATAAGCAAATCCCACCTACATGATTCTTGTGGCCTCTCTTCATTAATCTATGAATTTTACCATTACCTTGTCTGTTTATTTATGAATCAGTGGTTTTTGTCAAAAATGACTTGCTTAAGAGGGGAATATATTTTCAGAAAATGCCGATGTCTATTACTATAACACTCGACATAGAAATCATATTCATCAGGTGGCAGTATCAACAGCTCATTACAAAAAATTCACATACAATACATGTACATTATTTTACAACACTTTGCCAGATGACATTAAACAATTAAATTCGATAGAAAAGTTTAAATCCAAAGTGAAATAGTTTCTGCTGCATAACTGTTTCTATACGATTAGAGACTATACTGAGCATCACAAGAAAAGTAACATTAATTTTAACAATGATACATAAGGCATTGTTACCATTGAACTGTAAATGTGTATAAACAACATGTAACAAGTATTGTACTGCAGCCTCTGGGTCAATGACCCCCATCTCGATAAGGTTTTTGTCCAGTTTCCTGATCCATTGAGCAAATGCTGAGATGGCACCTTGTTTTGCTTCTGGACATAAATGTAACTTCATTTTCTGTGCACGTCTTTTTGAATTCAGTGGGAAATACAATTATTCAAATTATCGTTTCCATGTTGTCGCGGCAGGAAGTATTATTCTGAAGGACAACATGGATAAGAGCCAAAATTTATTGCCTTTTTATCCTTTTTTTTTCTCTCTCTCTCTTCCAAATTTAAGTAGTATAGGACTTAGTGTAGGGATCACAGAATTTTGAAAATGTGCACACAATTCACTTTTCCCCATACCACATCATACACAGTTTTTAACTGTTTTTTTGACGTATAATAATAAATAAATTAGCATATTTGGCAAGAATTGAAAAATTTGCTCTAGAGTAATAAAATGCATTTTTAACAAAGTTTATTTTACCTCTACAATCTCCTTCAAGACTGGCCAGAAAACAAATATGCTTTCACATACAGGACTCTAATTTTTGAAAGAGCCACTTTTAGTCAACACTAGCAGAAGTACCCTGCATTGCTTATGTATTTATTAAGCACAATCATTAGACAGGAAAAGGAATGAATTCTATCTATAGTCTAGCCTTCCCATTACCTGTCTGGTCTATCTTGCTCTGCCCTGTAGATACCTTCCGTTCTACCTGCTATCACACCTTGACATGTTAGCTGTGTAGTCATTGCTCCACCTCATTGCAGGTAAATGTAAACAGGTATTGTGGTTGCATTTTCTGACAACCTTCCAATAACAATGTTGATTTTCCAAGTTTGCTCAAAGTCTAATTGCGTATGAAATAGATTTAATAGGAAATCTGTAGTATTCTCCACGCACATTTTCTTGAATCCTCACTTTGCTAGATGCAAGAGGCGTGATAGGGTTCATTATTTCAATAACAGGACTTATATCAAATCTGCAGCTCATTCTTTTTTATTGCAAAATGATTTCTATTTACATAGAACAAACATTTCCTAGTAATCAGATTTTATCAACTATGCTCACTTTAATGATTTATCTTCATCCTACTAATGTTAGTAAAGGTGTGTGTTAGGGATTCTGGGACTCCAGAAAATGTGTGTATATTATGGAGTACTGTGTGAACCAAGATCCCATGGAGTCGTGTGAAATATTTTGCCAGGGGGAGGAACAAGAAAAAGAGGTTGTTGAATATACAGAAACTAGTGATGCAACAGAATGGCATAGTCTCTCTTGTTCTAATTTCCTTGTCTCCTCAGTCCATCTTCAGTTTAGGTCCATCGTCCATCTCCAACGGTCTATCTTTTCGGATTTGCCTCCCTGTCTTCTAAGCTGCCCTCTATTGGCCTAAAAGACATTTTTCATGTTTTCTCAATTTTTCGAGTTTCCTAATGGTAGAAATGAAATATGACTTTAAGAATATTATAGAAGGATAAAATCTGGTCATATATGTACATATTCATTTAGAAATTTGGAACTATTTTTGAGAAATTCTTGGTTTTGATATTTTTAATTTGCACATATTTCACACAAAATTTCATAAAATCTACTAAAATTTTCAAACAAATTTACTTAATGTTAATGAAAGAACTAATTATGAAGAATAAATTTTATTTGAAGAAAAAATCACAAATATTCCAATGCACTGTAGTTGTAGGAGATGCAAAAAAAAAAAAAAAAATTAAATATTTCTGGAAATCTTGAGTGAGGCCAGATTGACTGGGAAATATTAATTATGGAAAAAACCTTATGAATAGTTCAGGCACTAGTGTTCACAGACAGAAATGTGGACATTTTGCTATAAACCTGTTTTCTGTATCAGAACCCACAAATCCCAAATTTGTTACAATGTATCAAGCAAATGGCATATACATGTTGGAACAAGATTTATCCCTTTTTCTGAATCAAGACCCCTGTGTGAGTTTCAGTCAAAAAAAAGAATTGTCACGTTTGTATTAAGTAACTAGCTCTATATTATGTACATTACTCCATATACACAAAAGTATAAGAGGAAGGAAAAAATATACATTTTACAAAGAATATGATGTGTGAAACTGTAATTTCAGTAAATATAAATAAGATGTTACAATGATAATGAACTATTAGTAAATATATATTAAAAGAGTGAAGCAAGCAGCATCATGAAAAAAGATAAGTAGGGAGCAGGAGATATTTTACAATGTCAATTGTAAGAGCCGCAGTATGAGTATATTTGAGAATCTTATGCATTGATAAATCTTGAAAACAAATATAATCACTTAGGTATATTAAAAATGGAAATATTAAATACCACAAAAATTTGCTATGTGGAACTATAAAACTACATATTAAAATGAAGTGTTGAACATTATTTATTGATGACTGAATCTGCTCTTGAACATAAAGCGAAGCATTAAAGATTAGGAAAAAAATTTATGGGATAATGATAAATAGATTAATATCTAATACATAAAAATCAATGTTTGTTTGCTTGTTCATATTTTATACGCTTCATTTATTTTATACCGTTCATCCGATTGCGATAAAAATTTGTCAACTTATTGCTTGCACTCCCATGAAGGTTGTTCGCACCATTGGAATGTGCCTATTGCACATTGATGCAACATGGGGCATTGTTGATTATGGTTATGAGTTTATGATGATTCCAGAGCACTGAATAGAAAGGTCATGCAACCTTCAGCCCAGTACTAAGTGCGTCATCACTGCATTTTCTGCCCCTGCGATTGTGAAAGATCGGTCGGAATTATTACTTGAACATTATCTAGGAAAAGTAAATGATTCTCCAAAGACAGTCTGCGCGAATCCATGCTCAAACATGAGAAAGCGTTTTAGCAGTAGGATGCTTAACAACAATAAACCAGGTCATGAACAATCCATACTCTTGATAAATCCATCTATTAAAATTTTTGCACTGTAGTATAAGCGTGATTAACAATCATGCGACCGGTAAGCATGTAAAAAGTGTAAAACATGCCCAATAGTGACAATGCCAGTTCCGCTAGAGTAATAAATTTGACATTACTTTGCATATTAATAGAACAAAGGTGGAGAAAAAGAATTGTGGAAATTGCAAAGAAGATATTAAGGTGTGAATGGTGCAAAAATTGAAGTCTTATGCATTTGTCAGCGCATGTCAACTGCTGGTACCAATAGAGTGCATAGTATATTTTCAAAGTACAGCGGTGTTCCTCCTCAAGATTGTGAGAACTAGCCTACCTACAAGACATTTTTGCAGTTTCTACTTCCATCAGAGGCATCCCCCAGCCGGGATGACTCTTAGCTCTGACATGTGTAGTAGGGCGGTGCATGTAGGTAACAATTTGGAATAGTGTTTACATTTGGGAAGAGATTCTAGAATGTTATCATGTGTAAATGGTTTAAGAAAAAAACCTACATGCAATTATTAATTCTAACATTAAAGTTATTTATTTTATTAATTTCAAGTTTATGGTAGATTACATTCATCATTTACTAGTAAAATAGGTTATATGTAAATTTAAAACATTCAATGGAAAAGGGGGCCCAGAAATGTGGCTACCTCCCCCGTTGTTTAACACTCCACATGCAAAAACTATTTCACAGTAGTTTGGGGATAGATAAAAACACTTCAAAATATTCAGTTAAAAAGCAGACAAGCACATGCAATTTCCCAATTCAGTACTTCACCTACAACTTTTAGTGAATTAAAAAGTTAGTTAGTTGCAGTAAAAAATTAAATAGATAGTTTTTGTCTGGCAATAAATTCTCAAATAAATCTTTGAACAGAAGAATCATTCCTTAAATGATACATTTGAAAAAACTTGAGATTTCTTTTCAGTTTATGAACATTATGTAAAAATTTAAAAAAAAATGGAAGAAAGATCATGCCTAGTCTAATGAACAATAAGCACAAAAGTAGAAGTGATTTAGTTATTTTATCGGTAACACTATCAAATCAAAACAAATTAAATCAGCAGCTCGTTTGCCAATGCAAATTGTTTCTATTACACCAAAAAACCGATGGGTTTTGAGCAAGGGTTCATAAGAAGCGATGTATTTGTGGACGTATACGTTGGATGTAACGCTCAAATCTTCGTGTCCCTTTGAATAGACATCAGGTCTATGTTCCGAGTGCTTCAGCAGACACGTAACCTAAATTTCTCGGGTCATCTCGTGGCACAGAGCGATGTCGCTCGCCTTTCATCAAGGAGGTCCGGGTTCGATTCCCGTCGAATCTCATGTGAAATGTGTTCCAACAAGACTAGTTTGGTTGCTTCACAAGGTCTAGTCCAACACCTGCGAAGTGTCCTAAACCCTGCCACTTTCCTAATTCCTTCCCATTTCTGGCCGCTAGGTAGTGATGCAGGAGGGCGTAGTAGGAGGCGCGTACGGGGAGATTCTGCCTGGCTGTCTTGACACGAGATGAGACTGGCATACGTGATATATTAATGAAGGATTACTCCGCGGTCAATGCTCGACAAGGGTAGAAGAGACGCGTTGCGTCGATAATGATTTACGACGCAAGAAATTTTTAAAAAACTTCTAATAACACATGAGATGTTTCTACAGTGAGAAAGCTATTTCAGACAGGAGGCCATTATTTACTTAAAATAATAAGTATTTAATGAATATTTTATAATATCATTAAAGGAATAAAATCACTCTTCAACACCGACTAAATCTTAAATTTGCTACTGTCCAGAAACACATCGAAATCTAATAGCAGTGGTATTGAATATAACGAGCATAAAGCAATTTTTTATTTGAAACCCCTACTGACGAGGGTAGCTAATTTTAAATTTCTCTTTAATGAGTTATCTTGAGGAGGCATCGTCAGCTCCCTCCCAGCCGGCATTTTTTCGTTCGAGGACTTTCTTCTGAATAATAGGATTTTAATTGGAACTATATGACGACTCAAAACCGTTCATACATTCAAATGTATGGATATGTTTGTTTGATGAATTAAGATTCCCGAGCCGGTATGCATCGGAGTGTCACATCGTTCCATGTTCTTTGTTTAAGGATTAATTTTGTTTCGTTTCTCGCGGCGCATTGAGTTTGGAGCTTCTGCTCCGTCCCAGGCGGCACGTTTTCGTTTGAGGATTTTCTTCACAAAAAGCAATATCATTAAAACACTATAAAGGCTCAAAACGAAGTAACTCATAAAATAGATGGAAAATTCTTAAAGTGGAGCAATTTCCGAGCTGGTGTACGTCGGAGTTGGATGTTGCTAGAAATTTTTCGTTCGAGAATTGCTTCTGATTTCCCTTCCCCGGGTTTTGGGTTCAAGATTTTCTTGTGGGAATTCTGATTGGATGTTGTTGACGTTCTTATAAGAAGAAATAAAAGAAGTCATCTTCGTCAACATATCAGCTGATATGTTGACGAAGATGACTTCTTTTATTTCTTCTCAAGATTTTCTTCACAAATAAAAATATTATCATTAGAACAATACAAAGATTTAAAACTAGTTAATACATAAAATTGGAATGAAATATGTCGGAATTGGAACAATTCCCGATTTAGGGTACTTCGGAGTAGGATGTCGCTTGAAGCTTTTCAAACGAGGATTGATTACGTTTAATTTTTTGTTGCCAGATGACGCAGCTTTACCTGCCTGCACGCCGGCACGTTTTCGTTCTCGGATTTTCTTCGGCATAAAAGAAATATTGTTAGAAGAATATGAAGATTGAAAAAATGTTCATAAATTAAAATATAAAGAAATACAAGGTGATTCAAAAATAAGGAGCAGATTTCAAATATCTACCACCAATGTACGACAATAGAGACACATACTACACATCACTGGATAGAGGTAAATCCAGTTTTATTTCGTACATTCAAACATGAGCACTATTTGTTGCGCGACAAATCTAGAATCGATACTCCATTTCTTGCCAAGCACGAATTAACTGGTCTCTGGTTACCGAGTTCACTGCAGTAACAATTCGATCTCAATGATCTTAAAGAATAGCATGTTTAGATGGTACACACACCATATCTTTTACGAACCCCGATAGATAAAAATCGCAGGGTGTCAAATCTGGAGATTTGTGAAGCCACTTACGATTACAACACCATGTTTCCCACATCATCGAATCCATCGCCCTGGAACTGTGCCTTTCAGATACTGCCGTACCTCGTAATTAAGAAAGTGAGGTGGACTGCCACCTGGCATGAATATAAAATCATCCTGATCTTCTTGAATTTGTGGAAACAACCAAATTTGGAGCATGTCCTGATAATTAATTCCAGTAACAGTTCTCTCAATAAAACATAGGTCCATAAACTTTGTACATACTAATGGCGTTAAACACATTCAGTTTTGGAGAGTCTCTTTCATGTTCGATGACAATACAGGGATTTTAGTCCCCCAAGTTCTGGCATTGTGGCGATTCCCTTAATCATATATATGAAATGTTGATTCATCGGAAAAATAAATAGTCTTTCAGAAAACGTGTCATCTTCCATATCTTCCAACATTGCAAAGCAAAATTCTGATCTTTTTGGATGATCTCCAGGACGCAATACCTGAAGTAATTGCAAACGTATACGGCTACTGACACAGACGCACACTTAAGCACACGCCATATAGGCCGGGAGTCAGCAAGAAAATCCACTTATTATAAGCTCAAAGCCAAAACATTTTGAGAAGTTAGCCAGTGTTATGAGGAACAGGGAAACACAAGTATGGCAGCCAGTAGATGTCAGCGTTGCGCTGTACAAGTTTTGAAATGTGTCGAAAAAAATATACCGTTGGTGAATGAGTACACAGATAATTCATGTTGCATATTATTATTCGTTAGATAGCTAAAATGTAAAGGAATTGTATGCCATTCTGATGTGGCGTCTCAAACAGTACGCCAGATTGTATACCAAGTGACATTTTTTTAATCCTCTCTTGTATTACGAGCTCAAAGTTAATGTTTTGGTCTAATGGTAAAAATTGTTTTTCATTGCCGATTATGACACTCCATACCGTTTGTAAGTAGCCACCATACCGATTTAATTATATCAAATTTGTCACTAGGTCATGTATCATATGTACTCACCCCCAAAAAGTTTTTTTTATTGATTTTAATGTCTTCAAGACGGATCTGTTATTGTCATACCGATTGGAGGTCTCGAACGTAAGAAATTAGCCTGTAAAGTTGTAAAAATGTTTACAAGTGTGATGCATAATTGGTACATGTGCCACTCATGTTTTTTAGTCATGTTTAATGTCGGAAATACTGATACACCATACGGATGCCATGCATCTAGGTGATGCCTAAACCTGCATATTTGTAAAATATTTTTAAAGTATATGAAATATAATTAAGTTGTAATTATTCTGATTTTTGTATATGTATTGATACTTGGAAAAGAATGATGATCGGAAAGTCTATGACAATAACACTCAGGTGTTCTTTTTTCTTTTCTTTTTTTTCTCAGGTATTAACACTCAGGTGTTCTTTTTTCTTTTCGATCAATTAATGTAGTACATGTTCTTAAAAGCAAATTATGTGGTAGTGGAGCGTGACTTTTCACGTAATATTTACACGCACACATCACATGTAAAAAATTAATATACCTGCCCGTAAATGAAAAAAGAATTGACATTGTTTTGAATGAAAGAATTAAAGTAAAATTTCATAGTAATCAGAGATGAAATTATGGAATAAAACTAGTATAAGTAAAATATATGCGGAAAGTGGAATCAAAATATGTTATTAATAATAACTTTGTAAAAATAAAAAGATAAATCCAAAATAAATATAAATAAGCCAAAACATTCTGATTTGAAATATATACATCCTCCCTTTAAGGAAAAGGCGGATATTATGTATTGAGAGGGAGAATATTAACGTTAAAAAAGTCGTTATGATTTGCAAAGTTGACAATGAAATCAAGCACAAAACGGAAATAAACAGAGATGGAATTGGGAAGAAACAGATCAAGAATGGAGTACATTTACACAAATAAAGGAAAACGGAACATATCACAAAGTATAAAAATGTTTTAGGGTATTCTTATTTTAGAGAGAACGTTGTCATAAATGTTTGTTCATAAATTCGATTCCAACATGGTATTGAGGGTGTTGTGTTTGTATGCGTAATATCTCCGAGATGAATCTTGGATATTCGCTACGATCATTTTCCAACATTTCAGGACTGTCAAAATGAAAATAATGAAATCATCAAGGCGCTGTCGAGAAATTGAGTTAAATTGTATGCCCTTTTCCTTAATTTATTAACATATTCTTTAATTCTTTATTTGAAAGAACGTAGACAGAAAAATCAGGGAAATCTCGACAATTACGGCATAAAAGTACATTTTCTTTATCTGATAAAGTACATTTTGAACCCAATCATTTTGGATAACCCACCCAGAAAATATACAAGATTAATCTTAGGGATATTACATTTAAATCTATTTAAAAGCACGATATAAAAATACCGTATAGTATTTATTTCAATAAATTATATCGTTTCTAATTTGTCATAAAATGTTGAAAATCTACCAATTACTTCCATTTTTATTGTTGTTAAGATTATACAATTACTTTCCATTACTTTCCTTTTGAAAGAAACATGATTTATCAGTATGAGGGTAATTTATTGACGTCTCATCAGTATTGCATTGCATCCATTTGTCCAAATGGATAACGGAGGGTCCAAAAAATAGACCGCCATACTTGTACCTATGATACGAACTTATATGGCCTAATGACAAATTGGACATCTTTGAAGCAGTATGGCCCTACTTAGAAACGCCGGAACGGTGTGGTCATAATCGGCAATGAAAAATAATTTCTACCATTAGAATAAAACATTAGCTTTGAGCTCGTAATACAAGAGAGCAATAAACGAATGACACTTTGAATTCAATATGTCGTAGAGTTTGAGACGCCACATCGGTATGGCAAACAACTCCTTCACATTTTGGTTGACGAACCTTAAGTGTGTACTCATTTCCCCATGGCATAATTTCTTTTTGACACATTAAAAAAATTGTGCGGCGCAACGCCGACCCCTACAGCCCACCATACTAGCGTTTCCCTGTTCCCCCTAACACTGGCTAACTTCTCAAAATGTTTTAGCTTTGAGCTTATCATATGTGGATTTTCTTGCTGGTTCCCGGTCTAATACCGTTGTTTGCGGAATTCGAAGTTCTCCGATTCTTCTTCTGGTGAATTTTGTAGGGCTACGTGCGATAGCAACAAGTACTTTTCTCTTTGCGTATGCATCCTTCTACAAACTTCTTGTATGATTTGTAAATTTGATTCTGAAGAGGGTTCGTTGAACTTGCTGCGAAATGTATACTGCACTGAAACAATGGATTCACTCTCTGCTTACTTCAGCACACAAAACTACTTTTTGCGAGGCGTTACCATTTTCTTATAAACAAACTACAGCGTCATTGAATGGAATTAATAAATAAAAGCTTATACTTGGAATTTTTCTCTCTCCAGTGATGTGTCGTCTGTGCCTCCATCCATTGTCGCTCATTGGTGGCTGATATTAGAAATCTGCTCCTTTACTTTTATGAATTGAGATTCCCGAGCGGATGGGCGTCGAAGTAGTACGTTGCTTATGTTCTTTGTGTCAGGATTGATTTTGTTTCATTTCTCGGCGCGTGTTGACGACGCAGCTTCGGCTCACTCCACGCCGCAAGATTTTCTTAAAAAATAACAATATCGCCCATTTTTGTCAAATCTTTCCTTCGCAAAAAACAATATTATCATTAGAAAAAAGTTCGAGAACCAGTTTACATGAAAATAGTGTGGGGAATGAATTGAAAATTTTCGAGCTGGTGTGCGTCGGAGTAGTATGGTGCTTGAAGATCATCATCCGTGAATAGATTGTGTTCTTTTTCTTGACGTATGATGAAAACGCAGTCACGACACCCAGAGCGCAAAGACTTATTGATTAGTGGTTTCGTTTCTAAATATTACGATTATTATTAGAACAATATTAAGATTCAAACTAGGTCACATAATGATATAAAAAAACTATGATAAATACGGTAATCCCAGCGCGTGTATTTCAAGTAGGACTACACTTGAAGTTCTTTGTTTAAAGACTGATTATATTTCGTTCTCCCACGTGTTGAGGCACAGTTTAAGCTCTCTCTAAGCCTCCTCTTATTGTCAAACCTTTCCTTCGCAAAACAATATTAGAAAAAATAAGAGAACAGTGTACACGAAAAAGTGTGGAAATTCACGGAAATGGAACAAATTCTGAGCTGGTGTGGGTTTGAATAGGATGCTGCTTTAAGATTTTCGTTCGTGGTTATATTGTGTTCTTTTTCTTGTCACGTGATGAAAACACAGCGTCAATACCCAGAGCGCAAAAACGTTTTGGTTAGCGCATTCCTATCTGAATATTACAATTATCAATAAAACAATATGAAGATTCAAAAAAAAGGTCACATAAAAATATTTAGAATACTTTGATGAATTGGAATTTCCGGCCTTGTGTATTCTTGCGTAGGACAACACTTCAAATACTTTCTTTGAAGTATGATTTTCTTTCGTTGTTTCGTTTGGTGTTTGGTTTCTGTGTCAGCTCTTTCCACGTCTTCACAATTTCGTTGAAGTTTTTCCATCGCAAAATTTATAATATTATTAGAAAAATATAAAAATTCAAAACAAGTTAACACAAAAAATTGAGTTGAATAGGCCAGAAATAAAAAAAATCTGAGACGGTTAGACACGTGTTTGAATGCTGCTTGAAGACTTTCATTCGTTAATAGTTTGTGTTGTTCTGGTCACATAATAAAAACGTATTCGTTGGCGGTTTCGTTTTTAAATACTTCGATTATCATTAGGGTAATATGAAGATTCAAAAGAAGTTCACATATAATATTAAAAAAATACTATGATAAATAGAGTCATCCAAGCGCGTGCATTTCAGAGTAGGACAACACTTCAAGTCCTTTTTTTGCAGATTTATTTTGTTACGTCCCTTGTTACGTGTTGACTTCACAGTTTCAGCGTTTTCCACGCCTGCACGTTTTCGTTTATTTTTTTCAAATTACACTATTATCATTAGAAAAATTTGAGGATGCAAAACAAGTTAACACAAAAAAGTAAAAATGCCAGAAATGGAAAACTTTCCGAGCTGGTAAGTCAGAGTAGGATGCTGTTAAAAGATTTTCATGCGTGGATAGATTATATTTTGTTTCTAGTCACATGATTAGAACGTCCAGACCACAAAGATGTTTTGGTTAGTGGTTTCTAAATATATTTTCATGAAAACAATATAAAGATTCAAAACAAGGTTCCATAATAATCTAAAGAAATACTTTGATGGATAGAGATTTCTGAGCTGGTGAATTTTGGAGTAGGACAATATTTCAAGTCTTTGTTTGAAGACTGATTTCGTTTCGTATCTCGTTACGTGTTGAGGTCAAAGTTTCATCCTCTTCACGCGTACACATTTCCGTAAAAGCTTTCCTTTCGATAAAAACTCAAATCTGAATAGCAAAATATCAAGTATAAACGCGAAAAATAGAGTGGAAAATGCCGGAAACGAAACAATTTCCGAGCCGGTGTGCGGCGGAGTAGGATGCTGATTGACGATTTTCGTTCGTGGATAGATTGTGTTTATTTTCTTGTCACATAAAAAGAACGCATCCATTGTGCAAAGACGTTTTTGTTAGTAGTTTCGTTTCTACAGATCACGATTATCCTTAGAACAATATGAAGATTCAAAACATCAGATAATATTATAAAAGTATACTTTGATTAATAGAGATTTCCGTACTTGTGTATTTCGAAGTAGGACAACACTTTTTTGCTTGAAGTTGAATTTGCACACAAATTCTTTGCTTGAATATTCTTCCTGTTTCGTGTCTCGTTATTTGTAAAGGCTGCAGTTTCAGCTCTCAGCATGCTTGCGCGTTTTCGTAAAATGTTTTTTTCTTTTTTTGCAATCACATAATAATCATTAGAAAAATATGAAGATTGAAAACAAGTTAACACAAAAAATGAAGTGGATAATGCATGAAATATAAAAATTAACGAGCTGGTCAGAGTCGGAATGCATGCTGCCTGAAGATTTTCATTTGTGGATGGATTGTGTTGGTTCTAGTCACATAAAATAACGCACTCTCAACCTTAAGAACGCCAAGACGTTTTGACTATTTTTGATAGGTTTATAACTATTACGATTATCATTAAAACAAGAACATACAAACAAGGTCACATAATAAGATCATGAAACACTGTGTCGAATAGAGTATTCCGAGCACATGTATTTCCGAGTAGGACAACACATTTCTTTGTTTGAAGATTGATTTTGTAACGTTCCTCGTCATGTGTTGACGTCGCAGTTTCACCACATACCACGCCTCCACAATTTCGCTGAAGCTTTCCTTCGCAAATATCAATAATATTATTAGAAGAGAAGAAGATTCAAAACCAGTTCACACGAAATATAGAGCAAAATGCTCAAAACGGAACAATTTCCGAGTTTGAGTGCCTCGGAGTACGATGCATCTCGAATATTTTCATTTGTAGATAGATTGTGTGGTTTCTAGTCATATTATAAGAACGCAGCGTCAACCTCTAGAACGCTACGTCGTTTTGGTTAGCGGTTTCGTTTGTAAATATTATGATTATCATTAGATCAATATGAAGATTAAGAATTTGTTCACTTAATATTATTAAGTAATACGTTAATGAAAAGAGTATTCCGAGTCTATGTATTTCGGAGTAGGGCAATATTTCAAGTTTCTTGTTTGAAGATAGATTTTGTTACGTTCCTCGTCACGTACGGACCTCGTAGTTTAGCTCGTTCCACGCCTGTACAATTTTTTTGAAGTCTTTCTTAGCAAAAATCAATAATATTATTAGAAAAATATGAAGATTCAAAACCAAATAACACGAAAAATAGAGAGGAAAATGCCAAAAAATGAAAAACTTTCTGAGGTGGTGTGATTCAGAGTAGGAGGCTACTTGAAGATTTACGTTCGTGAATTGATAATGATCTTTTTCTTCTCGCATGATGAAAACGCAGCTTCAACTCCCAGAGCGCAAAGACATTTTGTTTAGTGCATTTATTTCTTAATAATACAATTATCAATAGAAGAATATGACGTTTCAAAAAAGGTCAAATAATATTGTAAAGAAATGTATTGATGAATAGATTATTCCGAGCAATTGTATTTCGGAGTAGGACAACTCTTCAAGTTCTTTGTTTGAAAATTGATTTTGTTACGTTCCTCGTCATGTATTGACTTTGTATTTTCAGCTCATTTCTCGCCTGGACAATTCCGTTAAGCTTTGCTTCGGAAATATCAAAAATCATTATTAAAAAAATAAAATAAGTTTACACGAAAAATAGATTGAAAAATGCCAGAAATGCAACAATTTGCGAGTTGGGTTTTGGTTAGCGGTTTACGTTTATAAATATTACGATTATTATTAGAACAATATGAAGATAAAAAAGTTAGATAATAATATACAGAAATTCTTTGACGAATAGAGTATTCCGTGGGCATGTATTTCGGAGTAGGACAACACTTCAAGTCCTTACTATCATGATTGATTTTGTTACGTTCCTCGTAGCGTGTTGACTTCGCAGTTTCAGTTCCTTCCACGCCTGGAAATTCCGTTGTAGCTTTTCTTCGCAAATATTAATAATATTATTATAAAAATAAGATTAAAAAGCATTTGACACAAAAAAGAGTCCAAATGCCAGAAATGGAACCATTTCCAAATTGGGGTGCGCCGGAATAGGATGCTGCTTCAATATTTGCATTTGTGGATAGATAGTTTATTTTCTAGCCACATAATAAGATCACTGCGTCAATTTCCAGAGCGCAAAGAAGTTTTGGTTAGGGGTGTCGTTTGTAAATATTATGAATATAATTAGAACAATCTGAAGTTAAAAAAAGGTCAGATAATATTATAAAGAAATACTTTATTGAATAGAGTATTCCGAGCGTATGTATTTCGGAGTAGGGCAAGACATCAAGTTAATGTTTGAAAACTGGTTTGGTTACGTTCCTCGTCACATGTGGACCTCGTAGTTTCAGCACTTTCAATGGCTACACATTTTTCTTGATGCTTTCCTTCGCAAATATCAATAATAATATTTAAAAAAATTGAAGACACAAAACAAGTTAACACGGAAAATAGAGTGCAAAATGCCAGAAACGGAAAAATTTCCGAGCTGGTGTGTGTCGGAGTATGAAGCTGCTTGACGATTTACGTTCGTTAATAGATTGTGATCTTTTTCTTGTGGCATGATGAAAACGCAGCGTCAACTTCCCTAGCGCAAAGACGTTTTAGTAAGCGCATTTATTTCTGAATATTACGATTATCAATAGAACAATATGAAGCTTCAAAACAAGGTCACATATTACAAAATAATTGATGAATAGAGATTTCCGAACTTGATTATTCCGGGAGTAGGAGAACACTTAACATTCTTTGTTTGAAGATTCATTTTGTCGCGTGTCTCATTAATTGCAGAGGTCGCAGTTTCAGCTCCCAGCACGCTTGCACCTTTCCGTAGAATGTTTCTTTTCTTTTTTTTTTTTTTACACATCGTTAGAAAGATATGAAGATTGAAAAAGAGTTAACACAAAACAAATTTAATTCTCTTTCTGCTTATTTACAATCTGTTTTTATTGAAACATTCAGTAAATGCGATAAAAACAATATATCATTTAAGAACTGTAATTAGTCATTATTATTTGTACTGTATGAACCGGAAGGGTAAATCCAGAATATGTTGCCTTTGAAGTCGTTGTACTTCCTTAGTATTAAGTTAGTTAATGTTAGTTAGCCCAGTAAGTTAATGGCTGATGGATTTGGATTACTGTTTAGCCGTTTTTGGTACGTAGTGCTGCGCTGGGTGATTTCTTCATAAATCATAGGTATCTGTAGGTCCCGTTGTAGAATGTCATTTTTCACGTACCATGGTGTATTGGCTAACTTTCGAATACATTTTGACTCGAACCTTCTGACAATTTCTGTTGAATTTACTGGCCGATCCCCAAAGTTGAATACCATAGCTCCAAATTGGCCTGATAATTGCCTTGTTTGAAGACAGACTTGAGTGGCGAGATAAGCCATGATATTTGAGAGAATTTGATTTGTGCTTCTTTCCTTTTTACGTTATATGATTCCTCCGAGTTAAACTTTTGTCCATATGGAATTCTACGTATTTAACACAAGTTGTTTGTGGTCAATAAACATTGTTTAGTTGACTTTAGGGATTCTTTTTTGGAGAGGGTAAACGTTGTTTTTATTTGGAAGCGTTTCTTGAATTCCCATTTTGCCACCAATACTTAGTTGGTGCAGGTGCTCTTGAATGTTTGATGAAGCTTTATTAGAGTCTTCGTGCGTTGCTAGAATGGCTGTATCATTAGCAAAAGTTGCAGTCATAGTAGTTGCATTGTTTAGTAGATCATATGTATAATCAAGATATAAAACAGGACCAAGCACACTGCCTTGTGGTACTCCTGATTTAATAGAATGGAAGGGTATTTCTTCTTGGTATTTGATCCGGAAGTAGCGATTAGATAGGTGTGATTTCATCAAGAGGTAATACTGATGGGGCAAAGTCGATTTAATTTGATACAAAAGACCTTCATGCCAGACTTTGTCGAAAGCCTGTTGTATATCAAGAAACACTGCAGCTCAGTAGCGTTTTGATTCGAAGCTTTGAGTAATATCTTCAACAACTCGGTGAGCTCGTTCAACTGTTGAGTATTGTTCTCTAAATCCAAATAGATGTTCTGGTATTATTTCTTTAAGTAAAGGTTTTAGTCGTTGAAGTAGGATTTTTTCGAATACCTTTGATAGAACTGGAAACACGCTTATAGGGCGATAAGATGTTACATAGGTGGTTTCCCTGGCTTAAGTATCGCTATGATCTGAGCTATTTTCCATTGACCCGGTATGTGATTGCATTGAAGAGCGAGGTGATACATTCGATAGTAGATTGATACCTCCTTCCGAGGTAGTTCTGTAGGACTTTTCCTACGATAAGATCATAACCTGGACTTTTATTAGAATTGATAAAGCGCTTAATTGTTGTTTTAATTTCGTTGGAGGAAAAAGATTGTATTGGGAGTGATAATTGGCAGGGAGCGCCATTATATTGAAGTATTTCTTCTTCATTTGCATTGTTCTGTGAAGCCACTGGTTCAATTACAGAAGAGAAATGTTCTGCAAATCGTTTACTTTTGTCTACTGCATTTCTCGCTCAAGTCCCGTCTTTCTTTTTGGTGGTACGTGGATTTTTGGACTTTAATTTTCTTATTAGCTTTCCAGAGCGAATAGTTTGTTGCAGAAGATGCTGTTAGTGATTGTACCTATTGAGCAAATGATTCATTCCGTACTGTTTCAATGATTGTTTCAGCTGACTGGCAGCTCTATTTAAATTAGTTTGTCTTCTGGGTGTCTGATTGTCATCCTTATTCGTCGCAAACGGCGTTTCTCTTTTATTTTTTCTCTCGCGTTCACGAGGATTGTCGATTGCTTACTACGTACTGTTTCAGGTGTTGAATCCCATGCGGCCTGTTGAATACAATTTGTCAAGTATTCAGTGGCTTCATCAATATCTTTTGAGTTTCTCAGTGGTACGTTTGCTGAAAGGTTGCAATCCAAAATTTCACGAAATTTGTTACAGTCTGTGAAATTGTTGTAAAGTCTTGGTGGCGTAGGGTATTGTATTACCTCAGAGTTAATAGTCAGAATTACAGGACAGTGATCTGATGACATGTCATAGTTTGGTTCTACTCGGATTTTGTCTGTAAATATACCTTTAATTGTGTAAAAATCCAGGAGGTCTGGGATTGTTTTTTCGGTGGGCCAGTAAGTCTGTTCTCCAGTAGACACTACAGTAAGGTTATTTCGGAGAACAGTTATATAATCATCTGCCTTTTGGTGAGTTAAGTCTTGAGCCCCAGTGGACACTTTATGCATTGTAGTCTCCGCCAACAATGAATCTTGATCCAATGTTGTTGAAGAATGCTTCAAACATTGTCTCGGAGACGTTATGCCTATGGGCAGCATACTGATGCTATGACGATTGGACCACAGAGATCTTGCAGTTGAATTGAAGTTACCTGTAGGTAGTTATAGTTGAATTCTTCTAGTTCATAATGTTTAATTTTATTTCTTATAATAATAGCAGTTCCTCCGTAGGCAGTGCTATCAGGGTGTTCAGTATGATACCCGGGGATTTGAAATACGATTTCTTGGTAAAATGTGTTTCGCTAATTAGCATGATGTCAATATTATAGTCTCAAGGAATATCAATAATTCTTCTTTTTGCTGCAAGAGGCCATTTTCATTTCATGTTGCAATTTTGTATTTCCATGATTACTTGTAGGGATTCATTTTATTTTTGACATGAGAATTGTTAGTAAATTTAGAACAGAGCTTATCTGCTCTGCTTGTTGCTGTAATATTTTTTCAAATTTGAAAAGGATCTTGTAATACGTTTCCTATGTCTGTTAGCTAGTGGGTTACTGCATGGGCGTAAGATCAGCATTTTTAAATTGTGTGCGAGTAGAAACACGTGAGAGATCTGATGAGTATTCTGCTTTTGAATTTAATTGTGGATACTCATCCGCAGCTGGTTGGTAATGAACTGGTGCACTATGATTTACGAAATTTTTCCGATCACTGTTGATCATTTTGATCACTTGTTGGATAAGTTTTTTTAATGAGTTGTTGATAGATTCTACAACCTTTGTAGTTTGCTGGATGTTTGTCTTCGCAAAATGCACATTTTGGTTTAGTTTGATTATCTTTCCTACACTCTTCGGTAAGATGATCTGCTACGCACTTCACACATCTAGGGCTTCGTTTGCAATAGGCGTGACTGTGGTTGTACTGTTGGCATCTGTAGCATTGTACAAGGACTTTCTTTTTATATGGTGGTTCAAACTTCACTTTGGCGTGCATTAAAGTTGTGATTCTGCAAATATCTCCATTGTTCTGTTGGGGTTCTAAGTCACTGTAGAAAAGACAAGTTGGGTTTTTTGTCACTCTATGACGTATATTATGTATATTTCTTTCTATGTCCTAGTTCTTCGAGTTCATCTTGAATGCACTTTGTTTCAACTGTTGGGTGAACATGCCTGAGGACTACACGAAATGCTCTCTCTTGCTAAAGTTGATAGGTGTGGTACATTGCTTTTTTTCATTTAGGAATTTTACAATGATCTGTAGCTTTCTATTGTGTCTGGGTTGACTCTCACTTCGTTATTGTACATTTTATATGTGAATTCATTTTGGCCGTTAGCTTCTCGTAGTGATGGTATATTGATAACATTTGGGATAAAAATTGGCGGTGGTTTTGCTTGTGAGGTAACTTCGGCTTCGTCTTGCGCTTGCTGTAACTCTTCAGTGCTGTTGGAGGAGTTTTCAGTGTTTTGTAAAACTTGGAACCTGTTACTTAAATGTAACTTAGTCGTATTTGATATGTTTACTTGCACGAGTTCGCGCGAAGTCGGCACGGGTTAGAATAATCCGTTCTCAACAAAATTTTGTATAGGCATGTTTTAAGGTTGTTCAAACAAAATTGGAGGGTGAGTGTTAAAAATGACGAAGTCAAAAAATAAGGGACACCCTACTAGTCACATAATAACGCAGCGTCAACTTCCAGAGCGCCAAGACGTTTTGGTTACCGGATTCATTTCTAAATATTACGATTATATCAATTGAACAATATTAAAAACAAGGACACGTAATAATATAAAGAAACACTTAGATGAATGGAGATTTCCGAGCGGATATATTTCGGAGTAAGAAAACGCTTGAAGATCTTTGTTTGAAGATTGATTTTATTTCGTTCCTCGCTACTTTATGAGGTCACAGTTTCAGCTCCCTCCACTCCTGCCCGTTTTTAATGAAGCTTTCCTTCGCAGAAAACAAAATTATCATTAGAAAAATATGAAATATGAAAACAAATTTACACGAAAAAGAATGGAAAAAGCCGGAAACGAAACAATTTCTGAGCTGATGTGCGTCACAATAGGACAATGGTTGAAAATTTTCGTTCGTAGGAAGATTGTGTTCTGTTTCTTGTCGTATGATGAAAATGCAGCGTCAATTCCCCGAGGGCAAAGGCGTTTTGGTTAGCGATTTTATTTTTGAATATTACGATTATCACTGGAATATAATGAGGATGCAATGAACGTTTATACATTAAAATATAAAAAATGATTTAAGTGAAGTTATACTTTTGACCGATTGTTCGTCGGAGTAGGACGTGGCTTCTTGTATTCTGAGCCTCTGATTTTGTTTTGTTTCTTGCCGCGGTCGAAGCTTCAGCTCCGTCCACAGTGCCACATGTTCGTTCGAGGATTTCCCTCACAAATAACAATATTATCATTTCAACGATATGGAGATACAATATTATTTAACACAAATTGGGAATCTAAGATGACATTTTTTTTTTAATTTTCGGTCTGTCGTACGTGGAGTAGTGGGTCTTTTGAAACTTGTCGCTCGAGGATTGACTATTTTTTTTGTTTTGTTGTTACGTGATGAGAATGCAGCGTCAGCTCCCTGCACTCTTGCATATGTTCGAGCTCTTGCTTCCAAATAATAGGATTAATATTAGAACAAATGAAGAAAGTTCAAAAAAGTTTATACATTAAGATATAAGGAAATATTTCGATCAATTGAGAATTCCGAAAGGGTGTATTTCGGAATAGCACGTTTTTTCCAAGTTCTTTGTATCAAGATTAATTTTGTATTTTTTCTCTCGCCATTTTCTTTGTGCACCAATACCGGCAGCTTTTTGTTTGAAGATTTCGTGATAAATAACAATATTATCACTAGAACGATTTGAAGATTAAAAACAAGTTAATGCATAAAAATAGAAGAGATATTCCGGAAGTGGAACTCATCTCGCCTGTTGTACGCCGGAGTAGGATGTGGTTTGAAGTTTTTCGGTCGAGCATTCATTTTGGTTTCTTTCTTGCAGGGTTTCGTGAGCGCATCATCAGTTTCATACTCGCCAGAGCGGTTTCTTTCGAGGATTTGTTTCTGATTATTACTCATATCTTTAGAACAATATGAAGATTGAAAAAAGTTCATACATAAAAATATAAAGGAAGACTTTGATTAATAGAGATTTCCGAAGGCATTTTCTTTAGAGTAGGACGTCGCGTCAAGTTCTTTGTTTAAAGATTGGTTTGGTTTCGACTCACTCAGAGTTTCGCAATCAGCGTCCTACCCTGCGTGCGAGACACTGACCCGAGACAAGACGGTGCAGTACAGCCAGCTGCATGAGGAGCTGAGTTCCCTGCAGCTCTTACACATGAGCCACATAATAGGAACTACACCAAAAGGAAAGCTACCTACAATCGGTGCGCCGATATGATGCGCATGTTCGCCATATTGAAAGTGTGTAAACAGCTGTACGACCCGGCATTTGCTGTATTGTGAACGGTTGTGACAGTGCTTTTATTTCCGTTGTATTCTTATTTGATGTGTGTAAAACCATACAAAATCCGAGGGCACATTTGCTCCTTATAAACATATATTCATTTCCCATACAGGCAATTATTAATAAAAAAATAGGGATAAATAGGTAAAGAATTATGAATACATAACTAGTGCAACAGAATGGCACAGACTTTTTCGTATTAGTTTTCTATTTTCTTTGGTCTGGGCAAGTTTATGGGACTTGCCACACACTCTAGCCAGTTGCCATATATCTCCGCCTAAAGTACATTTTCTTAATTTTTTTTCTCAGTTCTTCGGTTTCCTAATAGTAGAACTGAAATATTACTTTAAGAATATTAAAGAAGAGTAAAACCTCGTCCTAAATGAAAATTTGCATTGAAAGTTGGAGCCGTTTTTAAAACAATATCATTTAAGCGTTACTGAAAATGCGAAATTGAAGCTTTTTTTCACCAAAAATTTTTGAGTTTTCGGAAAACTTTATATGGAGTCATTTCAAGCACTTTAACTCACAAATGCAATAGTGTTTACAAATTGCTGAAAATCTGCATATTAACGGCGAGAGAGATGTTTTAAAAAATACATTTGTGTAATTTTTAAAAGAACAAAATAATACACCAAAATTCGTTTTATGTCATAATAAATACTGCATAATAAATACTACTCGTTGGAAAAGTTTGAAGAACACATTTGGAGCCGGTTTTGAGAAAATGTCCTTTAAGCTGACTCTTGCGGTTCCTTTGCAAAGTTTCAAGATGACGGTCCGCGCTGCGCGGTAGCTCAGTGAAGAAATGAGCCACCTTTTACTTTACTTTCTGTGTAGTATCTCTTCTGTGCTGCGCAGCGGCTGGCTGGACGAAGCTGGGGCACTGAGCTCGATCTGCTGACTCGTGGATAACGTCCCCGCCACAACATGGGTTCTGCGTCATTTCATTTTGTCAGTTGGGTAGCGATGACCCGGAATAAGGTGGAGTCAAGGTACTTGCAATTTTTAAATTATGTTAGTTGTTTTTATCATAAAGGAGAAAAATATTTCTGAACATAGACAGATTTAAAGTCGCATCATCATTTTACGTGCTAAATTAAAGAAGAATTATAAAAGAAAAGGAAAAAATGAAGAAAAAATCCCCATATTTTTTTTGCATGAAGCTCCTCGGACATTTTCACAATTAAAAAAAAAAGCGCCATCGATTTTCATGAAATTTTGTTTGGATAGTGTAAAAGGACGTTTAAGGGAATGGCACAGGCGGCATGTTGGTTGAAAACCCCGGTTTCACACAAATTGAAAAAATTCAAAATGTTTTCGGCGTCTTCTTACAACTACAAGTACGAAGATAAATTTTTTTCTTAATGAAATGTGTTCATCAAAAACAGATCTTCAAATAAGTCCATGTTCGAAAATATGAGTATTCTTTTAGTAAAGAGGCGTCAAACTTAATCGACCACTCTGAAAATTCTGCATTTCGTGATCTTAATTTTAGATATGTTTTCAGGCAGTTAGAAGCTACGTAAGTTAGAATGTATATGTTATTTTATATTTCTTCGTTTTTTAAATTGGAGTTTTCGTTATACGTTTACAAATTAATCTTTTAGAAATTATTTAAAACCTATTCAAAATAAATATGAAATAAAGATTGCCAGCCTTCAGTCACCCGCTCCCAAATTATGCAGTTGGATAAGTTAGGATTTGTATATTATTTCATATTTCATTTTATTGTTATTATCATTTATTATATTTATATTATATTTGTGTTATTTCATTTTAAATTGCGTCCTCTGTTTTAAACGTGAATACGAATAGATGAGCGGCCATTGAAAGTATCTAATTTACATTTCCTGGGCTTGGTAAACATAATGAGAGGCTTTAGGAAACTATTGCTATTCTTATAGAAGAAAGTAGATTGATACAAGGTCATAAACGTAACTTCAAACTAACAAATTACTTCTTTACTTCAAGAAATTTTGATCGCTAATTATGGTGTGTTTCATTTTTAAAGTTTTAAATGACTACTGTTCCTGGCTACCAAAATGAACGCTGGCATGCACCATAGGCACTTCGTTTGAATTGGTTGGGTTTGGATTATATTAGCATTATGTCTTATACTTTACATGAAAGAAAAATCGAAAAATTGAGTACCATAAATTTGTACCAACATGTTAACTTTAATTTCATATTACTACCTGTGCTGTCTTGAAGTGCAATGCAGTGAAAGAAATAGGCTCTACTCATATTTTCTGGCGCGCAACCCCGTCAAGATCACCGCATGTTCATTTTCTTCGTGTTCCCTGTGAATTCGGGCACTGTCACTCTTAATCTCCGTGTAGGTAGGCTATAAGCAAAGAGAGCTCTGACTGAGCTCTTCTAGAAAATAAGTTAACATTCCCTTTGAATCTAACTTTAAATACTATGATAGAATCCAACTCATTCACTGGAATTAACGACAACTTGCTTCTCCAACTTAACAATAAAAATCAAAATTAATTCTTCATTGTTTCCTCCCCCTTCCTTGGCCATTGAATATTACATGTTTCGTCTTGTAACCGTCTCCCGTATTCAAGGAGACAGAAATGAAGTAACAGCGAGCGGGAAGTACGCACGCTTACAGTAATAATGTATATAATGTAAATATGCTAGTATAGTAAGATTGCAACTGTAATTATAAGGTAACTCCCGTCAACAGATTTTTATTGTAAATATTATTAAAAATCATGCCTAAAAATTGTTAAAATGGACAATTAAAAACAGGTCTGAAGATGGCTAAAAGGTGTAGCCGAAACATCATCAGAAAATACTATATGTAATATTATACGCAAAATACATTTATTCTTGAATATCAAAAATAAGTGCAACTTGTTTCATTAATAATAAGTTCGAAACAGCTGCCGCCAATGCCATGTTGTCACATTTCCCTTAAGAGAACACTCATTCCGCGGACGTACGGAACGTCTATGAAATACAAGCGCCTATAAGTGAACACTTATTTCGCAGAAAGTACTTATCAGTTAAGTGCGACTATGAATTTGGCCCTTTGTGACTGAACGGCATGACGAGTTCGGTAGTCATAACATGAACCGAGGTGCCGAAGCAACAGCAAAGATTTTCCACGCCGGTAATGGAAAGCCAAGACCATCTGCAATACTCAGACCCTCATTTTGGTATCAACACCAGACAAAATATCGCCGGCACCGATTGAGTGGTAGAAGTAGCGTACAGTTTGTGGTTGAGTTTTACTTGCGTTCCATGTGGCAACATGTGATTATAAAAGTGAATGAAGTAATTCTCTATGAAAGTGGAGGATGTCCCGGAAGGGCGCGGGACAGACATGAGAGAACATAGTCAATGAGCAATAAAAAACGTTATGAACAATTACTAATACATCCCCTTTCTGAACTCAAATCGGTGCGATAAGCGGCAAATATAGTGCTGTCAACATCGCTACAATATGGAAATACTTAGCAAATAGTAAATGACGCCTGTCGTTCAGTGCCATCACATTGTAGAATCTGTAGTTCTGTGACGAATGGCACATTCCATTTTAGAAAGTAATGCAAATGATATTCGTAGTGAAGCAGAGCCCCTGATTGGCTAAATTGAACCACCAAGGATATTAAACTAAATCCAAAGATCATGAGCCATTTATCGATATCTCCCGAAACTCTAGTTCGAAAAATTGTTTGAGAAATGTTACAAAAGAAACTTTATATTTAAACACCTTTTTTAAATATTAATTACTTAACTACATTTTCGTTAATTCAATGATATAGCTGGAACATTTGGTTTGCATGGTACGGAGGCCCAAGGCTTGTCCTCAACTTGGAAATACGTAAAAAAAGCGTTAACTTCGCTGGAGAAGTAATTTGGAAGAGAAAAGTAAGGGAATTGAATGTTTCAAGCTAGTGTGTAGATTATTCCACTTTTAATGTACGGAATTACATGCTATTCGTAACTGAGCCCTACGCTATTTGGGCATCGGATGTATGGAGATGTATTTCGTATGAGTTTACAATCTACAAGTCGATCACGCAAACATATAACTATGTCAATCACGAGTGAATGTTTTGTAATGAAGAGTGATGGAAGACGATAACCGCCAATTGAACCCAATTAATGTTAGGAAGAATGAAAAATTCATAGAAGGACGAAAAAGAAGAGACTAACAAAAAAAGAGAGATGTCAACGTGGAGGCAGTAGTAACAAAAACGTTAATAATTATAAAGACGAAACCCCAGTTATATCACGAAAAAATATTTACCTTCTCATCAACAATACAATTTTTATAGACAATAAGACTGATCACCATTTTTTTGACGTAATAGTAAGACCCGAACACTCCATGTCGTATACGCTGAAGAAGACGCATCTCGAGTTTAGGATTAAAAAAAGAAAGTGTGGATTATGAGAACACATAAGTAAGTACTGGTTCTGCATTTTGGTACTAGAATAAACGTTAGAGATTTAGTTACTAGAATAAACGTTTAGCTGAGACTCCCCGAAGACAGTAATGTGCGACAAGGCGGTTTTAAGTGGAACACTTTAAACATTTCGTGATCAATTTTGCGTTTGACCCTTTGTGGCCCTGGAACCATCACATGAGCTGCATTTTCAGCATGGCCGAGAAACATAACTCCATGTACATGAGACTACTAAGTTAATGAGCGGTGAGAGGCGACATTGTGGACAATTACCATTATTCCCTCTTTGCCAACGAAATACAATGAATTGGCAACCGAGCTCGTTCAGCTAGCTATACTTCCTATTACGTTTAGAAAGATGAAGTGTTAGTAACTGAATGAGAGAACTAGTTGGGTGTTCTTAACATCGTACGGGGTTCGAAAGAACAGCGATGAATATGTTTCCACTACACTTCTAAATTGCTATGAAATATTCAGGGTGATAGTAACGGTGATTGTAGTGAACAATGCAGAGTTAGGTGGGCAGGTGCGCGATTAGGCAGAGCATAACGGTGCGAGATGCGTCAAAAGGAGCAGCAGATTGGATATGGGCAGTTCGGTGCGAGGCCAAGCCAGGGCGGGGATATATTATAGGCAAAATTCCATCCTCTATCTACTGAAAGAAAAGAACAAGATAAACCAATATCGAAGTAAGAAAATTGAATCCGGCTTTAAACACTCCAGAGATTTAATCGCACGGATTTTCTCCAGCAATTAATCATTTTTGTTTGGGAATTATTCAATTAAACCTTTACGGCACTATTACAGGCGTTTCTTCCCTTTTGAAGGAGAATTCAATTAAATTCATTTTATGTTCAATTTTCAATGCAAAAGATTATCAGCTGTTTAGTTTTTGTGAGGAGCGGTACTTCGGTCGAATCAATCACAAATTGAAAGTTAATATACATTGAAAAATTATTTAAAATATTTCCATTGTGATCGATCGCTCGAATTGGAAAAAGAATAGGTTCGTATTAATCAACAAAAACGCATACCAATTAGAAACCCAATGCGAAACTAAGTCACAATGTGAATATTTCCCGTGGCGAAGATTCAAGCAGTTCGAAGAACACCACAAAGAGTCATGCAATCATGTAATTGAAGAAGGATGGACTGTCATATCGGTTTACGGAATCTTCTCGTGCTCGACCCGTGATGAAGAGGAATATATTACGCTACACGAGGTACAGGCTCAGGAAGTATCATCGCGAGGTTGAACAGTTTGAACATTTGGAGAGCAAGTTTGAGCTTGGCTGTCTGTGTCCCAGTATTCAGCAGAAATATTGATTTGTAAGAATGGAGACGAGAATAAAATAAGGAACTCTGAGAGTGCTACGCAGAGATAAAGAGGACTGTGTTAATGAAATATGAGAGGCGACGCCATGGATAATAATCGATACCTCTTCTTTGTTAACGAAACAAGAGGAATTGGTAAGTGAACGTAAAGGATAGTACTGGTGAATGAGTTTTGATGATCAGATTTATACAGTATGAACTACTGCAGAGCTGACATTGTACCCGCTCACTGCAAACACAATAAAGGCATTGGCATGAATGAACTTGCAAAGACCGAGTCTACTAAACGTTCAACAAAACGGTGCAAAGTGAACATGGCAAAATACTTCCTCTTTCACAGGGGATCTATGTTATTTCTGTAAAGTATTTCCTGTAATGGTACTCTTTGCTTGTAGACTTTGGTCTTAGAGAACCGTACAAATTTAAAAAAACGCAACTTCAGAGATTTAATATCGTACCTACACTAACTTATTAATACTTATGACTACGAAACTCGTTTTAGTAATTGTACAACATTAACAGGAAACACTTAAAAATTAATATTGTTCGCGAATAATGAGAATTGGAAGAATATTCTTATAGCAACGTATGATCTGAACTGCCATTGATCGGCCAACGACAACTGCCATACATTTTTTCGAAGACTCCTAGCCAGACCTTCCCTTAAGACCCGAGAGGAAACGAACATCTGCCGATGGAGGGAGTCATGGCCTTGCAAGGAATAGAAGGTAACATTAATCAAAATCTGTCAGTTGTACACATTGAAGCTATCAAAGAAACGCCGCCGGAAATGACCTTTTTGACTTCGATAAAATTCGTGGTTACGTAGAATAAACAAATGATGGTTACAAACTCCCCAACCTGCAAGAGACCACTAACACCGAATTTTTCAAACGTGATTGTCGACGCTATGAACATGGTCAATTGACTGTACAGTGGCATTAAATTGATGCAGGTGGAGAAAATGTGAGGGAGGAAGAATACATTGATTGTGGTAAATGCTCGATTGATGAAAGATACCTGACCCCTGACCCCTGCCGCAAGTGAACGTTGCTTACTAATTAATTTAGGATGGTTTGATGTTCACCATCCGCCGTCTGGCAGCACCGATTGACTTTATATTAAACGAGTCGGCTAACAAGCATCAATGATATCGAACAAATAACGAAACGGTAGACAAAATCTTCCGAAGTACACTAAATTTACTTCCGATGCTATGGGCATTAACATCTGAAGGCCAGGAATTGCCGATTTCATTCCGATGGAGAAAGAGGAAAAGAACAAGTGATGGCCTACAATTAACCAATCCGCGAGCGCTATCTTCCAAAGCTTTCTGAAAAGTTCCTTCCGAATTTTGGGATATCGTTCACTTGTCATGCGAAACGACGCTCTAATTCGGAAAATAGACGAGAGTGAAGGAGAATGTTAATTCTGACAACACGCCATACAGCAACAAAAATCTTTCGATTGTTCCTTGAAACAGATTTGCGCTAAAGTGGGAGGTCGCCAATGAAAATGTGAGAGCAGAGAAGATAGAAAAGATTATGAAAAATTGGCCTAATTGCAACATAAACCTATCTCATTATAAAACTGAGGATCAACGCGTAGGACCGACCACGACAAATTAATCCGGAGGACATGAAACAGTGAAGAAATATTGATGTCCAACTTTTGGACTATGACAAGTTTACCTGGAGAACTATAGAGATTGCGTCTCACGTATTGAACATGAACGGTTTTCTACCGTCCAGTGCCCATGAGGAACGTGAGAATAGAAATAATATAAGTAATGACAAACAACTGAACAACCGGAACGAAAATTTCTCGCATTTAGAGTTTCCCGACATAGAGCTCGAACACGCTGCTCAGATCACATTGTGGAGGGTGTGAGAGAAGAGGAATCATGATTGCCGACCTACAATCGATATCCTCTTACTCTTTTCGGAAACTTATTTTCCGCGACTTGGAATGCTTGACGGAAAACTTGGCATCTCCGACGAATTACATCAGAGTAGGTATTAAACAGGAAATAGCCGAACGTACCCAGCCCGCAACAAACTTTTCCGACGCTAAAAAATAAAACCTGATACAGGAACATACCAGTGCAGATTTGACGCTGACGAAAACTAGTGGGAGCTGCGGAACGTACTTGTCCAAACACCGGCCGATGTACAACCTAGCTAGTCCAGAGTGCTTCCTTGCTTTAAACGTGTGCGAAAGTCCACTCACCGGCACCTCTTTGATATCTGTGTACGAAGTGAACGCAAACTTGATGCAAGTAATGACCCATACTTTGTTACCTGACATCAATCCAAAATGGAAAATGAATTCGGGAGCTTGGAGCTTCTCGATTTACCGCCTGGAAAGATTGCTTTGACAGCCTCGAAAAACGGTGGAAAGTTCGGAAAGAAATTTTGGCCAAATCTGACCGACCCGCGAAAAGATCAATGGAGATTTGGAGACCGCTTCTTCACGAAGTCCACTAGCACGTGTGTCAGCCCAGTACCGCCACTTTGACACTGATGAAGTACATTTAAATAGAGGTGACACAACTAATGGCTGAAACCTTGCCAACACGCAAAGAAACATTTTCAGACACCAGTGTTTTTTTTGACGGAATATTGAACGCATAGGCGGAAAGAAAAGTAGAAATGAAGTATTGTTATTCGAAACAAAATATTTTTATACATGTGTGGTAATGCAGAACCTCATGCTTCTGCGAACGAGTTCTTGAACGTTAGATCAGTAAATTACGTGTTCTTATTTCTATCTGGTAGAAAGACAGGAAAGGGCACTCGGAAATTTCTTGAGAAGTAATTAATATTGCATGGTATTTATATATTGATATTGCGTTATATTTATGTATATTGTTTGCCGTCCGATGACACTTCGTATCCTTGATGAATTTGTCCAATGATATGATAGTTCAGTCTGTAGACAGCGACTCTACTAGACTACTGCTAGACTATAATTTAACGCAATCTGTTCTCACTTCCGTGCAGCACAAATCCGCAATTCATTTGGAGGAACGTTTGTAATGTAAAATCGGTGTCATCTGAGTTTGATTCCATTTATTGACAAAATCATTTCCCTGAGGGAGACCAAAAACACTTTAGCAATATTTGCAATATTGCCACGGGATTCCGTAGCATATGAATCCAAAAACAGTTACTTCGATATCTTCACAAAATACTGTCTTGTGTCACAATATACTGTGTATCTTCACAAAGTACACAATACGTTAGACAACTTTTTTTTCTCCTTCAATGCTTGTTATATTTTCCTCTGGGAAACTAACAGTAGGAATTATTTCAAAAGACTACAACCAGTAGGATTAAATTCAACAATAAGACATATTTTAAAAGTTAGTAAACACTGAACAGTACTCAACACTCAATTAATGATTTCCTGCAATAATTATTTGAAGCTTATGTGGCAATCCACCTGACCAAACATTAAAAGTTTCAATCCTTTTTTAAACAAATGTTTGGAAATATCTCCAAGGCGAATAAAAATGTCTCCATGTTGTATGTCAAATGGGAGTTGGGATGTGCGAGAATAAATATAATTCTTGCATGCTACTAGTCTTTTCAGCAACCACTGGAATTTTTGTGCTCAATATTGTCTTTAAAATCGTTCTATAGCTTTCACAGTTCTTGTCATGTTTCACATGAAATATTTCTGTCCGTGCAAGAACAAATAATTTTCTCAGATAAAGGACATAGGGCAGTTATTTTAAGGGTCGACAACTGGCTTGCATACATCAGAAACTTTGTATTTGTCTTTGCGTAGATATCCGATGTCTTGAACTTCCAAGTGACAGACGGATCATTGACTCCGCCAAAAAAGTTTTGAGGACCCGATAAAATATCTAAAACACTGTTTTCATTCATGCGTATGCAGTCGTCACATAGCAAGGCCATATTTTAATCGATGAAGAACGTGAGGGTAGAAATGATGAGTAAATGCCCACAATTTACCAGTCTTCTTCTTCAGACACTGAAAATATATTTCTGGTGCTTCGAGCATTGAGACTCGCTACACGGCCGAGCCGTTGTGAACCAAAATTAAAATCTTGTTGGCCTAGAATATTCAAATGAAGATGGAACACTCCCCATGTTTCAAATGATATCTTCAATTGCTATTTGAAAGCTGAATATCAACACTTCGGACATGATAGGTTAGTCGCTCAGCAGTGCCAAGTTCATCATCATCATCATCATCATCGTCGTCGTCGTCGTCGTCGTCGTCGTCGTTAAGGAATAGGCCGAATGAACTGTTCCGTCGCAAAAAAGATCGTCTCTCCATCGTCTTCTAGGTCTATCTGAATCTCGAGTTCCTTCGGGTGCACAGTGGAGGAGCATATTTGGTAGTCTCTCACCAGTCATCCGCTGGATATGATGCAAGGTTTTCTCTTTTCGCACTTGGATTCTAATATTGAGGTTGAAACATTTTAGTACGCTTTTGATGTCTTCGCTTCTTATGTGGTCTAGAAGCGTAAATTCTGCAAGAGATCTTAAATCTCTTTTCAGCAGCCTTAATTTTCCGTGTGTCCAAGCGATTCATCCTCCTATTTTCGCAAACGTATTCAAGTACAGGAACCGCCCATCAAGTACAGCAACGCAAAATTGACCTTGATATAAGTAATAATCGGCAACGCACGAGATCGTAAGAAGTATTTTGCTAGTCTTCTGGGAAATAATTTGAGGCGATTGGATCGTTTCAACAATTTGCTAGGCAATGCGGCTTTGATACCGATTATCACGATTGATGGCAAACAAATTTGCAAGTCTTTTCCAACATGTCATATTTCTAGTTATATTTTGACATACAAATGAATATAAAGCAGCCAAAACTCTACCACAATTTCCTATTTGTTGAAGAGACTGCAACGGACGTTAAAGTAAAAAACTTGCACGTAACGCCCTACAATATCCTTTGTCGGAAATTAAATAATTCCTCCATCTGGGACAGTAACTCCGAAATATTAAAACTTGTCAACACGCAAACCGGCATCGCCTCCTCTACATTCATGAAAAGTGTACGCAAAGGAAACTGGAGTTGCCCAACAAATGGTCTATCCGGAAGCTGGGTCATCCCAAGAGCATCAGAGTCAGGCTTTTCACGCAGGACGTGAACAAGTCTCTCCGACGACAATTTGACCCCATTGTGTAAGAGAGGGTAGATATTCTAGCGGTAATTGCGAACATTTCAGCACAATACTCTGACGCTCTCTGGGAAATGATATCTGGCGCTTGGAGGTTCTTGATTGTCCGCCCCGCAGAGCTTCATTCGCAGCAACTAAAAACGTGCTGGGTTGACTGGCAGCAAGATGATACACAAAACATAACCGACTCGCAACAAACGGTATCCACAGAGCCCTATAAAGTGTTTCCACTCATGGATATGCAATAGTGGCAGCGAGGGAAGTTCATTTTTAAACCGATTCAGGACGCGAACGAAAAAATCATACACAGGTAATGGCCGACAACTCAACAGTGTGTCAAAGAAACTTGACATTCTCTGGAAAATGGTTTCTGGCTCTTGAAGCATACAATTATCTTAGTATGATTTTTCTTTCAATGGATATCATGTTGGCGTTGAATATAATAATGATGGCGAGAAAATCAAGCTCCAACTGAAAGAAGTCGGAATCGGCGATGTGGCACTTGTGGGAAAACAATAGGGTTTCTTGCTTACCTCGTGGTGTACGCAACTGCACATCCTTTGATTGATTATAGAAGTGTTTGAGCTTTCTACACTTCGTCACGACCTGCCGTTTTCACCATGTGTACAAACTTGTAATGGGAGGGACATCGATTTAAGTATAATGAATTGCAAATCGGCAAACATATCTTTTCGCTCTCGCTGGCAACTGACTTTCACACGAAAAACTGACAACTCGGAACCGGCTATTTAATCCGGATGAGGGACGTGGGAAGGAAAAGAAGAAAATAACGGCCATCAATTGACAGATTCGGTACCGATACTGTGACGCTTTTTGGAATGTGTCGACGCATTGGTCATTCTGGACAGGCAATGCGGCAACGCCGCTTGGACTTCAATGAAGGTCGTGAGAATAGAGGCCAAAGTGGCCAGCGATCTACCATTTTGGAATTCAAGGTTTTTTCCAATTTCCAGGTCTGAGAATACAAATTTTCCAGGTTCTTTTTCGCACATTACAACACGTTCTTACTTTCTACCGCATACGCACTACTAAACAGTTATGTAACATGGCGGGGAAAAGCGGCGAATTTTCTTATTGCCGAGCCCTGGAAACGAAAAAGTGGATAAATCTAGTTGCTAAATTAAGGAAAATATTTTCTAACACGTGGTGTAGAATCAATGATTTGTGATTCCTTGATACCGGAAACTCGGTTAACGGCATTCACATTTGTGAATGACCTGCCAGACAATTTATATTCAAAGGTACGGCTATTTGCAGATGACTGAATAATACATCAAGTTATTCAATCAAATGTAGACGAGGATATTTTGCAGGGTAATCTAGACAGATTACATTTTTGGGCGAAAGAAAATGACATGACAATAAATAGTTCGAAAAGCAAAACCATCACGTTTGGTAGGGGCCGCATATATAATGAAACTCAATACCGTTTAGGCAACGAAAACATTCCAAGAGTCATGTCTTGTAAGTACCTGGGGAAAATTTTTGAAAGCAAATTGAGTTGGGAAAATCAGGTTAATTGTGTCGTAGGGAAAGCCTGGTGGTCCTTGCATTTTACTATGCGAATACTAAAAAAGAGTACCGCGAACGCCAGAGAATTAGCTTATTTATCTCTAGTTAGTCCATTAATGGAATACGGGGCTGTTTGTTGGGACCCGTATAGAAATTCCCAAAAGGAATATTTGAATAGAGTACAGAGAAGAGCGTATAAATTTACTTTCCGAGGGAATAGGAAGAATGTAAAATGGGAGTGTCTGGAAATTAGGAGAGTTAAGGCAAGACTCTGTGCCCTGTACAAAGCGAATGCCGGTTATCCAGCTTGGAAAGATATGTACATCCGATTGGGTAGACCTTCATACTTTAGTAGGGGGATCACAAACACAAAATTCAGTTTAGGCCACAGAGAACAGATGTTGGAAAATTTTCATTTACAAATGAAACAATAACGGAGTGGAATAAGTTACCTGCGACAGCCTTGGAACCCTTTCCTCTAGGTGTTCAAAGATTTAAAAATAAATTAACTAATGGTATTTGTAAACTTCATTAATTTAGTAAGTTGTATTATATCAGTTATTATTTGATTATTATTGATAGTTTTATTGCTATTATTATTGTGTTAATTACTATTAAATGCGTTCCTGTTCTAAATATATAATTATATTCAAAGTAGTATTGTATTGAAGTGTGGAGACGTGTTGTGCAGTGTAGTGCAATATAGAAGTAGAAAGAGAAGTGAATTTCAAATGTTGTGAAGTGAAAGTGAAGTGAAGTGTAATTAAAAAGTCGTGTAATCTTGTATTTAATAGTTTAAAATAACTGTGCAGGTCAACCATAAAATGTAGTTAATGCTATTATTGTTAGCATATTATTATTATTATTATTATTATTATTATTATTATTATTATTATTATGACTTATGCACTTCTCCCACGCGGGGGGGAAACATTCACCTGCCACAGATGTCATTGTGGCTAGGCTCACTCGTACGGCTCAGAGCAAGTAACGAGCAAGATCTTCATTTATTTCCAGGACCTCTAACACTACATATCAGACACATCAGTGACAGTTTTTCCGACAATGTGACAGGTGTCTAGAATGACTGATTTTTGTACTGTTCCTAGTATATGCTTTATATTCAATTCTTGCAGATGTTTGATGAGGGATTTTGGTATTATTCCGGTTGTAGAAATTGCCAGGGGACGGATCTGAACCTTTTTTATTTTCCAAATATTATTATTATTATTATTATTATTATTATTATTATTATTATTATTATTATTATATCTTTAAAGAATTTAATGTGACGTTGTTAAGTAATTTAAAGTTAACATTAGTAATATATTAATTGTAGAGTTCTGCCACCAGGTTGTATATACCTATCTGCAGAATAATAAATATCTATCTAAAACGTCCGTCCGTCTGTCTGTCCAGTGAACAACACCAGCGGCTAAACCGTTCAGCCGATTTCTTCAAAATTGTATTCTTTAATTGATCTGGCGATGTCGCGGTCCCTTAAATTTGAAACCGTTATTTTAATTTGGGGGTACTTGAACCCCCTGGGACATTTTCAAAATTTTCAAAGAAATGACTCAACGTTTTTAATTAAAAGTTGTTTTTGTATAGTGTGAAGACCATTTGTGAGAAGAGTGTAAATCTCATATTCGTTGAAAACCATGATTTTTCGAAAATTGCAAAAATTAACATTTTTTCGGTGTCTTCCAACAATTACAATTATGAAGATAATAGATTTTTTCTTCAATGAAATCTGTTTCTTAAAGCTAGATTTTGAAATAAGGTCATGTACAATCTTTCGAACATTTGAGTAGTTTTCGCGTACTTTTGTGTAAATATAGGCAATTTTTATATTTTTAAAACAATTTTTTTTTTATCAAAAACGGCATAAACATTTTTTATTCAATTTTCACCACGAATAGCGTATAGAACGTTCAAGAGTGTAGAGCTCATGTTCGTTGAAAATGTTGACTTTTGAAACTTGGAAAAATTCATAACTTTTTCGCCGTCTTTCTACACTTACAATTATGATGAATTTTACTTTGTCGCGCCTAAGAAGGAACTTCTTAAGAAGAGAAATTTATGTAATGCTGCGTGAAAAATTGTGAATTTTCGGCAGAAAAACCTTTTACAGGGCTCTCGTAACAAAAATGTGGATAAATTCAGTTGCTAAATATAGAAAAAATTCTCTAACACGAACATTTTCACATTAAAAAAAATATCTCCATCTATTTTGATGAAATTTTGTTGGATAGAATGAAGGACTTTTGAGGGAATGGCGCAGGTCTCTTGTTATTTGAAAACCCTGATTTTTCGAAAATTGAAAAAATTCATGTTTTCGGCGTCTTCCTACAACAACAATTATGAAGATTTTTTTTCTTAACGAAATTAGTTCATCAAAAACAGATCTTCAAATGACCATGTTCGAAAATATGAGTATTTTTTGACTAAATAGACGTCAAACTTAATTGGCCGTTCTGATAATCCTTCGTCTCCTGAACGTAATTTTAGATATGTTTTGAGTCAGTTGGATGCTACGTAAGTTAGAATGTGTGTTATATTATATTTCTTAATTTTTTAAAATTGGAGCTTTTGTTATATGTTTACAAATCAATCTTTTAGAAATTATTTAAAATCTATTCGAAATAAATATGAAATAAAGATTGCTAGCATTCAGTCGATACGTAAGTTAGGATTTGTATATTATTTCATTTTTCATTTTATTATTATTTATTATATTTATAGTATATTTGTGTTATTCCATTTTAAATTGCGTCCTTTCTGTTAGATGTGAAAACGAATAGATGAGCGGTCATCGAAACTATTTAATTTCCATTACTAATTGCGGGAAAGTACGTGCTATTTTAGCACCACTAGATTTCGTGGTGAAATGTGTTCATCAAAAACACCTTTATATAATGTCATGTTCTATTTTTCGAAAATATGAGTATTTTATGCGAAATCGTGTGTCAAACATTGACAGTTTTTAAACAATTTTTCTTAAAAAACGGTAAAATTTGTTTGATTAAATTTTGATCTTAAATAGCGTAAAGAGCGCTTGAGATAATGATGCAGGTGTCACGTTGGTAAATATGCTCAATTTTCGAAAAATGAAAAACTTGATTTTTCTGGGTCTTCTTATAACTTTAATTGCGAAGATTCATTTTTTCTTAATGAAATATGTTAATCTAAACAGATTTTCAAATATGGTCATGATGAATTTTTCGAAAATAGAGTACATTTTGTGTAATTTGGCATCAAACAGTCGCGCGTTTCGAATTTCCTGGGCTTCGTAAACATAATAAGGCTTTTGAAAACTATTGTTATTCTTATAAAAGAAAGTAGATTGATGTAAGGTCATACAATTAACTTCACAGGTTAAGGTCACAAATTACTTCTTTACTTCAAAAAATTTTGATCGCTAATTTTGGTATGTTTCATTTGAGAAAGTTTGAAATAACTATTGTTCCTGGCTATCAAAATGAACGCTGGCATGCGCCACAGGCGCTTCGTTTGAATTGGTTGGGTTTGGATTATATTAGCATTATTTATAAAACTTTACATGAAAGAAAAATTGAAAAAATTTAGTACCATAAATTTGTAGCAACATTTTAATTTTCATTCCATATTACTACCTGCGCTGCCTAGTACGAAGCGAAGGAAATAAGCTCTACTCATACTTCCTGGCGCGCAAGCCCGTCAAGATCACCGCTTGTTCATTTTCTTCGTGCTCCCTGTCAATACCGGCACTGTCACTCTGTCTCCTTGTAGGTAGGCTATAAGCAAAGATAGCTTTGTCTGCGCTCTTCTAGGAAAGAAGTTAAAATTCCCTTTAAATATCATGGACGAGATATGGTCGTTTCGATCGGAAAAATAGCAATGTGGTACCGCCCATGTCCTCAAAAAAGACGCGTGACACTAATCGAAACTCAGCGATTGAGTTCCCAGTGAGACATTTGTTCCGCAAATCTCTCGTCCATGTACGTGCAACCCACAGGCAATAATATAGGTGCTCTGAGGTGTTAGGTACTCCGCCAATGTTGGACCTACATACGGGGCAGGGTGTGAAGTAGTGTTATGCGTGAGTCAAGAATTTCGCGATCCTCAAGCAAACATGTGACACTTGTCATATATATTTCGATTTCAACATTCGCCGTTATCATGTACTGAGGTGAATTCTGAACTTTACTGAACACGATGACGTATGTGAATTTGTGCTAAATGTTGGAAAAAATATGAAAATAACGAAAAATCTGTTTTCAAATCAAATTCCCGTTTTTTTTCTGGTTCTTCCAGGCTCTTTCAAATTCCCGGTTTTCAAGGATTCCAGGTTCGCTGTCCATCCTGGAGACTGTTTAATGGCTGACAACTGGCCAGACATTAACAAAAACACTTCGACACTCTCTGGGAAGCTTGGCAATATCGTGATTATTCACGTTTATCTGAGTGCGATTATTGCTAGATGACAAATATCGGAACAGATTTTCGACACCTCGGGTTCTCAAATGTCTCTCTCCCTCCAGCGTGGGAGCACCTTTTAACCCCGATAAAAAGATAAGAGTAGAGAGTTAAACGTTAATGAATACCTAGCAAACCTCCAAACAGAATATTATGATGCTGTCAAAAAAATTGATCGTCTCTAGAAATCGACTCTGTCAGCTAGCCAGCACCACTTAAATACGGATGGAGAGAGAAAAACGGAGAGAAAATATGATTGGTCCACAACTTGCCGACCCAACACCGATATACATAATGTCCGCCGAATCACCAGCCCGCAAAGAAAACGTTTTGTCAGTCTCCTTGCCGAACATCCGTGTTGTGGCGCACCATAGAGCAGCTGGGCACTATCTGTTTTACATTTAGTGCACTGCTTCTGTGCGCGTTAACAGTATACGGTTGTATTGTTCAGCAGACCAATGTCCAGAACAGATTGTGTCAAAGTATTTGTACACATAAAGCGCACAACGTAAACACTTAACGTGATTCTTACACACATCCTACACAAATGCATGTCCTCTGTTGCGACGCTTGCCGCACTCTTAATGTACATTTCAGCGTCGCACACCTTTTATAATTCATTAGAACATTTAAGAGCTCTTAAAACGATCATCGTGCCGCACATGTCAAACACATTTATTTATAGCCAAGTTAATTTCTTTATGATCATCATAAAACTTGTAGTACTTTACGTGTGAGTCACGCACCGAGATCTGGAAACCAAGCAGAACACTTACGTGTTTTAAAGTGACAGTACTGAGGTTATGACAGAGGGGAATTTTTTATATCGTGTTGAATTAATTCTGGATTTTAGTTAAATATGTCTCAAACAAGGTTTGGTTGGTAGCAATGGGTTTTCGCACTTTTATCAGATTGCAATTGTACTACATAATCAGTGGTCGAGTGCGGATTTCGTGAAAATATGCGATAATTCACCGTGGACAGTGATAATTTCATTTGAATTTCTTATTAAATGTGTGTCCCATGGAGTGTCATCTCTTGAAAAAACCCAAAACAAAGATATTAAGTGGTAAACAAGCAGACCCCTTTCGAATTGTCGTTCATGAATTGGTAGGCCAAAGAATGATAACGCACAAAATAATCAATTGTATCTGTCCAAACCCGCAATGTATTTGTTCAAATCACCACCGACAACACAAAATTGACACCTATGAAAAATCAGCGATGATATAAGAAATGGTCGGGAGCTCACAAGCTCGCAATAACAAAAAAAAAATGAATCTCCGGGAAAGGTTTGCTGGCGTCTTGAACATCTCGAGTTGCGCCCCAGCCGCGCTTTTACGCCTTCAAGGAAAACAAAAATCCACTTTTCTCCGTAGTAAATCACAGTTTTGATTTTTTTAACGTTAAATATATTAAAATATAACATTACACGACACAATAACAGAAAATATCCAAAGAGCTCTGGAAATAGAGAAGAACATTGAAGTAGGCATGCACATGAAGGCATGAAGTAGGCTGACAATTTAATCTCCAGCATCAATAGCAACTCTCTGGCACAGTGATTCCAACGCCATGGATCTTCTTAACTGGGGGCTTGGTTGCGCCTAGTTGACCCCAAAGATAAATTATGGGTCGAGAGGAATCAAGAAATAGCAAACAATTGTCGGCGTGGAGTAGCGATGCTACGCGGCGAGTATCTACCCTGAACTCTGCTCAAGAAAACGTGATTGAAACTACTCCCTTTTATGTCATCTGATAAATTTTAAAAATTGTTGATAAAACCAAATCAAATACGGAAAAACTAAAATATTTTGCGGTAACAAATATGTTACGTTATAGTTACTTTTACTGAAACTCTCAGTAAGTTAAAATGAGTCTGAAATAATGTAATTGAATCGTTGAGATAAAGTTTTCAAATGTTTTAGACGTATGGATAAAAAAGTACAAAGACAAAAGGAAGAATGTGTTTACAATATTTAAACATTGCACAAAGAAGTTACTATTCATTTTGGAAAAAACAAACAAATATGTTTAGTAACCAAATGGATCTCCCATTTATTTGTTCTACCTGACCAAAGTACGCATTTCAAACCAGATCATGTTTATTTATCGAAATTTCTCCAAAGTCCATATAGAATATCAATGTATGAGAAAACTCTCAGAAAAATTAAACAAAAATGGACTTCCCGTTTCATGGATCCGTCTTCCAATGTCGGCCAGGGGCCTTTTATATTTGCTCCTATGCTCTGAAATGTCCGTCCACGGAATTGTATGGTCATCGATTGCCACGCGACGCTTTAGCGCTGCAGATCTAATAAAAATACAAATTAAATAAACTTTCGACTCTCTAAATGATTTTCTTGAAAAATGATTTAGCTTAGACCTTTCATACAATTTTCCTCGCAGTATTATATTCAGATTACCAAAAGATCAAGACCCTCATAAAATATATCGATACATATTGAATTAGAATGATAATATCAAATTAAAATATATTATCTTCCTTGTTAAATTATAAATAAACCTTTCGTTTTTAACTGAGTCCAAAATTTGTCTTCACTTTTATTAATGTTTTGCCCCCACTTTCTGGAACGAGGTAGGGTGACCAACTTTTAATGTCAATTAATTGCAATTATGAAAATCCTTGAAAGGGAAACATGCCAAACAAAAGGAAATAAATTTTAAAAAAAGAAATAAAGAAATTTATTCAATTGCCCATCAGCTAAATATATATGATTCTTTATTATAATATTATGTGATTATTTGAAGCTCAACTTTTTGGTAAAAATGGCATATACGATCACGTAAATTGTATTGTCTTTTCATAAACGTTCATAAGAAGTGATTGTATTTGCTTACGTGTGACAATCAATCGGTTATCATTTCAACTTACAATTCGTTGTTTGAACGTTGAACCTGATTTGATAGCACTTACATATTTATTTCTACAACAAGAAACCTTTATAAACAAACAAATACGCTTATTTCCCTCAAGCCCGTACCACGTTATTCTTGTTTTAGATAGGTTTTATTCGCACCGATGCTGTATTGTGACAATCATTCACAATCAATTCTACGATTTCTTGTTTTTATTGGGTCAATGTTATTAGTAAGGTTAGGATATAGGTACTATTTTAGATGTAAGTGAATACTGAAACTATTCTCTAAGTTGTAGACCTATTTAACAATGATTAATTCAATATTCGTTTCGATAAAAAAATTCTGTCAATGACTGGCAATTAAATTAGCATGTTATATCAGAAAATTCACTCAATATCTATATCTTACTTTTAACTTTCATGGTTACAAAACTGATTTCAACTACTCTCTCACTTCTTTTACACATCGCAATTGAAAATTCCGCTCCAAATTCTTTTATACATCAAGAAACCTCTATAAACAATACAAATACGCTTATTTCCCTCAAGCCCGTACCATATAATTTTTGATCCCCAGTAATAGAAACTATTTTGCATCGGATAACGAGCTGCGGTTTCATATAATAGTCCTATCAACAAAATAATCAAATTCTCCATTCCCCTCGCATATAGCGAAATGAGGGTTCAAAAAAACGTATGGAGATAATAATAATATATTATTAGTAATAGTATAATAATAATAATAATAATAATATAATAATAATAATAATAATAATAATAACAACAACAACCTAATCGAAAATAAAAAATAGAACAATCTATTTTCTTGTGTTTACTAATAATTTTGTTACATTCGTGGATGTGATGCGATGAAACAACTATTTAATTTTGAGTTTAGGAAAGTTAGTGGAACTAAGGATCGGAGTCGCGAATTGTTGGTCGTATGCTTTTTTTTGTTTTCCTACTTCGTTCCTGCGGTAACTGATGGCCATTCCGTTGCGTTCCGCCAGAAATCAAGCCAATTCATATAATTCTTGATATACTACATTGTAATTTGTTATGTAGAATGTGCAATTTATAATCCAGATCCATTTTACTATTTTTAATGATATTTTACATGTTATGTTACTGTAAATATCAACGAGTGATTATAAAGATATATAATAATATTTTACACAATATATTTTCTCCATATTTCATGCTATCACACGTAATAATTGATTTCAACATCTACATTGAGAAGAATTCATTCTTGTATGTCTTTACATTATTAACTCGCGCGGCGCACACAGTGCGCCGAAAAAGTATTAGATACAATTTAGCTAACTTACCCCTACGTCTAGCAACGGCGCAATTGAAACACAAACTCAAACTCTTAAAGTTACTCAGAAGAAACGTTAGCGGAAAAGATAATGAATATAATGCAAGTATTGTCGCAAGGAAGGATCGCCAGCGCGGGTAATTAAAGGTTAAGCGTCCCATACAATACAATGGCAGCCGCGACCGCTTTCATCATTTCCTATGTCCTGAACGTCCGTTCACGGAATTGTATGGGCTCGGTTACAACACGATGCGCCAGCGCGGGCAGAATTGCGTCGCTCTGATAACCTCAACCATCAAGACGTGTAGGCGATACGCCTGTCCAACATCACGGCGATTAACCAGACTTAGTTCAGCTCAAGAAAACTTGATTTAAACTACTCCTTTACATTTCACCAACAGCTCTTAAAGATTTCTGACGAAACAGAGTCAAATAAATTTAAAATGGAAATATTTTGGGGTAATAATACACTGAGTCACTACCATTCGTCCTGATATTTAGAGCATTATTCGCGCATAGCATCTCCGCCACAGTCTGCGCTTGTAAACCCCTTTCTGGATTTTGAGGGGAAATGCGAGCGTAGTCAGGGAAAGTTGCCCCTAACCGCAGGAGACGCTTCCCAGACGGATATGTAGCTCGTCCAGACGCAGTTGTATGCGATGTGTGACGCTCGTCTAGTGTATGCGATAACGTGAACGTAAAAGTTTATGTAATAGAAATGTGAAAGAAATGGCGTAAATGAAACGAATTAAAGATCTCGATTCGTATGGATTATTCCTCTTTTGAGGTACAAAATACAAAGCCTCTGTTTTTAGATATCTCAAAAACCCAGAAAGGTTGAGTTTTACTTAATTCTTCGGTAATTAAAACAAAACAAGTGAGTGTTCAATGCGTCGCATGCATGCGTTTTAATTAATTTGATGTTTGATCTTTGTATTCTCGTTTCTTGATCTTGTAACCTGTTTATTTGTGAGTGTTTAAAGACAGGCATAAATGTGTTTTAGTTGTGATATTCTTATTCTCTTGTGATATCTCCATCTTGTTATCTGTTCTTCTTGGGTGAGTGTTCAAAGTGTATAAATGCGTTTTAGTTATTATGATATTATTCTTTATAAAAGTAGTGCTTATAAGTTCGTAACGAAATTTCGTTCATATCGTATATGTATTTTAGATTATTATATTTGGATTTTGTCTATGAAAAATTCATCCACATGTGAGTCTCGATGATGTAAAATTACATTCTTCATAGTAGCAATATAACTTTGAAATATTTCGAATTAATGTTTTAATTAATTAAACGTCCTCAGACACTTACGTGTCCTTCAAGAGATCGTGAAGTCGCTCTTGGAATGTTCTCGTCCATTCCAAAACGCAGCCATTATTGTCTTCTCGTCTTCTTGTCTTCTCGTTGTTTCTCGTTTCTTGATCTTGTAACCTGTTTATTTGTGAGTGTTTAAAGACTGGCATAAATGTGTTTTAGTTGTGATATTCTTATTCTCTCGTGATATCTCCATCTTGTTATCTGTTCTTCTTGGGTGAGTGTTCAAAGTGTATAAATGCGTTTTAGTTATTATGATATTATTCTTTATAAAAGTAGTGCTTGTAAGTTCGTAACGAAATTTCGTTCACATCGTATGGGCAAGATATTTCATGTACTTTCTTTTAATCTTGATAATTTGGATTTTGTCTATGAAAAATTCATCCACATGTGAGTCTCGATGATGTAAAATTACATTCTTCATAGTAGCAATATAACTTTGAAATATTTCGAATTAATGTTTTAATTAATTAAACGTCCTCAGACACTTACGTGTCCTTCAAGAGATCGTGAAGTCGCTCTTGGAATGTTCTCGTCCATTCCAAAACGCAGCCATTATTGTCTTCTCGTCTTCTCGTTGTATTCTCGTTTCTTGATCTTGTAACCTGTTTATTTGTGAGTGTTTAAAGACTGGCATAAATGTGTTTTAGTTGTGATATTCTTATTCTCTCGTGATATCTCCATCTTGTTATCTGTTCTTCTTGGGTGAGTGTTCAAAGTGTATAAATGCGTTTTAGTTATTATGATATTATTCTTTATAAAAGTAGTGCTTGTAAGTTCGTAACGAAATTTCGTTCATATCGTATGGGCAAGATATTTCACGTACTTTTTTTTAATCTTGATAATTTGGATTTTGTCTATGAAAAATTCATCCACATGTGAGTCTCGATGATGTAAAATTACATTCTTCATAGAAGCAATATAACTTTGAAATATTTCGAATTAATGTTTTAATTAATTAAACGTCCTCAGACACTTACGTGTCCTTCAAGAGATCGTGAAGTCGCTCTTGGAATGTCCTCGTCCATTCCAAAAAGCAGCCATTGTAGTCTTCTCGTTGTATTCTCGTTTCTTGATCTTGTAACCTGTTTATTTGTGAGTGTTTAAAGACTGGCATAAATGTGTTTTAGTTGTGATATTCTTATTCTCTCGTGATATCTCCATCTTGTTATCTGTTCTTCTTGGGTGAGTGTTCAAAGTGTATAAATGCGTTTTAGTTATTATGATATTATTCTTTATAAAAGTAGTGCTTGTAAGTTCGTAACGAAATTTCGTTCATATCGTATGGGCAAGATATTTCACGTACTTTTTTTTAATCTTGATAATTTGGATTTTGTCTATGAAAAATTCATCCACATGTGAGTCTCGATGATGTAAAATTACATTCTTCATAGAAGCAATATAACTTTGAAATATTTCGAATTAATGTTTTAATTAATTAAACGTCCTCAGACACTTACGTGTCCTTCAAGAGATCGTGATGTCGCTCTTGGAATGTTCTCGTCCATTCCAAAAAGCAGCCATTATTGTCTTCTCGTTTCTTGATCTTGTAACCTGTTTATTTGTGAGTGTTTAAAGACTGGCATAAATGTGTTTTAGTTGTGATATTCTTATTCTCTTGTGATATCTCCATCTTGTTATCTGTTCTTCTTGGGTGAGTGTTCAAAGTGTATAAATGCGTTTTAGTTATTATGATATTATTCTTTACAAAAGTAGTGCTTGTAAGTTCGTAACGAAATTTCGTTCATATCGTATGGGCAAAATATTTCATGAACTTTTTTTTAATCTTGACAATTTGGATTTTGTCTATGAAAAATTCATTCACATGTGAGTCTCGATGATGTAAAATCACATTCTTCATAGAAGCAATATAACTTTGAAATATTTCGAATTAATGTTTTAATTAATTAAACGTCCTCAGACACTTACGTGTCCTTCAAGAGATCGTGAAGTCGCTCTTGGAATGTTCTCGCCCATTCCAAAAAGCAGCTATTATTGTCTGAGAAAGAGATTGCTTTAATTGAATCAGATGTGTGAGGGTGTGGGGCCATAGAGTTTGCATAGCTTTTCGGATGCAGCTTCTCTTTTGATTGTAAATTATACCTTAGAATATGGAAAAGTGCGGGGTACCACCAATTGTGGTGGGGCTTCACATGAATCTGCATGAAAGATAGCGGAAAATAATTTTGCTACCATTATCTCTGCAACCTTCCTCGATCTTAACGATTTTTATTTTTGAATGAAAAATAATGTTATTTATGAAATTTCCTGATGCGCTGTTTGATATTTCGTACGATTTTTGAGTCAATTTTTTTGAACTCGAGTAAAATATAACTTGAACTCGAGTATAATTTTGGAAAAGTGCCCCGCGAAATCATCTGAGATTTTGGTACCATTTTGTATACCGAGCGTCATATGTCTCAAAGAAACTTTTGTGAATTTGTAATCTTATGGGTGAAAATAGTTTTTGAGATATAGCGATTTATTTGACACCGTGCATCGTCGTTGCACGGGGTGCATTTCTGCGTAGGGTTTGTATTTACGTAAAATTAAAATAAAATATTTAAGTCCTGCTTATAATGAGTATAAATTCATTTTTGTATAATTTGATTTTATCATATAAATTAATTTTTCCAGCAAAAAGTTATAGGCAGTTTTAAGATTTGGAAGACTACGGTTTCATTATTTTGTATCAATGATGTAAGATCAAATTATTGAAGAAATGGTAAACATTTAGTTTATAACTCTTGATTACGTATTGAAATAAATATAAAGATAACGGAGAAATGTAATTTTATATCTCGAATTTTAATGATATTTTGTGTTTTCAGCGTAAACGTACTTGTTTTTACTGAGGGGAAACGAAATGTTCAATTTGTTGAAAGAAGCAGTTCAATTAAGCAAAATTTTCATAAAATACTCTATTAGTAATATAATACATTGTTAAGGTAGCATACGTTTCATTGGTACGGACTGTAAAGATTCAACTAGCTGTCGACAGCAGGTGTCGAGATCAACAAAGAAATATCTCTATCCTCAATACAAGTCGAGAATACACGAACTAAATTCCGAGAACTTTTTTTTTTCTTTGCCATTATCAAGAGGGCGGCACCTCATAAATCTTGAACTTCTTGTATATAAAATGTACCATAAAGTGTGCTTTACGCGTTTTGTAATTCACTTTTCCGAAATTAATTCCAAGAAATTACTCTTTACTATGCTATACTCATTGTAGTGCAGTGCTTGTTGCAAAGAGTGAAAGGCTGATAAGTAGACCTCGGAACTTCATGCACTAAAAAGTTAATAATACGTATGCAACCATGCACTTAAAAAAGGCAAAATATGGGTTAAACAAAAATGTAGTTAGCAACAGCTAACCTTTATTTATAGTAAATCTTCATTTTACAGGTAGTAGAAAACTTGTGTAATAAAAACATTTTCAACACAAAAAAATATTAAGCTAGAGAACCAATAGCATTGTTACAAGATGCCGAAACATTCAGCCCAGTTCACAAAGCATGAGCGCGAATAAGATTTCAGGAAGTAAATCGATTCAAGCGAAAACAATCTTATCAGTTTTTCGAAAATGTGTTGATATTGAAGCATTGGCATGGAGTAATTCACTTTTCTTTTGCATGAGAAAAACTCTACAAAATCTTACTTCAACGCACTTCTACACAAAAACATGCAGTATAATGCCTTAAAATATGTCACCAGCATTAAAATACGCAGTTAAAGAAAAAAAATCCAGAATATGCAATTGCAAAACAAAAATGGACTATATTTTTTTTATTGTTGGTGGTAGGTAAAGTTATATACAATTTCTTTCGATCTGCGCGTTCAGTAAAAATATGCAACTCCATGAAGTTCCGCGATCTACTGATAAGATTAACACTGGCAGAACGACTCGCCGACTTAGGCTTATTGCGTTGCGACAGCGTTGCCACATTGCGCGGCAAAAGGCCATCGACTTGAAGGAGAATGCATTTTGCGGAATTTCGCAATTGAGCGGATTTTTTGTGGGTGGTGCGATACTTTTTTTTTTTGTTTAAATAATCAATAGTGACGTCCTTCTCCTAGTAATTGTACAAATATTGATGTCGCCTGAAAGATGCGCCCTATACACAAGAATTATAGTTTTGAGCATCTTGCAAATGTGTAGATAGGAGGGTGGATTCATACGCGGAAGGCGGTTCGTATGAGTATGTGTATATTAAGAGAATATATATTATTTTATGAGATGTTTTTAGAGTCCTCTTTATTTTTAATTAAACAGGCATGCAATCGTTCCAACGTTTTCTAAAAAAAATATTTCCTTTCTTCTTAGATAAATGTCTACAGTTTATTCTTTATCACAAACAGTTCCACTTTAAATTTTAGACATTCAGATTAATTTAATGTTAGTTTGCGTTTACATTGTAGTTTTTTTATGACTCCACTCTCGTATCTACATATTTGCAGGATGTTCAAAACTATTGTTTCGGCTACACCTTTTAGCCATCTTCAGACATCTTTAATAAAAAGATAGTTGGAATAATTAATACCATACTAAAATAGTTACATTATATACAATATTAAACCACTATTAACAGAGTGAGCGTGCATACTTCTGTCTCTTCAGTCTGTATGTGTGCACTTCTGTTTTCTAAAAATTGTACTATATTCTAAATATTCATGGCTTATGACATGTAAGCTTGATGCACGAGAATATTTATTTTTAAATATCTTATCAACGTGCAGCTATTTTGAAATTACCAGCCGCAGTACCTGAGTCTGCTTTTTTGGCCAGTCCGGCGTTTGGCGGATATGGGCGGCTTTTTGTCCCTCATAGCGGAGTTTCTCAGTAAGGATCTGGCAACTCTGATTGAGGACACAAAATATATTTGTTTCAGGAAAAGGGAAGAAGATACAAATCGTAATTGCTCCCTGTTCTACATACCAAGTCGTACTGTTTTTGGTAAAAAAAATTGCTTGCCATTTCATCCTGTTAGCGGAATACCATTTTTTTAAATCGTCTGTTCAAGTAGTGTAAAATAGTGTTCAAGAATGTATGTGGTTGTTAAAGTAGGTTTGTCTGTGCATAAGTGTTTATAAAATAAAATTTATCATCAACATTTCAGACAATATTCAAACACTGAATCACAAAATAATAGTTACATTTACTTAATTTTTGACGTTTCGATTCCCTGGTTTGGAATTCATTCAGTAAATTTCAAAAACAGGTACTTTTTCTCTGAAAAACTAACATATGTTGGCAAACGTAAACATAATTTATCTCAGCTAATAGTTATAATTTGTGGATGTCTTTAGACTCACGCATACACACGGCAGTTGTCGTTTAAATAAAAAGTCCTGATTACAGAAAAATGAAGCCATCTTATTAATATGAAAAGCTTCTTGACGGAAAATGAAAATGAAGAGGGGAGGGTGATGTTTAGATTTAATAACTTTCATTACTTCTAATATTAAGAGCAATGTACTCAGCGATAGCTTCAATTGTGTTCATCTTAAACACCCGAGTATTTTACGTTATTCTAAGAGCACTTATGAATATGATGGATATTTTGTAATGGAGATTTTTAAATTTTATTTTATTTATTTAAGATTGCATTTTAAAATAAAAGGTCATCAGCTATCACGATTAAGTATACATCAATGGGTTACATTACAAATTATATTACATGACTTTATGACATATCACATATTATTCCTCGGGATTGTATTACATTAACATCAGGTTCATATTACCTGATATTATTTTATTACCTGACCTAAGTGAACAATTTCTATCAACTTCGGTACTCTAGCACACCTGTCTGCAAAGCTGCCGGTGGCGCTAGCCGAATTCGTTTACTACGCTCCGTGAAGTCACGAAGGTTAAGCGAATTCGAGACTCGCGGGTTCGTGGTTGGGTGACCGGCCAGGATCTAACGGCGTCCAGCCCCTGGCCGAAGGGATAAAAGGCACTGATTTGACTGTGACGTGACGAGACTTGACAAATATAGTAATTAACGGAGGATTACTCCAGTAATGAAAAGCACATTAATGGAGGATTACTCCCCAGTGCAAAGCGCTCAACGCCCCTTAAGGGGCTTGGTGTAGACGCAACAAATTAGGGACACCAGTAATTATAAAAAAAATGACGACTTCAAAATTGGTTCACAAATATATACAAATAGCAAAGGGCACAACCGAATAAGGTGCTGACAGCTGCCCCCAAACCAAACTGATAATCGCGGTGCTCATATGAAAGAATAAAAAATGCCATATTTTTACAAAAAAAATCAGCCTCTTAGGGCAATCTGTTACAGAAATACGAGAAATGTGCTTTTCATGTTTTATTTTTTCTCAGCGTCTATTGCATGTATCAGACTAAAAAAATAGGAAATATGGAAAAAAATAGTTCAATTTTAAGGTATTTTTGTCAACCAATTCTGACGCCAAATTCAAGTAGAATAAAAAAAGATTTTTGACGTTGATGTACTGTCTCAGTTTTCCCCTAGAATGTCTCTTATAACTTTCTAAAACATTTTTTTTCAGATTTTTAAACAATGTGGACAATAGGACTGTATGATTCTAAACAACCTGTAACAAGTCTTGTACCTTAGCCTCTGGGTCAATGACCCCATCTCGATCAGGCTTTTGTTCCCGTTTCCCAGATTCCTTGAGCAAGTGCTGAGATGGTCCCTTGTTTTGCTTCTGGACATAAATGTAACTTCATTATCTATGCATCTCTTCTACAATTCAGTGGAAAATATAGTTATTCAAATTATCTTGCTCCATGTCGCGACAGGAAGTATTATTTATTGACAGAGGACGTGATGAGGGATAAGAGCTCAAATTTATTGCTGATTTACTCTTGGAAATAGATTTTATTACATCGGAGCGAATACTTTTGTTAACAATCCGAGCAAAAAACGCTCATTTTTTCTGTATTCAAAATTCAAGTAGTATATGGCTTAAGGATGGGATCATAGAATTTTGAAAACGTGTACAGAATTTACTTCTCCCAATAGCACGACACACACAGTTTTTAACTGTTTTTGACGTAAAATACCGCTCCTAAATGTGTTACTTAAAAAGATCATACCATCGATTGCAGAGGCTGCCCGGAATTTAAAAAACCTGCCAAACCCTACCAAGGACAATCCCGAAGACCTTTAATAAGCATCCAAACCAATCGATACATTGTTTCCGTACCTAGACCACCGCTTTCTGCTCCTTCTCCTCCAGTATCATCTGCATTTATGAGACAACCTCCTCCCCCACCTCCTTCCCTTCACTCAACAAACTTTCCACCACTGCGCCCTCCTTATAATACAGCATAGAATAATAACAAAAACCAATAACATTTCTCAAGTAAATAATTTGATTTCAAATATAATATCCCAAATAATCTCTTTTAATACCTCAAATTCAAAATATGATTCTATATGTTCTTTTAAGTCACTATAATTGATCCAAATATACTAAATGCTCTTAGCCTACGTAACTTTAATGTAAATGGAGCAAAGAGACAAGAAAATCCCTTCCGGCACTTCTTAAAGAGCATAAAATAATAACAGCATGTTTAACAGAAACTCACCTCACACCTGGCGAATGTTTTTCTACACCCGATTTCAAAATTTATCGTAATGATCAGATCTCAACAAATGCTTCAGGTTGAGTAGCAATCATAGTTCGAAAAGATGTTATGCGTAGTCAAGTACCTGTTCCTCAATCAACAGATTTGGAAGCAATAGCAATTAACATTAGCTGCAATAGATCGAAAGTAGTTATCATTACAGCTGATAAATTCCCTAACAAAAAATTTCCAACAGAATACGGAACATCTTGTCTCTATATCCCATATTTATATTGATAGGAGATTTAAATAGCAAACATAGATTGGGGTTGGGGTTGCAATGTGATACACATCACGGTGCCAAACAGCTTAATCTCATTAACGCAAGCGGTCACAATATTAGTATTCATACTCCTACAGAACCACCCACTTCCCAACAGATCCAAACAGAGAGCAGGCATTCTATAATTACAAAAGGTTTAACCTCACCGATCTGCCAGAAATAGTACCAGATTTAGATTTGGACCTTTTTCTCATCCTCGCGTTTTTGGGAACGACACTCTCGTTAGAAAAAATACCGAAACAAATCAGTAGTAAAATTAACTGGAATCATTTCCGTGACTTAACAACGAGCAGTTTGACGTATCCATATAACACGAACTCTATCGAAGACACGATATTGAATTAAACAAACTCACAAACAACAATCATTAAAATACGCGCATATCTCCTGTAAGACACACAGAAAGTCAAAAGCATCGCTGCTTAAAGAACTTCTTGAACTACTTAAAAAGAAAGAAACATCCGAGTATTAGGCAATCGAATAGAAATATACATAATAAACGTGAACTTAACCACATCTCAAAATTGTCCAACAAAAATAGATGAATTAAAATTTTTAAACTTAAATAAATTTCTAAGCCACTTTCACTTAAATGCCAGGCCACTGTGGAAAACAATCAAAAGCATTACAAAAGAACGAATAGAGCTACCGCCTTTATAGAATAATGGTAAGAAAGTATACTCAGACGCTGAAAAGGCGAAGGCTTTCGCAGAATATCTAGAAAATGTCTTCATCCCAAACGCTATAGGATATCCCAGTATCAATCCAGAAGTAGAATAGTACATGAAACTACCTATTTACACTGTCCCAACAAAGATAAAATTCATTTCTCCTTCAGAAGTGGCAAATAGCATTAAACTTTCCAAGACTAGAAAAACACCCGCGTTCGACAACGCCACTAACAAAGCATTAAAAGAACTCCATCGACAAGCAATTGCAATAACAACAGCGATATTTAATACATTGTTAAGAATAGGATACTATCCGTTGTCAAGGAAACGGGCTTGTACTTCCGTTCTGCAAGCAAGGCAAAAACAAAAACTCTAAGCAATCATGATATATTAGCCTTCCTCCATAGCAAATGTTTTGAAAACTTATTTTAAATAAACGCCAAACACACTTGACGAAAATTAATGCACCTAAACACTAATTCGGTTTTAGATCCAATCATTGAACTATCCATCAACTGATGCAACTTGTCGAGCACATATAAACGGTTTTAACTATAAAGAGCACACTGTAGCTCTCTTTTAGATATTTCAGGTATTCGGTCGAATTTGCTCTGCTGACCAACGAACAAACTACAAGAAATCGGAAACCTGATTATCTGCAGAATCTAATCTGAAGCTTCTCACATAGATATTTTTCGTTGAAGGTAAATGATGCTATATCGCTTAACGCAATTCTCGTATGTTCCATTAAGAATTAGTTCGTTTAATAATACATTCTCACTCTTACAGCAGACTATAACCTATTAATGAAGCAATATAGCTCATTATGTTGACGATACCGCTATTTCACTTCATATACTGATATTAATTAGCTGATGACAATACATAACTGGCATTTATAGTTATAATGAGCTTGACCAAATTGAGAATTAAAATTAACCTCAAAATGACCAATCAAAATATTCACACTTGACGTTCCTCCTCTTCACACCCTGAATAATTCATTCAATTTCATTCTTTCACAGCCATAATGGATTGACAACAATAATTGAAACTGCATATCTAATCAATACCCATAAGACGTGTGTGCACAGTTTAAACTATACTCCTTTTATCAAAAGACATTCCAAACTTAGTATAGTAGCTGGAACTGATAATAAGATCCACAATAAACTCTATGAACTGATAATAAGATCCACAACACATAAGTTTGCCCAATAATGGCAATCCTAGCACCAAAAACAACCTATCCATTTACAGACAATCCAAAACAAATATCTACGATAAACCTTGAAAAGCCTCCTGTTCATTTCATTCACAACCACTGAGAGTAAACAAATTCACAAACGCACCTCTCCTCAGAATTAATCTTGCAATCTCTAAAATATTACTATCTCCTCAGCTTATCCCAACACGCCAACATATTCAATTTCGACAAAACGCACATTATCCTTCACGCAGTAGATCCAGATTCCCAGCATCTTTCGCCCACTCTAATTCATAAAATCATTTGCCCTCTTCCCAATAAACACTTCCATCTTAAACAAATGCAAAATTTCTGTCAAATTATTCCAATACGAAATTTTAAAACAGGAAGGTTATACTGAGATCTGCATTTGCCTGAGGATGGCCATATAAACTTCATTGTATGTAAATAATATACTCCCAAAATTCCTGAAAGATTTGAAGTCGAATCGGGAAGAATATAAATTAAAAAAAGGGCTTATCCACTTTTCAATGCCAGGGTCTGACATGAAGTTTTTCATGGAAAATTATCCGTTTTCTTTGCATGAGTACAATACTTCTTTCTTACATCTCGTAAAGGAGAATATAATTAGTCGAGCTACAATATATCATACTGTTCTGTGTTTCAAATTTGTAATTCGAGAAAATGGAACGAGTAATTCGAAAAATGGGACTAACATCATATTTTTATCATTCCGATACTACGTGAAGAAAATTTAAAGGAAAGATTGAAGAGGCTACTGAGAAAAAGTTTATAGAAAAAAATTAAAGGTCACTACATTTTCAAATTAGACGAAAACTACCACATTTCGAAAACTTGGAATGTTATAATATTTCAAGATATGTCTTAAAGAACAAGTAACATTAAGGAAAATATCTCTGTCTTCAATATTATAGTTGTGTGAAGACGCCCAAAACTGCACATTTGCAATTTCAAAAATATAAATTCAACAAACGTTAGACTCATGCCATTCTCTATGCTTTTTTACACTATAAGACAGCAAAGTTTAATTAAAAATGAACAATTGTAGAACATTTTGAAAATGTTGAGGCCTCTATGTAAAGTAGCTTCAAAATCAAAATATCTCATTTGAAACTCCTGTAATGCCTGAGTTCGTTCAGACTAATCAAGAAACACCTTGGAGTAAAATCGCCTGAACGGTTTTAGATTTTAGGCTCTAGTGACCAGACCACTAGCGGACAGACAGACATTTTGTTATTAATCGGTTTTGGTATCAAAGCTCCACAAAAATGGATTCTGTCCACACCACGAAAGCAGGAAATAATTTACAATATATAGGAACAGGAATTATTCATTTTTCGTTATCAGATCCCTGCAATATGAGTTTTCTGCTGAAAATCCACCTTTTCAGGTACATGATTACGTAACTTTCTTCATACGAAATAAGTGCGAGAATGTAAAAATGGAGAGCTCTTAATGACCCCATATCCTGTCATGTCGGCATGTGGTGGATGGCTCCTTCATTATTTGTCCAATAATTCAGGACAAGACGAAATGTAAAATCATTGAATGAGAATTCTTCAATGATTAAGCTCTACGGCCATTTCCGCCTCAGGATTTGTCGTTCCATTTTATTTTACAACTCAGCATGTCGTCTGACTGTCGGAACATATCCCATAATTTACGGTCTGTCCGTCATAGTCTATTCGAATAATACCAATTGTATTTTACTTCCTCAACGCTCTTTGAAAGATACAATTGTGACTTCATTTGCCAATGGAATTTATTGAAGGGGAGAATATAATATTTAAACTTTTAACAAGAAAAGATTTATATCGTAAAGATCCCATAATTTCAAGTTCAAATTATAGAAAAGTTAATAATCTTTGCACAAAATGTAAGTTGTTATCCAGAAGTGGGAATATGAAGTTATGCATTTTATTGCATACAAGCACATTGTATGTTTCAACAAGAAAATAAAACAAAATTTATAATGTGAGCAACATACTCACAAATTAACTCAGAGTTAATGGATCCTTTGATTTTTTTATAATGTCCTTGATTTTAAACATTTCTTGATTTTTTATGAATGTCACGTGCGAACATAAAAGTTCTAAGAGACCAATACCTTGAGGTCATGGCATAGAATTTATAAGGATATCAAGGGATCTGTACACTGTCTAACAATGATTATTTCTAGGTTTTGTATTTGATACTTTATAAATAGTCAGGACGAAAATGAAAAATTAATTCCTGAAAACTATACTGTGTGGTGTGAAAAGGATCTGCTGTGGCTTCATGCCATCTGCATTCTTCTCATAAAATTACCAGTTGGGTAATTCATTGTAGAATAAAAAGAAATGTTTCTAATAATAATATGGTATTCCGCTCTACAACAATTTGTCACATCTACTGTATAATATGGTATTTAAGCATTTCTTCTGGCTGTTTGAATTATTCCATACTTCCGGCGGCGCTAGCCGAATGCGTTTATTGCCCGTGATGTCAAGGTTAAGCATTCGAGACTCGCGGGTTCGTGGAGTTGCGGATCGCCAGAACCCGGATCTAACGTATGCCGAGCTTCTCCTGGCCGAAGGGATAAAAGGTACGACTGACTGCGACGTGACGAGACTGGACTATTAAAAAAATAATAATGCCGATTAATGGAGGATACCCCAAGGGCAAAGGCTCAACGCCCTTAAGGTTTGAGACGCGCGTTGCGTCAAGGAGTGGATGCAACAAATTTAAAAAAATTATGGTAGTTAGTTTATCGCCCTTCCAATAACTGAATAACTAGAATAACCATCAGGTTTTAAATGTTTAACGCTCTGAAAGGCAATAGTGACTTATTTGGGCTGAGGGAAATTGCAGAATCCAAACATGGAAGAATGTGTACTTAAATTTTGTAGTTAAAAATTACTTAATACCCAAATAATGGCAGTTTAAAAGTTATTGAAGAAAGTTCATAATCGACTGGTAAATGTAAGTAGGTATCCAGAAAATAGAATATAAAATTATGCAGTTTATTGCACAAACGATCATTATATAGTCAGGAGCTCCTTTGTGGGCGTGCGGAGCAAGTGTCAAGAACCAATTGTTTTACTTATCCTGCTTGCTGCTTCATTTTGCCCAGGACACTTGGAGTAAATATACCTGGGACAGCTAATAATTGCGGACTGGTCAGTGGGTAGGCAGTCTAAGAACACTGAGCGCATTCCTCAGCCTTGCAGTCAAGTCAGCCTCACTATACATTTACCATGTAAATGAAGACAAAACTTACATATGGAGCGCTTGCGCATAATTGACCTATGCTAATGGACAAATAACCCTTGATTTGTTTGTAGATCACACACCAAAGATATAAAATTTAAAGAAAACAATAACTTGAGTTATGGTGGAATTACACAATTCGTGTGATTTAAAGATATTAATAGCTTTAAATTTAATCTAGCTAATAGAGTTTTCATGGTATTTGATACTTTATGAACGCACAGACGATGAATTACACATATAAAATAAATTTTTGAAAACTATACTGTGTGATGTGACAAGTATACAAGGTTTGATGTGGCTAATAGCGCTCTATATTTCTTCAAAATTAACAAACAATATTTCATTGGTGGCAATGTAGAGTAAAATAAATGTTTCCTAGTAATAATATAGCATTCTTATGGTCAATGCTTTCATATAATGGAAGGTCCATTATTCCACAGGAAAATGGAATGAAGATTTAGAACACTGTGGTTCTACTTCTCTGTAGAGAACAACGTGTCGTCGCTTTCTATTGCATCGAGGTGTCGTGACCACAAGTATTTGCCTTTCCGGCGCAGGATTGCGTACCTTTCTGTTCTACGAAGTACCTTCAAAGGGCGAGAACAAAACTAAAGAACGCTTGGATCATTCTGATTGCAATGTCTAGTGCCACAAGGACCCAAATGAGGAAGTAAGAATAGATATTTCACGATTAAGGCACAAATAGCTGCAAACACATCAAGAAGCTACTGACACCTTTTAGGAAACTTTGCGCAGAGGCAGCATCAAATCAAGATGATCGAGGTGCTGGGATTATTGAGTGCCGATAACACTATGAGAAAATGAGACACCTTTGGTTTCTCAACTGCTTGCATGGGAGCAACCATTTAACCACGATGAAAATTCGAGGGGAGGACAAACGATGGTGAACCTGGCTGTATGTCATACAGTCGCCATACAGTAAACATGGCCATGCATTTCATGCATTAAGCAAAGTACGCTGCGACAGCGGGCAGCATAAGTGGACGCCCCTGAACAAAGGGAGGCTATATTGGGACGGGAAACCCGGTTCTCGCATACAGGGCGAAGGGCAGGAAAACCCCAGGGAAGCTGTGGACATGCGTTGCCGCGGGCAGATTTGTGAACCCTGTAGTTCGGCTGTTCATCAACGCGGCTGGCGGAAGCGGCTGATGACGCAGTTCCGTCAGCCGGCCAGAGGGCATAAAAGCGCGCTGGCACACGACTTATTGTTCTGATTCTCGAGCCTTCCTGGATGTCGTGCGAGGGGCGCGCGCACGGCACGTCGCAGGCTATTAAGCAAAGGGTCTGGAGCCGGCGGAATTCGTCGTGATTTAGAGAAGGCATCACAACCGCGGGAGTGAATCGAATCAGGTGCGGCTGTGGTCACCAGGCAGTTCCTCCCAGAAACAGGCTGCAGATATTTAAAATAGTAGATCTGGGGTGTCCGAGAATATCTACAAATATCACATTACACTGTTCACAGTCTGTTATTCATTGTTATGGCAATGACGCTACATGGCGAAATCATAACAGAAGTATTCTAGATGTTTCAAAACCGTTTAGCGGAAGGCCAGAGAATCGTTTCATTAACTTTCCCTACCAAAGAAGAAGTACTCTTTTTGTTTTGAACTTAACCATTTAAGTGTAATAAAAACTGTTGATGTAAGACACCAGCAAAATAATGGAATTACTATTGCTTTACATGAAAAAGTGGAAAAGGTATGGATCAACTGCACTGGCAATGCGGGCAGTGCTAATGAACTCCAAAGAAGGCGAGAATAGAGATTGTTTAATGGCGGATAAATGGCCAGCCATTAAAAGGCTCTGATCTTTTTGGGAACCATTATGGCATTTTGTAACCAATCAAGTTTATCTGAAGTGCAATTATTGCTTGTTGAAATCCCCTGGCAAAAATTTTCGACACATTGTTTTCTCAACTGCTTGCATGAGAGCACCAGTTTAACTCAAAGAAAACTGTGGAATGTGAGGACATAAGATACTGAAACATCTGACAACCTCAAGAGAAATATTCCTGGTGTTGTAAAACCGACTGTCGACGCCTTAGACATCGACTGACCACGTGTTGAAGATACCAGTGAGAAGATAAGAAGAGTAGGCCATATAGATATTTACAGCAGTCATTAATTCACTTTCGTGTAACAATGGCACAACAATTTCATTCGCTCTGCACACCCGAGAAGGGGAAATATACTAAATGATTGAACGAAATTCCTGCAATAATTACGATCTGTGACCAGTCCCACTTGATTACGTCGTCACTTCCATTTTACTGGAAATTTACGATATTTCAGCATTTCTTCCGTTGTCGGAACATACTCCCTAATTATGTCGTAGTCGACTAATTGAATAAATTTAGGGGTACCAATAGTATTTTTAATGTTTAAAACGCCTCTGAAAGACAACTGTGACTTTATTTGCTGAGTGGAAATTAAGAGAACTTAACGCGGAAGAAATGTATTTAAATTTGTAATTAAAAAATTCACGAATACCCAACAATTGCAGTTTAAAAGTTATTGAAAAGAGTTCATAATCGACTGGTAAATGCAGTTATCCAGAAAATAGAATATATAAAATTATGCAGTTTATTGCAGAAACGATCATTCATAGTCAGGAGTCAATTTGTTTGCGTGCGGGGAGCAAGTGTCTAACTAATTGTTTTACTTATCTCTGTTTGCCGTTTATTTTGCCTAGGACACTTAAGGCAATATACTTGGAACAGCTTTCACATCAGGACTGGTCGGGGTGGTAGGGCAGCTTCCAGAACACTGAGCGTATCTCAGCCTTGCAGTCAAGCTGCTCTCAACTATATTTCTTACCATGGAAATGAAGACAAAATCCTATGGCTATGAGCGCTTATGCGCATAATTGACCTGGTTAATGGATAAATAACTTTTGACGGTTTGTAGATGTCACACACTGAAGATATAAAATTTAAAGAAAACACACAACTTGAGTTATGGTGAATACAATTGTGTGATTTAAAGATATTAATAGCTTTAAATTTAATCTTAGCTATTAGAGTTTATGGTATTTGATACTTTATGAACGGTACAGACGATGAATTACAATATATAAAATAAATTTTGAAAAACTATACTGTGATGTGACAAGTATACAGGTTTGATGTGGCTACTAGGCGCTCCATATTCTCTGAACAAAATATTAATAATATTAACATTAATTAATATTTCATTGGTATGTCGTAGAGTAACAATGTTTCAATAATAATATGGCACTTATGGTCACCGCTTCTACACAATGGTCCAGAAGTAACACTGCGGCAAGCCTAGGAACGAAAAAGTGGCGGTTAGATGAGCCACAGAGGCAGTCTGATTAACAAATGGCAGCGTAAGGGTGCATGAGAAAAACGGATCGGATGGACGCGGCGGACCCGAGCACGGAACCAGTCGGATACCGACGCCAGAGTGAGAAGCCAACGGAGTCACTGGGCAGGCGACGCCAGACTGCACAGCTACAGGTAGCCGCTGCATAGGCTGCAACGCAAGGGCTGACGAAAATGCGCCGCCAGGATGGCGGTACAGGGCGGCGGCATTAGGCCGCCGAGTTGGGAGGCGCCATGCCGAAGCGAGTCCGGCAAGTCCACCTGGGAGGCAGTTCGGCAGGCTGCACAGTACGTCTAGATACTGCGGCCATAACGTATGCAAATCAAGGAGCGTCGGCGCTTCACGAAAAGGCTCGCCTGGCCATCGGCACAGCGCAATAGTGTGGAAGTGGACAACATCGGTGCATCTGCTGGTGAGGGAAGAATCACGGACGGTGTTAAGTACACAAAGTGAAAGCTGGTTTAACATAGATAACATAAAATCGGAAGTGAACTGATAGGATACAAATAGATTGTAAAACTTACCCGGATGTCGTTAAACGATGCTAGATCATTGCGAATTTAGCACAAATATTTATACGAATCTAAAAATGATATCCGTAAACAACACTGCAGGTGGAAAAAATTCGGGCTGAGTAGTCATTCATAGTAATATATCGGAGGTTCTGTGGCATTGGGATGTATCTACATCCGAATCAGAATCAATACTTAAGAAATGGATATGAAAAGAAGTGTTTCATATCGCACGTGAAAGGAGGGACGGCGTTTCTAGCACGAGAAGCTCCTGAGCGTCCCCAGCGAATCGGCGAAAGACACGAACGCGCGAGGCGCAGCGCCGCCGGCACCCTGGCCAGGCACATCTACGGCGAACGAAGGACATTCGAGACCAGCCAAATGAGGAGATAACGGAGATAGTGTCGATCGAGGAAGACAGAGTACAAAAGTGGCTACCGGTAATACACTGAAGGGCGAAAGAGGACGGGGAAGAAGAGGCGGTACGCGCTAAGGCGCTTCCTCCGTGATATTTTGCCATTTCAAAGGATGTGCCTAGCGGTTGCTGGGATACTTAGGCTTTCAAACAGGCTGTTTATTTGGCACAGCATTATTGAGAATTTTGTAGATCTCTGTGATCTTACTGTAGTTAACACTAAGGAAGATATATACAAAGTATACAGTATCACATTATTTACAGAGAACAATTCATTAGTAGGGAATTGTGATGTATGATAAATTAGTATTTAAAGTTGATATTATAATGCAGTAATGCTGATGAGTTACTTTCTGCACTGGATTTTTAAGCTCCTTTGAGATGTGTATCAACGAAGCAAAGTTAGTTGGCAATATAAAATATGAAAATTTAAAAAGTTGTTAACTTATTTTATAACAGGGAGAGTCATGCGAAGTTTAAAATGGCAACATCACAAATTACATTAGGTCGTGCATTTTGTGGAAGCCAAATTAGAGACTAAGTGGAAATGATCGAACTAAATATCAACTAAAACTCAATGAGGTTGTGTTTCTAACCAAAACTCAGATGTACATTGTACAGGAATTTCCCCTAGGAAGATAACGAGGAGGAAAACGAATAAATGCCAATCATAAATCATCATATTTAATGAAGTAGTTACGAAGATATCGACGAAAAAATTCACAATAAAAGGGCATGTTCTTTAGGTGTCGATGATGAATCCGCTACTAATAACGAAAAATTTTAGAGTGAATGAAAAATGTCAAAATGAAGGCGGCAGGATAAAACCGATGATAATTATAAAGAACGCGAAAACTCTATTCCATCAAGCAAAAGTTTGTACTACTCATCAATAAGAAAATAGTATAGTCTAAACGACTTATTGCCACCTATTTCCGACGTAAGAGTGCTGGCACCAATTCTCGCTTAATTAGTTTCAATGAAGCTGAGGAAGTGGCCCTTATTCCATCAGAAAGGGTCATTTCAAGAATCGCGATAAGAATACGTAAAATTCTGAGAGCGACACAGAGGCGAAGACCATTAACAGAGGTAAGAGACGGCATTATGAACAATTCCTAATACTCTCCTCTTCTTAACGAAACACGGGCATTGGGTAACGGAGCCTGTCCAGTTAGCAATATCTCAATTGTTAAGAAACTACACTAGTTTGGCATTGCTGGCGATATTGATTCAAATCGTATCGAGGCTCGAAGCAACAGCAATGTGTTTCAAGATTTGAATAACAGCGAAAGAAAAGTGTCAGAACAACGAACCTCAGTTCTTGACGCCAGAGGCACCAGCAACTCTGAGGTTTCTACCAAGCATCTATAGACGTGGTTGTGCTTTCGAGAAATATCCGTGTAAATTCATCACAGTTTACTCTAAATGAAGTGGATGTAAACGAAACAGGTGTAGGTAAGGGGGTGAAATAACTTATCTGGCTAGTACCACGCAAAAATCGGTTACCACAAACCATGTACCACCATTTAGAACTACTTAATTACAATTAATTACGCAAATTAATTTTTTTGCTCTTCAAACTTTTGGCGTAGTGAATGGTGAGCTAGCGAAGATTCCGCTGGATCAACCACAATTAGTTACCACAAAACCAAATACGCCAACTTGTAGAGCGATTTCATTGCTAATTAATTACGCAAAAATATTTTTTTGCTCTTCAAACATTCGAGTAATTAATTGTAAATTGCCGGGCACACGCAGCCAGCCGACCGGGCTGAACGGGTTGGCGTCGACGTCACGGGCGAGGGGTGTCCATGAAGAGGATTCGACTGTGATACCTTTTGGAATTCAAATAATAAACAAGCAATGTGGAATATACCAGCATCACTAACAAATCAACTAGAAACCCAGAGAATGTTGTTTTAAAATAACGATATAAACAGAATGATCCGCAACAGGCTAGTCTCTTAACCAATACTTTCGAGAATTGCCGCTGATCCTTACCATGGTCTTCAGGCACAAATCTGCAAACAGGCCGCAGCTGTCGCACTGGCGCTGCTGCTCATCTGGCTGACTGGCAAATTTAAATGAACACACGAACTGGCTGATCTGACTTCGATATTGAAAATTATGCCAGTACTTTGTTATGTTCATAAAGGCCTCAAGTACTTTGCTAATGTTCGCTGAATGACCGTAAGCGTGTCCTAATCTACGGTATGTTGGAAAATAATTTGATTCTATCAAGAGCGTTCTGTATCAGTTAGAAATTTATTTTGACATTGTATTGTCAATTGTGTCGGCCATATCGCAAAATTACCTTCAGACATTAACCCTTTTTACAGGGCTAATACACGGTACACGCGACCAGCATCACTGTCCTTTCACGGCGGCAAAGCTATTTGTTAATCGAGGCCTGAACTATAAGTACTTTGCAGCAATTCTGAGCAGATTTCAGATATGATGGAGAGGATATTACCAACAATTATGGAAGGATAAAAATCTTTGAACACGTTCCATTACTTCATTTGGCCACTTGTGCATCACTTGTGTCAAGGAATTTTAAATGAATGTTTTTTAAATTCTGTATAGGAAATATTTTATCAAAATGAGTTAGTATTACGTTAATGTGTTTATAATCTGAGTATTTTAGAATGTAAATACATTATATCTGATATTACATCCCCGTTTATTACAGATATTTTTCCTGTTTTCACACATATTTATGTACATGTTCTATTGCCTATACATATGTTTGTTTCATCTCAACTCATCACATATGTTTGTACTCATGACATTAAGGATGTTAAATATCTATATTCAAACTTCTTTACAGATATTTATGTCAGAGAGTCCTCAATGAGTCTTGAGACGCAGCCGGGAAGGTTAACTGTATGAGCGATAGCGAAGCTGAGTAGTTAACCTTCCGGCTAAGTCCCAAAGACTAATAGAGACGAGTTACATACAATGATTTTGTTATTTTGTCATTTTAGTTTATCGTTTATTAAAAATAAACTTTATCACTTTCATGAGTTCAGAAATTGCCACATTTTGATTTTATGTAGCAGGTTGGTGGTACTGGATGCTTTGTTTGTGATCAGACAGTTGAATGTTTTTTCTATCAATGCAAGGCAGAATCTAAAACCCGAGAGTCCAGCTCAGGCAACGGTCGCCAAAATGATCGAGAGTCCATTAAAATATTTCATGGCTGCCATGGGACGCGCTCTTCAGCAGCATTTAGATGTTTGTTTCAAGGTTATGCGTATTTATTTAATGTAAATAAAACATTCAATTACAAACTATCTACAGCCCTTCGCTGGAAATATTCCTTCCTATTCTTAAATACATGTAATGACAGTGTAGTGAAGTATTTGTGTTTTGAAATCAGTGTAGTTTTAACTAACTTGAGCTAGCGCAATCCACAATATACAGGTCTGGTGTGGGCCATGAAAAGGTCAATTAGGCATTGTTGAATTGTTAAATGTAATAAAGCCTTAAGAAATAAAACCAACTCTTTCAAAAGAAGAAAGAATTAGAAGACCAAAACCTTCACTGCTGTGCAGCTAGTAAAATATTAAGATGTGTAAAGTAATAGATATTTATGTCAATATCTCTTCGAACGAGTCTTTATGGATCGCAGCCGGAAGGTTAACTGCGAGGCGGAGCGATAGCAGCCGAGCAGTTAACCTTCCGGCTAAGTCCTTAAAGACTAACAGAGGATGAGCATTTACAATGATTTTTATTGTTTGTTATTTTAGTTTATCGCCTGTTTAATTTTTTTTATCACTTTCATGAGTTCAGAATTACACAATTTTGATTTTCTGTAGCAGTACAGGGAAATGGATGTTGGTTTGTGATCAGACAGTTGAATGTTTTTTCTACTAATGCAAGCAGAACCTAAACCCGAGAGTCCATAGTGTTCATAGTAACGTATTGCCAAATGATCGAACATGAAATACTGAAATATTAAAACCAAAATACATAAAAATGAAAGACAATATTAAATGTTATTAAATATGTTTGACGTTTTTTTATTGGACTATAATAAATGAAGTGAGAGGTTCGTTTAAATAATTGAAAACAACCACAGAAGTCAATTAAATATTTTATTATTTATTTATTTATCTATGTCAATAACATCAGTTTTAATATTACATATTCGTTATAATTCTGCGGAAAATACCAATATTATAATACTTAATATAACAATGTATACCCACTCACAGAATAAGGGTGATGCCCTGTGTGGCCAAATTCGGCTTTTCCAGCTTGGATAACCATCGTTGACACTTAACAACTGGCGTCGAGGCGTATCCAAGGTCGAATATTGGCTTTGCTCCAAGTTTCAGACACGTCCTCCCTCGAAGATTTTCCTCCAGTTATCCGCGGGTGATAATTTCTGAGGGCAGACGCTGCCTCTGCCAACGGAGCAGGGGGTAACAGGAGAGGGAGGGGTGAGAGGAAGCAAGAGGAGGCAACAGGAGAGGGCATGAAACGGAACGGATTGGCGCGCGGGCGCGAGGATCATCACAATTGCACTGGACGTTGCCCTGAACCCCGTGGACGCTGACGAACCAAGGGACAGCGGGTCACGGAAGGCTGCACATTTTTATCGAGTTCTTTGGTCGAAAATGAAGTCTAAATTATGGTATCTATTATTGTGAGAATGGTGTCGATTAAATTAATAGTATTGAGTTTTGTTTTACAAAACTATTTTAAAATGCTAATGTTCTAAAGCAAGAACACTAACTATTATATAATACTTTTGGAAATACAATATAATGTATTTATATAATATACATTTCTATCAAGCAAATTGAAATTATGTTCATATTAAACTTGTATTTTGACACATATGCTTTTATTAAGTGGAAATGCAAGTATTATACACATTTTATTAATGATTATGAAATGTAATTTCATTTTTCTATATGAGCAGGTGGTATGCAAAGAGGATTCTGTTAATCAATTAAAAATCACTGCCGGGTGTCCTATAGATTATCATTGCAAACTATATTGTTATTGTTTAGACTATTTTGTAAAATTGATGCAATTTTATGATAATCGTGAAAGGAAACTAGAAACTTCCTCATTAAATACTTGAAAATATAATTGTCTTATTCTTCATATATTTTTTCCAAAGCTGCACTTTTTCTGTTACACTATTGAGAAGATTACATCTATCCCTTCCCAGTGACATTTTACTTATTTATTTATTTATTTAAGGTAATATACAGGCAATAGTACAAATCTGATATGGCCTGAAATAGGCGCTAACATAATTATTTTCAATATATCACATTGCATATATTAATAGCAAAATTAGCAATTGATATCTTAATAAATATAGCTAATATAAAACATGTTTTTAATTCTTTTAATTGTGGAAATCTACATCAGTTAAATATTTTCTAAATATTTTGAATAACCACTTAGTAAAAATAATAAATTTGAAACCTTAAAATGTTACGAATCAAATGTAATTTTCTTTTAAAACGAGCTGTTAAGAAAGAAACAAAACCTTTTTGAATAAACTGAAAGAGATTGAGAATAGTTAAAAATTCCCCAATTCCGGGACAATTTTCCAATTAAAATATTTAAGGAACACGGTGTTTGAATCAATATCTTCCAATTTATGTTAGGTTTAAGGACTCTAGAAATAGTTTGAGTGTTTAGTTCATTGAAAAGCTCTCTCTGCAATTCAAACATCCGAAAACCTTGATACGGTTATCGATATTGAAGTAAGAAAACGGCTTTATTCACAGGAAACATGTAATTGTCCTTGCTTCTAATGATTAATCGAAATAATTTTAGCCATTGTAAGATATACGCATGACAAATAATTTGTGCCTATAAGATCCTATACTTGAATGCATATCGAACCTGAAAATACATTTGGTTTTAGATCAATGGAAAATACAAAAGATTCAATGATCACAAGTTCTCAAATCTGAAAACTAAACTACAGTCTTTATTATTTTCATAATGAATCTCACCTTCTCTTAATAATATAGAATTGCATTGTACCAACATCTGTCAATTATATAGTGCAATATTATTCGTAAAATTTTCTGAAAATAGTATAAAAGCTGCTAAAATATTTTTATTAATTACAGACTAAAAGAGTAAAACAGTAAAATGACTAATTTTAAAATGAAATAAATGACAAAGACAGTGTTAATAAAAACGCAAATTAGTTATAAAGGCAATGTTAAAATCATCCCTTCATGCGTATTAGATTTATAACCATAGCTAAGAAAGTTTAAAGAGTTTATGATGGACAGTAGCCAGCATCTCCTCTATAGTCGATGTTGGCGTTTCTTCGGTTCTTTCATTATCGCAGTGCACAGAGCATGCTTTCATAGTAACTGTTCTTCATTTCTGGGGTATAGGGGTGGTAACTGCACGAGATGTCCAAAAGAGAAGGAGTGTCTGATCCGAAGGTGAATAATTCTGCCTGGGCTTAGAGCCGGACACTCAACAAGGACAAGAGTCTTTATGATCCTGAGTTTGAAAAGAGTTCTGCCACTCTGTTTGCACTAAAATGTAACGTTGATAAAATCTAGGTAGTAAGAGCAGATATTACCATAAAGATGTCTTCTGGCTTCCCTCGAGGCCAACTTTACTACCATCAGATGTTTCCATTCCACGTGGGCTATCCCACGTGGGCCAGGGACACAGGAAAACACCAAATGATGGAGAATAAGTTGATATTCCTGATGTATTTATTGATATATAATGTCAAAGGTTTACTTAGAGAGAGGAAATGGATGACAAGGCCAGAAGCCTTGGTTCATACGCGTTCCGCTCGACATAGATGTGGCTGTGATGTCCCATGTATTCTCCCTATTACAGAAAACCCCAAATATAAAAATCACAGGTCGTTATATGACCTAGCAGTTAAAAAGAGACATTAAAAAATATATACAAAAACAACAACCTAATTGTCGTTAGTACCTGGCATACTTGAATCTGACTTTCAATAATCGTTGCCTAATAAAACCTAAGACCTATTTCCTGCAAAATAGTATTATAAAACGGAAATCATTTAATCAAAAATGAAATTTCTACATATGGTCAGCTAATTCGATTATTATTCATAACTTATCATTCAACTCTCTCGTAGATTTACACATTGCAATGATATTCACTGTAGCCACATACTGATCCACACTTTCTATTCTGTTGGTAAAATAAACATATTCATTAAAACTGAGTAACACTGAATTTAATAATGTTCTTCACACAATATTTCCATAGTTTTCGGTTCAGGAACAGTGACGGAAAATAATTGGCTCTATTATTTGTTAATTTCACAACATTTTGATATATTTTACATTCTCGAATGCAGCACACTACAGAAACAAATGATATCAAGTAAATGGTATTTAGGGTTTTGAAGGAAAATTCGGCTTTGAAATCACTGAACTCAAAAATATTTCCAAAAAGACTCATGAACATGTACTTATTTTTAGACTGTTGTAGGAAAAGGACCTGTGTACGCATGGTACCATAAAAATTCAAAACACACTGACTCTAAATCAATGTATTCTTTTCAAAATTGATATTATACTAGCAAGTCTGGGATTCTGAATCCAATGATATTCCAACATTTCTGGAGGGTAAGGTTACATTATGCTCATATTAACATTGAAACTTCTCTGAAAAAGAACCTTCTTTTTTACTTTGCACCTCTATCTGAATATCATATAAATTGTTATTACAAATAATGTGTAAATGTCACCTTTTATTAATATCCTGGAAATTTTCAACATTACAATTACATCTGTTTCCAATTTCTCATGAACTCTTTGATTTTTCTTCGGTATGTCTAATTCACAAATTGAAGAGAAAATTGTATAAACGTTTTCCAAATTTAGAAAAATTGGTCAGTGAAAGATAAAATTTTCCGTGAACGGTTAATCCAAATTTTCTTTCACATTGACTGTACTTTCTTCCAAGGAGTAGAGAAAGCATGCATTTACGCGAAAAACGGCGGGAATTGTCTGGCAGAAAAACGCATATTACACGGCTCGTGATTAGAACAAAATGGATAAATCCACTTGCTAAATTTAGAAAAAAACTGAAATCGTGGTAGCCAGAATTCGCGTTTTGTGGGTGGTTGATAGCGAAAAAATCGACTGACGGTAAATGTCTGTTCGTCCGTCCCTGAACGCTAGCGCTAAACCGTTCCAGCTGATTTTCACCAAAATTGATACTCCCAATCGATTCTGTTAGTTGATGTCGTATGTATTCTGAATTTGAAACCGATATTCAATTAGGGGAGGTACTTTATATTAGTTCTGGGACATTTTTTCAATGTTCAAAATAAATGGTCGCATAATTTTTGCCATAAATGTAATAAAATGTAAATGTAATAATTGGCTAATAGTGGGAAGTGTATTTAAGAGAATACATTCACCTGTTGAAAATGATTTTGGTATTCAAGGCAAAATATATTGAAATCTGAGATTTTCCTCCATGAAACTTTTCCCAAAGATGATTTTAAATAGATCACAATTTTTTCTGAAATCTTATTTCAGCATAAGTTTCCATGAAAATATAGTAAAGTACATGCTGTTTTAGCATCACTAGTATCTTTTAAAACTGTCCTACTTCTAGACATTAGGCTCTTCTCGACATTGTGTCTTTCCAGTTTTATTTATGACAATGTGGTACTGAATAATGTAATGAGGAAAATAAAATATTGTAATTTTTCTATAGAGAAAAGTTTGCATTCTATTGAAATATAATTATATTATATTAATATATTTAATATCTCCTATAATATACATTTTTATATTATAATATATATCACAGTATATTTAAACTTAAAAGGATTGACCTCTGAAACGAAAAAATATATTGAAATGATTATGTCTTACGAAGATAGGTTTTAGATATATTTAACTACTTTTCTAAGTGGCAACTGAAAGAAACCGCTTTAGCTGAATGGTTAACGTCACATTACAGTTACGCTGTCAGCTTCTAACGTAGTGAGTTAGAACTAGAAGATTTTTTCTTCTTATGGTATGATTTCAGTAGCATTATGTCCAATATTTTGTAATTAATACTTGAAAGACTTAGGGCCGTAAAAGGGCCAGTTTTGTTGTCCATCAGCACGACGACCAGAAGCCTCCGTTCTGTACTATCTGACCCAGGCGCTATCGTTCATTTTCGAGAACCTATATATTTTGAAATGAAAAGAACTTTTCAAAACTACAAATTGAAAATAGATCACTGGCTGAAAACTCTTTCCAATTCATAATAGTATACATTGTGGAGCAGTGAGCATTAGAGAAGAAAAAGTGCATAAAAGGTTAGTACAACTACTGCTGTTTGCATTATAGCATTTATAATTTCTTTAAGAATCAATCAATCAACTATTTTAGATAATTAAATATTGTTATTACTATATCATTCAAGTTTAGTTGTTGTGCTTTCATGAATAATTGAAATGCAATTTTGTCCGAAATCTTCATTGTGTTAATTGGTTTTAAAATCATATAGTACTTTAATACTACGCGGTTCTGTATTTCAGACTGGTGTCACGACAAGTTACAGCTCAGTCTTATCATGCAATGGAGATCACTCAAGATATGGGAGGGGGTGATAGCAGTCTGCAGGATAGCTATCATGAGCCCTACACAAAAGACATTCGAATCGAAATATTTCTAACTAGAATCAACTATAAATAGTATCGCGCTGATGATTCCATACCCCACAAGAATGTGGAGTTTGCTGTAACCCAAGTGTTGCTGTACATCATAAGAACAAATAAATTTCCAAGATAGAATTCATTCCTACACACCTCATCGATGCTGTAAGGTACCCTGTACAGTCTACTAAACGCGTAGATAGAGGAATGACGCCAGATCAAATCCTGCTGAATATGTATTTTTTACCTGATGCCTAGAATACATTAATCACTATCATCACGAGAGAGACATTCAAAATTTTGCAAGGAGGAACAAACTGTTTTTGTAAACGATAATGTGATTATATTAAGATTGTGTGTTGGTATCTTGTATTCCAAGAATGTGACGAAACGAAATTTCAAGAGATAGCTGTAACATTAACAGGTTCAATTGCAATATCATTATCATATTTTTATAATCGTTAGAAATAATATGAAAAACACCAAGTTGTAATCACTAGTAATTTCATGACATTTAACAGTTCTAGAGATAATCAGGAATCCTACTTCAAGTCTGTGGGTTTATTATAAAATTTTGCAATAAAGGTAATTCTTCCGTTCTCATTAATTGAGAAAAGGAACATGTCTCTTTTTGCTTACTGCTCTTAACAAAGTCTCTTAGAGCACATGAACTCATTAAAATTACCATTTTGTGTTTGTGCCGATAAATGCGCAATAGAACGCATCCCTTAATTGTTTGTACAATTGATAATTTTATTTTTTATATCTTCTTAAATTTTAATGTAAGTCTTGGCAGGTGGAGCCATCAAATGTATGAACTCCAAAACACACAAAGTAATGATCGACGGCATGGAAAGAAATCAATATTTTTTTGTATCATCTCCATTTTTAACAACAACAAGCTTGATACGGCTTATCTTTAGTGCGGGGTAGACTGAGACTAAGTATGAGCATTCAATCAGTCCCACTTTACAAAGAAAATAAGGAATTTAATTATTTAGTGATATCCAATGATTATTCACATGCTCAGGTATGATCCAAATGCACAAATCACCTGTCATTTAGTCTCAACATAGGAAAACAACAGGTGAATTTGACTCAAAATGTCTGGGATAAAGCCGTTCTTTAAATCTAAATATTAAATTTATTATAAAATCATAAATATGATAACGGAGTTAGATAAATAAATATATTATCATGTATTCTTAAAAACATCAGTTGCCCTAATACTGCATTTTAGAAATTGTATTGCTTGAGAACGAATATGTTTAGAGAATATGATTTCTATTATAGTCTAAAATGTTACTCTTCAGAGAAAATGGAGAAATTACAGAACAAATATTTCGTATCCGTAGATACATTAAGGCTTCAGGATTACTGAGACCAATAACTCTGTAGCTGAAATCGTTTGACACCGGGTTTTAAATCGAGGTATTGAGGATCAGTCTGCGCGACGCCCTTTCTTCCGTTCATGTCTCTGTTTCACGTAGTCTGAAATTAAAGATAAGAATGTTTAGCGGAAAATACAGGCATTTATTTACTGCTTATAAGATCTTGCTGAACTTTTTATACTATATAATGTAATTAGTTTGATATTGCTTTCTATTACAAATATTTATACAAATGTGTATTTATTTATATTTAGTTGAAGAACGAATCCCAACTCGCTTGAATTAAGATAGTGAACGTTTTATTACATTTTGCATCTACTTCCAAAAGTTTGTCACAACTCTGTCAAATTTTTTATGGAAATGAAATATGAGGGAAATGTTTATCCCGTTCACTATGATATCCATATTGTGACCTGATAACCGTATTAATTGAGTACTAAAGATGTAATTCTCGGACAGGAATCAAAACCTGCATCGTTCGATTTACGACCAGTTGCTCTGACCAATTGAGCTTCCGAAAAATGCGTTTTACAGTTGGGCTCTGGGCTCGTGTATTCTACGCATTTGATATTTGTCACCTCTGTCATCATTTACGTAAGTCAATATGGAGGGAAGGTTTGGATCTAAGTAATTGATATCAAAGCGACTTTACACAACGTCGTGCCCAGATTATGACAAATTATCATTTTTCTGATTGATAAATATATCTATGTTTGCAATATGAATCATTTATGTAAAAATAACTCACCTTGAAATGACAATTGGGTAATGCAGAAAATTCTCAGTACTGTTTTTGTATCTCACCTTGAAACTGCTGTAATACGTTTAGATGGATTTTGAAACTACGATAATTCGTCTTCAGTACAAAACAAACTTGTACTTCTCGTTTCATTTTCGTATACGCATCGAATATACGTAGTATAAGTAGTATATCTGCATGACGTATATACGTAGTATATTCAAAAGTGCATACGTAGTATACAGAAAGTTATGTAAATACAGCGGAAATCGATTTCGATTAAACGGTAACACACGTTTTGAGTCGAGAAAGTGGTTTACCCAAACTGTCCGTCCATCCGTTCAGATCACTACTATGCCTAAACCATAATGTAATGATCCTTTTTCCAAATTGAAGAAACCTGCTTTCATTGTAGTTGAAGTTTGGAAATTTTGAAAATATTTGAAATTTGGGGTACCTTTACATGAAGCCTGACATCTTTCAAAATTTTCCTCAAAAACGGCTCCTAATTTTCTGGTAAGAATAGAGGCAAAATACACTTTAGAAGGATGACATAGTTCCAATTTTCATGGTTAACTCTGACTTTCGAAAATTTGTGTTTGAACATTTTAGCGTCTTCCTACAATCTAAAATTGAAATAGATCGTCTTCAAATGAAATTTCCATGTCCATAATCTGTTCTTTAACAATCATGTAGGCTTTCTGAATGATGGCATTTTTTAAAAGTGCAAGCAATATTTATAATTTTAAAGAATAGTTTGAAATGTAAAACTGCAATGAAACTGTTTTCTTTCTTACTATGAAAATGTTTCAAAACCGATTTTGTGAAATCGTACTTTTACTGTTTCTTCGTTGTAAGCAACATTTCGTCTTCAAATAGAAAACCCAACAAGTATCACTCGTCAACACATTCTAATATGTAAACATTGTATAAGTGACTGCGGAGGATGCCGCAGTTCAGGTGCTTGCTTGAAGAACTGGAAGACTCGAGTTCACGTCCTGGGCCTGTTCATGCAACTTTTATTTTTTGACTATGTGATTTAATTAATACTCTTCCTTTTCAATAATTTATGTATGCATTTACGGTTGTCGTTTCGAGAGTTTTCAAAAACGAACAGTACATTAGTGTACATTTGTTATACAGGTGAGTCGCACTTTAGCACTTATAACTTTGAATGGTTGGAAGATATTGAAATGTAGTTTCACGAAGTGCATGATATAGGGATAACTGATACGTGTGTATTTATTTCATTCTATCACTTGTATTTTACGAGATATTTGATAATTTGTTTCTTTCAAATAGAACTATACATACTTTTTCAGTCTATCATAAAGAGCGTAAAAGACGAATCCAATGATGTGCCATAATATATGTTAAATAAGGATTTTTGAGAAATGTTTATTCTTATGACCAGTTCTTAACAACGGATATTTTGAATGTAACCGACTGCCACAGAAGGTCGCAAAGGCTCCACCAGCCAGCGCGCTCGGGGAAGGGCGATCTTGTATTGCAAGACAAACATATTCCAAATATCTACTAAACTGCCATTTTCCCTGAACTCTGCTTTCATCCTTCCCCATTTTCAAATATTTCATTACTTAAGGATTGGAAATATGGATTTGTCACATGTAGTATGTATTGAAACAAGATTGTTATTTAAATTTAATTTAAAGGGATATCATACCAGGATATTAATGGATCTTGAAACTAAACACAGTAAGAGAATAAATTATTAAGACTTTACAAAGAATATTGTATATTTTCAGTAAATAGTTTTATTGTTAATGATAATATATCAAATTTTAGGAAAACAAATACAGAAAGATAATGATACGACAAAATAAAAATAGGATTCAAAAATACTAAATAAAAATACATTACTATTCAAATTACTTTGAATGTGTCTAATATGACCACCATTCACAGACAAACACATCTGCAGGCGCTTTTAAAAAGATTTCTTAACTGGTGACCAATGCTCTTTTTAACTTCAGAACATGTACACAATGCGTCTACGTACATTCCAGGATGTGATGGATTTCTTGAGACGTGGTTTTTAATAAACCTCAAAGAAAAACTAGATGTCAAGTCTGGGGAACGTACAACACATGGTACTGCCACCACACATCTGTAATATGTAAACTGATATTAACTGGAGTGGTAATAAATACCTGTATTACAATATACTTAATAAACCCTTTATTTTTAACCTCCATATTTTTAAAAATAAGCTGGAAATGTAAAGGATGAACGTAGAGTTCAGAAAAACGCACAGTTTTGTGAAGATTTAAATATGTTTGTTCTGAATATCCCTTCCTTCCTGAGCGCATTGGTGGAGCGTTGCGTGACCTCTGTGGTGGTTTGTTACATCCAAAATATCCGTTAAGAACTGGTCGCAAAAGAATAACATTTCAAAAATCCCCATTGAATATATATTATATATCATTGATCTGTCTTTTACGTTCTTATGATAGACCAGGCCATATAGTTCCATTTGAAAACAAACTTATCTCAGTCCTGTAAAATACAAGTGATAAAATAGAAATAAATACAATGTATCAGTTAGCCCTATTTTCTCATGCATCATGAAAACTGCATTTCAATATCTTCAACCGTTCAAAGTTATAGAAAGCAAAGTTACGCATCGCAATCTCTGTATATTAAGAACATTACCACAACACAAGAAAATAAGAGTTTATTTTTATATAAATGAGTAGAGATGAATAAAATATAATAACTGTGAACATAGGTGATTTTTCAGTCAATAAATGTTTAGATTCTAGACTATTTGCAAATGGATTCTGAATGTCGGGCCGTGTCGAAACTTGTCCGTTGTGCCCAACGTTATCACGTCTAATAATCTCACCTTGGGCAGAGGCGAGTGGTTGAGCGTCAGGTTTGGGCTGTTGCCTACAGCAAATTACTAGTACTGAACTGGAAATATCTAAGTAGAATTAACTATTTGAGAAAAGGCGTAGATTTCTTTGCTTTCTTGTCTCAGAGGTAATCATTTAACATTTAAATTGCAGAAGTGCGAAAGCAATATTTTGAAGACAAAATCGTAAGATCTTTAATTGAGCAGCTTTCACGCGCTGTGCTGCAAACAGTGTCTAATGAATGCTTACGTACATCTGAAGGGTAGCAACTGCTTAGGTGCGTGGCCTACAATAGAGGAACGCGTGTTCAAATCCCGTACGATATCAGTTTTTACTTGACGAGCAAATGAAAATAAATTCAATAACGATGTCGAGAATGTTCTAAATATCCCTTTCGCAAGACAATACAAACTGCGGGAAAGAATTTGATGTACTTTCGATTATCAATGTCACTCAGATCATTCACTACCCATTTCGTTCAGGCCGTTTTGCCTTACATTATAATGTCTGTTCTCCCAACCCTACAATATATTACGTCCTGTAATTAACTTTTATTTATCGTGTCTCACTGTTCTTTGTCAAGTTTCAGCTGAAATTTTCTTGTTTAAAAATTAAGAAATGCTTGTTAATTTCGCTACTACCAAAATATGAAGAACGAGTTACAGAATGATAGACTTTCAGCAAATGTTTATAATTTCCTTGTGTGGACTGGTTTTATGTCTGCCAGCCTACATAAGGTTCTACAGTTCCTGCAGCTGACATCTATCGCCGCACAAAATACATTTACAATTTTCCTCAACTTTTCTGGTTCAAAACATTCTTTCACAGGAATCTATTGAGTTTTTGAAAACTTCCCAAAGTCATTTGAAGCACTTCTACTCACAAGTTAAAGAATCAGCAAATCTATCCAAATGCTCATATTAACAGCCAGAGGTACTATAAAAATTACATCGTGTAATTTTAAAACAATAGAATAGGAGCAATATCTCGTTTATGTCATCGGATATGCTGCATTTGGCATTGCCATCAAACTAAAATTTTAAAGTAAAATTTGGAGCTGTTTTGAGAAAATAAATCTTATTTATGTAATTTTAAATTGCAACACACGCCATATTGTGCGAAATCAACTAAACTTTTAAAAAATTGTAATGACCTTATTAAAAGATCTAATTATAAGCACACATTTCATTTGGAAGCAAAAATCTCTATCTTTAATTTTGTAGTTGTAGTAAGACGCCAAAAATATTCAAATTTTAGCGATTTTAAAAAATCTTGAGTTAACTGAAAATTGGACAGCATTCTACCTTATGTTGTATTTACTATAGAGTAAACAGTCCTTACAAGAAATTTAATAGAAAAATTTATTGTTTTGAAAAATTTAAAATGTCCGGAAGGTTATAAATAGTCCTAGAAATCAATGAATGTTTTTCAAAATCGCATAGCTTCAGCTCATATGAAAACGACAGGGCTTCTTTCAATTTGGAAAATCGATGTATGGTTTAGGCGCTAGAGTTGTACTCAGACGGACAGATTGACGTTTTGCTTCCAATTATTTTGGCATCACGGATCAACAAACTGAATTATGGCACACCGTGTTAGAGGTCTTTTCCTAATTTAGCAATTTTTTATCTGGTTTTCGTCACCAGAGCTGCTGCAATGATTTTTCGCAGAAAATGCGCAGTTTTTCGCGCAGCATGATGTTAACATTCTCATACTACGTATATTACTCTGTATATACGTAAGTATACGAGAATGTACATGTGAAGTGTTTGTTAACATGTCACGTGATAAATTTAAGGAATGCTTAGTGATGAAGTTGAAAATTACCTTTGGTTTTAAAACCATGTATTTATATAATAAATATTCGATTATTAGCGAAGTAAATATGTTTATCATGCCCATTTGCTAACATTCTGAAAGGCTACATTGTTGTGAATGATACTGATTAATAAACAAGTCCATTATTAAATATTCTTCAATCATTCATTCAAGAGTATGCTACAACCATTTTACTAAACCATCCTTAAACTATGATCCAAAATAAGACTGAAATATGTGCCCTCTTCATCCTAGAAAATACTCATTTCTCTATAATGAACTAGTGGTAAACTAGTAATGAAGATGAAGATGAAGATCTTTTATTTCATAATATTATTTCATCAGAAACAGCTCTTACCCTCAACTTGACGTTGAAACATTTGTTACTATTTAGAGACACCCAATGTTGTGCAAGACTGGTAAAACAAATGTTGAAAGGTTTGACTAGTGCATATAATCCAAATAACTAAAAAAATGTTGCGGATATCGTTTATGACTTTGAGAATCACGTAAAACCTTTGAATTCACACATAAGCGATTTCTGCTTGAGTCAAAGTGTACATCGGAAAATAGAGAAATAATTTTTTTGTATCTGTACATTTAATCCAGAAATTAATAAAACACAAAAATGGAGACTCCAGTCAGCTACTGTAAAGTCAAGACATGGTGTAGGGAAACTGATATGGATCTAACAGAATAGGTATATTTCCAGTAGGAAAGGGGATTTAATATATCGAGTGGATTATAGGATCGAATACACACTTTATTAAAAATAAGCTTAGAAGGCTAATGCTAGTAAACTTCATAATATTTATAAAACAAAAATTTGAAAGAAAACTAAGAGACAATATATAAGACAATGGTGGAGAGTCAGTTACGTAAGGAATCGAAATTGAATTAAAAATGATGCACAAACTCGGTTAACTGCTAAGTAGAAATGAATTTTGAGACTATGTTGTCAGTATACTGTTTGATAGAATACCAAACGAAGAGATTAAGATAATAATGGATTGAGAGGCAAGGATTGAAAATGAATCCTAGTTAACCCAATGGTATGTCGCAGAATGCATGCTGACAGAATATCAAAATGATCTTGAGTGAATCCTTCGAAAGAAGAAACGAGAAAGCTGGCGAAATCTTGTAAATTCGCCATCGATTTGACAATGAAGGGCAGAAGAATAGAGGAAGATGCCTGATTTGAATAAAACATTGGTGTGTAGAATGCGAAAACGGTCAAGAACTGTAAAATACTCGCTTAAGAATTAATACACTACCTTAAACCTGAAGTGGAAGATACCGGATAAAGGTTTGCTATTATGTGTTGGCACAGTAAGGCAAATTTTAGGGATTTTCGGCAGCCCAATAATGATTGTTGGTGGCTGCTTGCAAAGCCTCCAATGTGAAAACTGCCTTCATTAGTCCAGACAATTTTCTCAAAACGTTGAAGCCAATCATCATTTTAACAAAAAAACTCTCCTAATTTCCCCTAGAAAGAAAAAATTTCTGTTAGTCAACAGGAAACAATTACATAATGTGGCTTCCATGGCTTAAAAATGAGATTATTATCAAGAATAATTGAAATTGCATAATGCGAAAGGCTACTTTCACGTGATACTTGACGCAGTGATTTCTTGGGGCTCCTCAAGAACAGTTCACGAACTCTGCTAACATTCTCTTCTTTCCTTGAGGCTTTCTGATCTTCTTACATCGGGGACGCAACAAATAAATACTCTAAAATGTTGTGTAATTAAAAGGATTCATTTGAAGAAAGTTACCAAGGTGTAGTATGTGGGCTCGCAATACAAGACAGAGCAAAGATATTACTGGTAAATGGCATATCGGATCCCATTTATTAAGAAAATTTTCAAGGAATAAGTTATCGATCGGTATGAGTAATAAGTTTTCTCTGTGTAATTAACTGAATGGGCTAGTTTTTTCAGCCCGGACGATATAATAAATCGTGATTATGTTGCGAAACAGCCATGGTTTTCTTCATAGCCATCTGTTAATGAGGTGGCTAAGAGCGTGTACCGACTCAGCGCTTTCGGTCCGAAGGGTCGCAGGTTCGAGTCCCGCCTTGGGCATGGTTGTTTGTCCCTTTGTCTTATATGCATGTGTTGTCGCGGAGGGCCTCGCGTTCTGCTGATCTGATCAGGAGCCTGCAGTGTAAAGAGGTCTAGTATATCAACATGTCCATACACTATCACACATAACGGGACGTAAAGGTAACCGGCTACCAGCTGGATAAAAACCCTAGAAAGAAGAAGTTTTCACATGCGATCTCCTTCAAAGACTTCTCCCTACCAAGACCCCTTCGCCTTTCAGGGTCTCCAAATAAAGAATTATAATTAATGTGGCAAAGTACTGTTAGAATATATAAGAGGATCATTTCAGAATTCATGGCAACTTCTTCAAATATTCCGAATAAACTCATATGCGATTATTGTACCATATGCATTTGAAAACATGGTGCACACAGTACAGGATGCCAGATGCGGTCTGAGTGCATTGGTGTCTACACATGAGGACGTTAGTATCCTAGAGACTGTGTTCCGAGATGAATGTCACTGAAGTTGAAAAGCGAGCATATGCAAAAATTGCATTTGTGCGCGACAGTAATGCTCGTGAGGGACATGCCGAGCTACGAGAAGCTTCGGCTGTTAGGCGCGTCGTCAAACACATTGGTGAGACTCGAACGTGGGCGCGTTAACAACGGTTGACACGCCGCGCAGTGGACGTCCAGCGTCTGCTCACACAGCGGTGCATGTGGCTGCTATCGAACACTGGTTAGCAGATGAGAAAAGCCATTGACCGTATGGTATCGGCCGCATATACCAGTACGTTCATCGACACTGTTCCGCATGTTACGGAATGATTTCATGCTTGTTCCAGGTGCACAAATAGACTCCTCTTATATGAGACATACTGTATCAATCTGGAGCGATTTCAACATGAAGGAAATGAGATATTGAATCGCATTATTGCAATTGATGAAACTTGGGCATGAGCATATGAACCAAAACTAAAGAGGCTATAAAATGAATGGCAGCGGAGTGGTTCACCATAAAAACAAGTTTCGACAGAATCTATCATCCGGTAAGAAGGTACGTATGACTTTCGACAGACCAGGCATTCTCGTGTGTCGACCTTCCGTGAGGGCCACTCTCACTGCCACGTACATCATTCCCGTTGCACACTCTGCGCCGCGACTCCCGGAAAACGTCCGAGTTTTGTCAACAATGCAATAATCGTCCATTGTAATACAAGCCACGCTGCAGCTTGTGTCAATAACCTGCACGGCAGTGGATATGGAGATCTTGGAACATCTCGTACTACCCTGGAATTTCTGTCCCGTGACTGATCTCATTCTGTAAATTCTGTATATATATATATATATATATATATATATATATATATATATATTCTAGCACTTGGGAACTTCTCTTGCACTTTCATCACGAGGTCACCCATATCCCCCATGACGAAGTCCAGATTTCTTCTCCTAAGATCGTTAGTACCGACATGTAATATGACGGTATCTGGCGTTCCGAGGTCCCTATTCTCCACATACCTTCGCAGCTGCTCAGTTCGGATTCCCGGGAGGCACACAACATCCATATGTTTGTTGTGATTGCCTACGTGTCTGCTCACGAGTTTCCAATTACGAGCATCGGGTTTTTCTGCAGTTGGAGCCTCTACGACCGGCTGCGCGCGGCGTCTCCTGGGGCTGGAACAGCTCGGCGTTTTTCCTCCAGAGCTGCGTTTAACTCCTGCAACTCTTGGATTTGAAGTATAGCAGCTTCCAGTTTCTCTTCCACTAGATGGACTCGATTTTCTTTGCATTTGTTACAAAACGTTATGCCGTTATCCATGTCCCCGTTTTTACCACAACTCGCATGGTACCACAGTCCACACAACTCGCACTGTTTCCCCGATTTTAGGTTGCTGTTGCACCCACTGCACAAGATGCGAATTGCATCTGCTTCAACTGCAGCTCCCGGATTAGGTTTGACACCACTAATAATAGTACCGCTATCGTGGTCGCACACAACGAGCGCTGCTCCAGCAGCTGCACCGTCCCCGCAAAACGATGCCGAGGCTGCCGGCGCTGCGCACGGGGAAAAGCGCGCGGCCCACGCCCCGATGCGCGCCCGATACTCCTGCAGGTAGCACCCATTGTCTCACCCGGAGCTCCGCTAAAGCACGTCCAACCGCTACGACAGACCAGACGAGACTTACATACCTATATACTCTCAGCTTACTTACGAGCGATATTAATGCAGGATTACTCCGCGCTCAACGCTCGACACGAGGCGAAGAGACGCATTGCGTCGATAATGATAAAATTAAGGACGCAACAAATTTAAAAACAAACTTTAAATAAAACTCGCAAAATGAATGAAACTTTGCTTATCTATTCTGAAATCAACTGTGAATACAAGTCACAAAGAAAAGAATGCCCTTATTCACATAAGTTCATTTAACGAACAGAGCAATAATATGAGCTCTCTTTTGTATTTGAATTAAGTTTTTAAAAATCAAATTTTTTAGTCAGTTGGCACCATGCACGGCAAATACCTTTGCTATGATCTGCAATTAATGAATGCACCTTTGCGAATTAATCAACAAACACACAAATGTTAATATATGCTCAAGTTCATTCAATATTAAATTTAAGATTTGAATTTCGTAACATCACACAATACCAAAATGAACGGTTGTTTCCATTAAGACATAAATTTAAAGGAAATGTTTGAATTATAAAATAACACAATAAAATAAATGGTAATTTCATCAAATGATTACAAATTACATCTATAAAACTTCAAGTAAATCTTTTAAAACAAAGTGTACAAGTTCTCAACACATCTTCCTCTTTTATGAATAGTTGTGTTTTCAGACTTAATTTCAATTTATCAATAAACCCGTTGTAACTTCCTCACGATTTCCCTTTGATTTTCATTTAATTAGTTCATTCAGGTGTGACCGCTTCTCAAACATAAGATGCTAGCAGGCATCGGCCTACCGCCTCACAACGCACTCCGCAATCCCATTACAACATTTTATTTTGTTGCCGTGTCCGTCGCGGCTGCGCGGATCTGACTTCGCTGCCCGCGCCGTCGCCCCGCTGCGTGGCTCCGTGGAAAACCTCCGACAGCGCAACGATTGCGCCGCCGCCTCCGGCAGCGCGCTGTCTTGGTAGAACGCTACGGCCGCCAAGCCCGCCAAATTTATGCTAGGTCCAGTCTTCCATCCTCTGCGTCTTCTTTCTTCCGTCTTCCGTTCCTACGGAAACGCCCATCAACTGGCGTCTTCTTCTTTCTTATCCGCTCAATGCATTCAACGCCTGCGTGCGTAAAGTCCTTGCATATTGCGGTTCACTTATGGCCTCTGCAGATTTCTTCGTCGTTGCTCACGGCACACGCTCTTTTCACCACCACTCTTACGATGCTGAAGTTCTTACTACAATTTTATGAGGCAAATTCCAATACTCAAATGCGTCGGCTATTTTTTCCACCTCGGAATACAGTTCAAATTACGTTGTTTCAGATAATCTCTTCACGTTTTCTACTAGCTTTCAGTTCACCGCACAATGACGGATTTCACGCACTTTCTTGCGCTCTCAGCTATCACAACCACGTACTATTCAAAATGTCGTCTCTTACCACTACTCATACAGCGTTTCGCACTTGAAAAGCAAACATTACCGCCGGTGACAATAGCACACAAACAGAAGTGACAAATCTGCAATTATCAGTATCTTCAAGTATGTAATGACAGTACTCCAGTCAAGAGCAAAGCGACAAGGTCTTTCGGAAATAAGTCAACTGGACTATTAAAGCTACCCTATCAGAGGTAACAATAATGTCCATCAAAATGTTGAATAATCTAGAACAGACGTTAATGATAACTATAATGAATGAGTTAAAAGACCACATTAAATCAATCTTGCTTCACACTTACAGAACTCTAAAAAATATACAGAAAACCATACGTGACATGGTAAAGAAAATTGCATTCTGAGCACAAACTAAACACTATGGTTTTTACTAAGAGAAGTTTTGGTTTCAAGTAGCTGCGACGCACTCCGCACAAGATAGAAAAATTCTTGCAAAGAAAGAAAAGATATAACAAAGAGACATCCGAGAATGCACATGTTATTGCTGTTAAAGCAAAGCCTAACAAAGTCTTTATGTCAAGAGATGACATGGATCGAGAAATAACCGAATTAACACATGGTACACACCCGAAGATTAAATCCGTACGATACATGACTAAATCTGGCACTATGCTTATTGAAGCAGGGAATTCAGAGACTAAATACCAATTAAGTTCGGCGATAAAAAAGTCAAAACATATAGAGGATAAGAAAGAGATACCTTTCTTACCTAAAATTATTGTTCACGGCATTCCCAAAACTGCTATGAAGAGGAATGGCTAAAAGCGCCAATCGTTAAGCTGCTTCTGAAAAAGAACTTGCAATTATGAATACTCTTTAAAATGGGGAAAGACTCTGAAGTTAAATCATTCCGAAGGTAGGTACTGAGAGTAAATCACCTTAAATCACTAGGTTTATGGAAATACTTTACTACACAAGATAGTATATATGATGAGTTTAACATCTTACAAATGCCATACATATGCAATGCGCTGTCTTAATTGTTTAAAGTTTGGACACCGTCGAAATGTATGTCAAAAGAGGAAAACGGGTGCAGAAACTCACGAGGGCAACTGTTTCAAAGACACACAGAAGAAATGCATAGCTTGTGTTATGGCTCGCAATAAAATGTTTTACATTCTGCTTGGAGTGATCAATGCCCGGAGATTAGAAAGCACTGAGTCAGAAATTCAACGAATTGATTATGAGAACCACACTCCTGCAAATTAAAGCTGAAGAGGAAGAGATGTATTGCATTGGTTGAGAAATCTTTAGAAGAACGAACATTTAGTTATGTTATTTAATCCAAGAACCATATACCTATCGCTTATGTCTTTATACCTATCGCTATAAAGGTTTACCGCTTTTTCTAAGTTCCTTCAAGACATTGAAAGTTCAATTCCTCAACGAACCACATCGGCAATTATAGTTGCAAATCCATAGATCTGCAGCACCCTTGCTACAGGTTTGGGCTGTGCATGACAGTCCTATAGAAAATGACCTTCGCGTCATTTCTAATAAATTAAAAACACACGGAACTGATCGCAATACAAATGAAGATCTTCCATTACGGCATAAGTTCCGAATTTGCAATGCAAACTGGCCAAAATTTCAACAAGCAGTGCATAATGCGATTGCCGCACCTGGGCCTTCCTTTTATACAGAGATACCAACTCAAGAAACAATCGACAAGACCGTAAATTGGTTAAAGCAGATCATAACTAATGCCGCTAACAAATCTATTCCCCACCGTTCACTAAAAAACAAAACGATAGCTACATGGTGGATTCAAGAACATTCCGTTATGATGAAACATGTTATGATCATCATTCGAAAAGCTTCCAGCAAGAAAACCGAGGCCTCCAAAAGACGTATTGCTGATATTGAAGAGCAATGCAAACAGTGCAAAAGAGAATTGTGGCGTCAATGCACCCAACAAAATTACAGGAAGAGATCCTTGGGGTACTTCGTATAAAATAGCCTCTAACAAAGTATATTAAAACAAGTACTATCAGCAATTCGATTAGAAGGACAACAAATGGTCAAATGTACGCGTAGGCTCTCCTATGGCTCGAGTCGATGATTCGCCGCGCTGAGGCCCGACGCCTGCTGAGGTCATCAGCTTCGTCGATTATCGCAGGCTTCATCAGGGCATTGAATCAGAGGCAGAGGGCAGAGTCAATGCCCTGATGAAGCCTGCGACATGTCAGGCGAAACGTCGGCCTCTCAGCCCACTACACGGCGTCACCCGGACAGCGAAGAAGAAGTCAACAAACGGTCACATGGGAAGACTCATGTGTAACACTGCTCAAGGCACTTTACTTCCGGCAGTTGATCCAAGAGATGACCTCCCAACACAGCAATATGAGAGGAGCAATATATGAAGTAGAAGACACCAGATTCATTTAATATGAACTAATTACCATTGAGGATTTAGAACAAGCAATCACCATAGACAAAAGTAGAAAAGCTTCAGGCCCGGATAATATACACATGGAAATGATCACATGGACAAGTCGCCGAGCATTTTGTATAAAGGGCAAAGGCTCAAGGCAACACCTATCGATTATTTAGGATCACACTGGGTCCGGGTAACTAAGAATTAATAATTTCATGTCAATGAGGTCTGCAACAAGGTGAGAATATTATTTTGAAGTTGAGGCACATTGCTGACTCCCGACAAGTAGCCGATCAGCACCCTCTGTACACTATATATAAAGGAGCCTTTGTGCCTATCATAACTTACTGTACTTCTGCGAGGGTCTGTCTTTCTTGCAAGACGTTAATAAAACGAGAGTTACTCAAAACCGAAAGAGCCTCCCTCTTTGCTCTCACTTGGCTCGCACTCGCCTAGAACATCCACTGTTTCATTGCAGACTATCTCAGGAAGAATACCACTTGACTCGGTGGTGCAGTACGGAGCAGCTAGGTATTAAGCCTGATTTACACGGTCATTTTTTCATCATTTCCCGTCGGTACTGTGCAGACTGGATGTAATTTGTACGAAAAAATGATGCATGCTTCATTTTTCCGTACATATTTCATCCAGTTTGACTACGGCGCCCCTAGTGTCACTTTATGGAACGTTCTTCAATTGCAACTGCTAGCAGAACAATGGAATGTGCCTTGTAATTCAAATAATATGATCCCGCAGATCTTGGTGCTCTGAAGACGATGTGCTTTCCGTCAATAGCACCAATGCACATCGGATAGTCCCAGTTTCAAACTTTTTTGGGATACGCTCAACCACTGTGCTTCGAGTCTGTGGGGATTACTACAAGCAAAACATAAGTTTTATATCCATACCAATTAATGTGAATGTAATGCTTGTGCTTTATCAACTTACTTTCACATACAAAGGTCGCAAACGTCTGTAGATGGCTCTACACACTTCTGGCACAATTTTACTAATAGTGCTCTCATGAATCCTCGTGGAAAACATTTCTCCTGATGGGAGACATCGCAAAGGAACAGCCAGCCTGCAAAAATTAAAAAAACAATATTTAATTAAAACCACCCATTCATCAAACCGAAATAATATGCCTACGTAATTTAAATATTTGCCAGAATGGCCATTATACAGACCCGCTAATAGAGATATTAGGAGATTTCTGTGTGTACTTATATATACAAAAAGTATACTTTTTGTAATGTGCCATACCTTTCACGTGAGAAATTGCAGCTCGCATACAGGAGTCCTTAATATCGAGCGCTATCAGACTAGGAGCTCGTCAAATTTTGTTCCGTCATCTCATGAACTGACGATAACAACCGGGTCTTCCAGACGCAATTCATTATCTACCATGTGTAGCAGACCCACACCAGTATCTCTCTTCTGCACCCAGGATTTCACCCAAGTGCAGCGTCTCCTTCTTTTCCTTTCTGCCGCGGCAGCAGATGCCACAATAATACTAGCTGCCGCGATTATTGTTTTCCTTTCCATCTCGCAACTAAAACCACAATACCTCACACGTCTTTTCTACTCCTTACACTGCGAATTCGTAACTATCATTCTTCCCGCTAATTTCATTTGTTTCGCAAATGCGATGTTCAACTGTTAAACCTGCGCTTTTTGCGGCGTTCGAGTAAAGTATTTTCCTACGATTACGTACAGACTAGAATGACCGTAAAGCGCTGTAATCACGTTCATCCAGTTCGGTACGCATAGAACCGAACGTCCATTTTCCATCCAGTTTCTGTACACAAAAATGATGAAAAAAGGATGAAAAAATGACCGTGTAAAACAGGCTTTAGATTAAACACAACATTCGTAATATGTGGATAGATGGCAAAATTATGCAAGTAAGTGGTTTAGAAGCTTCACTCACAGCAGTTAAAATTAACTTAACTGAAATCTGGTAACGCAGGTGGGATGAGGAAACGACAGGCAGAGCAACTTACACATTTATGCCTAATGTCAATGGCATAAGAGAGTGCAAACATTTAAGGCCCACACCTTATTTAGCTCAACTCATGACTGGGCATGGTCCCTTCAAAGCCAAATTACACAAATTTCACCTCGCGGAGTCACCCACATGCGGCTGCGTAGAAGATCAAACTGCAATTCATCTGCTGTTACTGTCCCCAATGCTAGTGTTCTCGCCATATGGCAGAAACTACGCAGGGCGTGCAGTTCCTCCCGGAGACCCTCCCAATTTTGATTACAATTCCCCGATTTTACCAATCAATTCATAACTTCGCCAACACAATCTTCCAATCGCACTTAATGTACGGTTTAACACCTTCTTGCTCTAGATGACATAATCCCATTGTGCCAGGGTCCTGACTGCGGTGTCCCGTCTAAGTCTATGCCGAACTGAGCGCAGTCACGGCCAAGTAGTGGGACCACAACATGCACAAGGGCAACTTGCAGGCAGCAGTAAGAGGACGGTAAGCGAGTTGCTGAATGGTCACCAGAGACGATCACCCAAGGCTTCATAATAGCAGCGTTGGAGACGAAGATTTTCTCGCAAGGCTACGCCCTTCCCACAGCCCACGTTCACACTCGTAGAATCACTTTATCATTGGTAAATATGTGTACATAGTAGTTTCAGATCATATGTTAAGTTCTTACAAGCAAAATTTTCATTGTAGGTTTATGTATCCTAAGGGCTGCATCTCTGTATCGATATCTGCATATCTGTATTTCCTAATTTCTCTTGTAATTACTTGTAAATAGTAGCTTAAGTCTTAAGTTAAGTTCTAATAAGTAAAATGTTCATTGTATGTTTATGTATCTGTATCATACATCTATCTCAGGCTACATCTCAGTATTAACAATCATAATTGTCTTTACAAAATTTTCTGTTCGCATAACTAGTTTTTTGTTGAACATCAGTTTTCCAAAAGCGAATTTGTTAAGTAGTAGAAAGAGTCGACTTAGTCGTTGTGGGAAGACTCTCCCGGATATATATATATATATAGTATATATATATATATATATAATTGCAATATACCCATTTCATGTACCCATATTGCTGCCCTCAAATTCCTGCAACCTGTTTCCGAATTTCTAATTAATATATGGGCGCCAGGAAGTGGTTACGAGAATGAGCTATCAAATTATATTTAATTATAACACCGTTGTTGACTCAGTCGGCGGGTTCTTTACCGAAATAATCGTAAATACTAGCGATTACTTAATTCGCCCCCCATACGGAGAAGCGTGGAATCTGAAATGCAAAATTTAAATACCCTACTGGATTGCACGTGACGGCAAATGATAATCAGCTTTTACCATAAAAAACAACGAATTAATTTATAAATTTTAGTAACATTCTTTTTGGTTATGATCTTTATTATAGCGCTATAGAACCTGTTATCCATGAGAATCTTGGGCGCTCTCCTGGTAAAGGATGTCTCCCCGTAGACTCCAGCAATGGGCCTCGTCCAATCTTCTTTCTTGCTACCAACCAAATCCGTATCTTGTCGTTTCTTCTTACAAACCACTATGTTCACTGTTTATCCATTGGCTTTCCATACTCATTCAACCTGCTTGAATTGCTACAAGTTCATTATTCTTTATTGTTCATTACCTGGGCAAAATCGTAAGAAAATATTAGCATATAAGTTCACCAATTTATTATCGGGTTCCTATCATCGGAGATCGTCCGATTATCCTTGTCCGCTTAATAAAAATTTATGTCCCACTTCCGCGTAAATTTCACGTTCAAGTAAACTGCTATATATCTAGCACCCTGATCCGATCGCTATCGTGTCGAGAGCTCGAATTAATTTTCTTGTATCCCCAATTCAACATGTCAACTTTTTTCATCTTTTACTCTCTTGTTTAATACAAAATTATGCAATCTCGTCCGCTTTTGAACTAATGAACATTGTTTATATGTTGTACTTCGGTACCATGGCAACCAGCGTCTTTTTGCTAATAAAGTATTATTTCTAATGAAATTCGCTGAATTTCATATTGGTGACAATATGGTGGTGACATACATAACAACATACAATGTATATACAATGTAAATAACATATAACAATACACGCTGGCGTCGCCCCTATCCTCCTTCCCCCACCTTGACATCGCTTTTAAGTTAATCTACATATCTTTGAGGGTGTTTACATTTTTCCTCTCCAATGGACGGCGGGATCATGCGGTTACATTCCGACAGTTTTATTTTTCTTTGCGAATACGAATAAGTTTTAACATGAAGTATGAAACTGCAAGAAAAGTGCATAAATTAATATTTGAAAAGAATAAATTAATCTACTATGTACATAGTTAATATAATGTGACGATAAGAGATTATACTAAAGGCAATACTAGCCGGAAGGCATATTTACATTCAACTAACATTAATATTTGGGTAAGTAATACTGGTTTTCCGGCACATTTACATTGAACACATTTGTATTCTAGTATTTACAAGTTGTCTTACAGGAGTGAAAATAACATAAAATGAAAATAAATGAAATGAATTAAGGTCGCGTTGGAATGTCCTGGTTACAAGGTCTAAGGTAGGTTCTGAGCCTGTATCGGGGGCTTCTCTGTGTAAGGCTACGGTCGCTGCTAAGAGGCCATGTAGGTCCGAGGGGGTCACCCAACGGACCTATTAAATTCCACAATATATAATAACATCCAACCCTGTTGACGGCATCCGTTTCAGATGGTCCCGCCGCCCAGATCGAGCGAATAACACCCGCCGACTCGACTGCGCTCCTCCAGCCCCCGATAAGTAATTTGGAAAGTAATTGAATGAGTAACTTCAGGTAGTACAGGGAGAACGCGGGAACACAGCGCGAGGGTAATCGACAGGGGGGTCAGCTAACCAATGTATGTGTCGACAAAGCTTTGTCCTAGAAGTTAACTTTGCAGGTGACCAGAACCAATTAGAGAGTGAGGCATTACCTGCCAGTTGCAGATGCCGCCGCCCCCGGGCGAGCCGACTCGTCCACTCAGCGGTGTTCGCTGCACCCTCCTGTCAGACCTCCCCACGCCCATCCCGCAGGAGTCTAGCTAGATGGGAAGGTCAATGATATGAAGACAAACTGGCCTAGTCCCCCTCTTAGCTGGTTCGGTAGGATTCCCGCGGCCCGTTACCATCCCTTGGACTGTGGACCCAGGTAGAATTTACGTTCCACCGAAACCACTGCCAATTTATATATGTGCCCTCCAATTGACTGGGTGTAAAGTGTTTCTGTGGTTAACTGAAATGCAGGCTAAGTTTTCAAGAAGTGAGAAAGAGTGTTTATGTTGTATCGTACGAGAAAGAATGTCAGTGTCTGAGTGTAGATGTCAACCAATGTACGATTCGATTAGCCTCCGCTGTGAGGGTCATTGCGGGCATTCATAGAGGAGGTGAATCGAGGTTTCTTCCTCAGAACAGATGCAGCGGGAGGTATCCGCCAGGAACAGCTGAGAAAGCTTCGCTGTAAACGTTCCATGCCCCGACTGCGTGAGTTGTGGCCCAGGACGAAAAGGTGTATGTGTGCGAAAGTACTATACATTTGGGAGACAAAGCTTTACAGTCGCCGCCTGAGACGGAGTCCCAGCGCGCCTGCCACCTGCAGATCGCGAGTAGGCTGTGAGTCAAGTACAGCTTTCCTTCGTTTGGAACAAATCACCTTTCAATTCTAATTCAGTATCACTTTTTCTCAGTTTATATCTGCCTGCGTGCCTGGCCGCTATGTCCGATCAAGGAGCATGTGGCACTAGATACCTTGGAGGCCAGCTGTAGCTGCTGTTACGCCCTGGTAAAGCATTCCAGCACGGCCTTTTGAGCTCATTGCAGTTGTCTTTGGATGTACGTGGTATGGGCCCTGCCTGCCCACACCGACGCATAATACATAATAATGGGTATAAATGCACCATTGTATATTGTATGGAGGGCCAGCGGGTAAACATGCCCGTGGGCCTCGGCAGCTCTGCGCAGTTTCTGGAAGAGTGCCCTGGCTATGCTGCACGACACATTTACATGCTGTGTCAGTCCAGGGTCAAGTACCACTCCTAGGTATGTGTGACTTGACAATCGGAATAGTTTGCTCTTGGTATCTTATCGTGGGGGACCTTCCTTTACATGGCAACTACGCACCAGGAGGAACCTGAATGCGTGCACTGCAGATTTTGCTCGGCGATGGTAAGTTTGGACTTTTTGGCTCCAAAGCTTCATGGCTGCTTCTGTATTTGCTTGCGCCTGCGGAGTGCCTGCGCGCGATAATCACTAGATCATCGGCATAGACAATGGCCAATACCTCGAGGCGGCGAGTAACGTATGGAGGGTGTTTATTATTAGGTTCTAGAAAAAGTGTCGAATTGACCCCGAGAACAACGTTTGTTGCAACTTGTTCCGCACTTCATCCCCGTGTCTGAGATGAGAATATATCTTTCTCGAAAAAGCTCTAATAAAGTTTGTCGAATTGTTTGTCAATCCTGCCAACTGCGAAGCTGAGCAAATATACGGCCATCATTCATTGTAAAGTACCCCCGCTATGTTTAAAAAAATAGTAGCCACATATCTGTGATATCTACTCTTTAGGCACGTCATAATATGGCTCATTGCGTCCTCTGGGGATCCGTGCTATCTGAAACCAAATTGGTAGGGGTAAAGGTCCACTTTTGCTTAATTTGAGGTTAGGCAGACACGGGTAGCTTATCAAGAAGTTTGCTCTGACGGGGAGCAGACATGGTCTGTACGCTCCTATTTCTGTCAGGTCCTTATCGTTCTTGTTTTCCCTGTAGTAAGGCCACTGGGCGACCTGCCATGGCTTGGGAAATACGCTCAAACTTAGGCATTACAGTATGTTAAGAAGTTCATTTCGAATCAGAGGAGAGCTTTACCATCCCCGGCGAATCATACCCGCGGCGCTGACCTGCTCACTTTGAGGGCAGCCACTTTTATTTCGAGGTCTTCATAGGAGAAGTCTGCTTCTGTCCCCGGGCTGCTGTCGTCAGTAATGGCGGCTCTGAGGGCAGCGTGCTCTGCGATGTTATCTGCTCCGGTGTACGGCGGGAGGAGAGAGCCCAACAGGACCCGTGCAGTATCTTGCTATGTCTATGTATAGTCATGGTCTCCCTTTATAGAGGAGAGGATCGCCCACAGTGAGAAGCTAAATAGCTATAGGGAACGCAGCACGGGTCGTGGACTGTTGATTGTCTGAAGTACTGCGTCCAAAACAGTTGTTTGCTCTGATTTCAAAGGCCAGCTTGTCTCTGACCTCATAATACTCTCTCTCAGCCTTCTCTCCGTGGCTGATTCACGCTTTAGGATCCTCGGTACTTCTTCCGTTTGCACCTTTTATCCCGCACGAGCCCGGAAACTCCTCCCTCCACCAGTCTTCGCCGCTTTGCGGCCGTGGGGGATGCTCCCCAGGGCTGCTGTCTTCTCGAGCGGAAATTCCTCACCTGGTACCCATGTTCCTGAGTCTTTAAGTCTCGAGTGATCCCGTCCTCCAGGGGCTCCATATGTAGCTACAGGAAGATCTCTCCGGCGGTCGCTGAGGATCACCTGTCTGCCATCTGCCCCAGTTACCTGGAGTGAGCGGAGCATCATTCACTGTGCGCATTATATCAACATTGGCGCTTCACCTCCCGACCCCAAGCGTTGTAAGAGTGTCTTTTCCAAGTTCATTTACTACCCTTGTCGGAGTAACATTTCTTCCACTTCTTCACCTGCGTCATTAGTGATCTCATCATGCCATAAAGGAGAGTGGGCATTCGAATCGACTCCCAGGAAGAAGGGGATTCGCTTGTGGACTATATCTACAACACTGTCTTAGTTTAGTTGTACAATTTATCTGCCAATCCTTCATTAGGCGACCAATACGCCGATGCAATGGGGGCGGGCTTTGCGTCATGCACGCTGAGTTTCGCTATGGTCTGATTTCGGTTGAAAAAATGGGTCATATGCTGTACCCGCAAGTGCGGGTTATTAACAAAAACAACTGCGCGGGTTAGCGAGTTCGTAGTTGCCATTTCCAAATCTTGATAGCATTTTACTAGCTATTTAAAATCTTTTGGTTATGCCCGCGACACGGTTACTAACCGTGTAAGGTTCTTGCAACAATACTAGGTCTGGGACGTCGCTTGTTCGAAATAATTTCTCTACGCTCGCCATACCCGCGCGTGACCTCCTGGCATTTATCTGGATGATTTCAACAGCCATAGTCGGTTCTCTAGATCTCGGCCTCCACGGCTCTGGCATACTCCGGGCATTTATTGACATTATTTTCATGCTTATAGTCTCGGCGCCTTTGCTGCACACAGTTTATGCACTCTAATTCTTCTGAGTTGTAGTTTTTGTTCTCATTACTGCCTGAACACGTGTGGCAGGTAGTTTTATTTTTGCAGTGCTTTTGAATGTGGCCGTAGTGGTTACATTTGTAGCACCTTTAGGCACGTTATATGACGCCCAGTGTTCATATTTCCTTCCTTCCGGGCGTATCGCCAGACCCGCGGGGACACATGTATGCCCCAATTGCGGTACGTCCGCTCCGCCCGCTCTCTCCCCAATGAAGAGAACTTTCAGTTCTCCCCGATGCAGATTCTTTTCAAAAGTGTGCTCAATAAATTCATGCAGGAGCTCATCCTAGTTCTTTTCTTTTGGGACGCCCTGGAGGATAATGTTTTGCTATTTTAATTCACGTTTATGTAGACCCAACAAGGTTGACTGGCCTGCACACACCATCAAGTTAGCGGCAGATTCTGGCGACCACACATTAACAAAATAGAACCCAATGGCGAAGGACGTCAGTAGGGCTCAGATCGCCTTGCCTTGTGTAAACCATTGGAGCTGTTTACTGCCTCACGCTTGCTTGTGAGAGATTTACTATCATGAGCTTTGAATACAACCTTAGTCGCATTTCCAGCTTGATTAGAGAAAGAGAGCGGTTTCTTCCGCTTCACTATGTCACTTGCTGTGGGAGGAGCGGCAGCCACCGCCCCCGAGCAGAGTATGAGGGCTTGTGGAGCTGGGACTGGCAGCTGTCCAGTTTCCACAGCCTTGGTTACAAGTTCAATTGTTTTCTAGTGTGGCTGCCTGGGCCACTGCGGCCATTCAGCCAGATCTTTGTCGGAGCGGCTTGAATGATCCTCTGACCGTCTCGTCGACTTTGGCTTGTATTTGGTCAATCGGGAATTTTGCCGCAGGCTACAATGGCCTTTGTAACTTCCACTGGTCCGTCTGCCGGCGGCCTTTCCTGTATCATAGCGGTTAACCGCAAAAATGCCCACTTTAGCTCTTTTATCTGATTCGTTGTTGAGTTAGTTTTGTTTTCTGTGCGTTTGTTGGGCGACTCGCCAACATTGCCGCGCAATGTTGTCCTCTATCTGAGCGATGGCCTTTTCCCGGCTCTCCACCTCTGGTGCCGACGGGACCGTGTCTCGCGATCTCAGCCAGCCGACCGGGAGAATTCTTCAAGCCGCTCAGCCTGAGCCGACAAGGATTTGCGGTGGCTATCGCTGTAGCAAACAGGTCATCCGAAACCGATGGAGAAGTCATGGCACTGGCCATCCAATTCTTAATCCCGCCTGTCTTAGTCACCATACACTGACCAGATATTTTATGGATAGTTTCTGCTTAATTTGTATTCGTTGAGGATTTGGTGTCTATTTATTAATTAAACTATCGTGTTTAGCACCTGCACACAAATGAATTAGTATAGTTAATATCACTTTGCCGGTCAGTGGGACGCATTGTAGACTGGAACTTTCTTCTGTCTATTTGTGTGATCGTGTGGGTGGAGTAGGTCTGACGCGGGAACGACGGCTACAGCCGCCAGCAGGCAACAGCAGTGCAGGGAGTGCTAGTTACTCGGCTGCGAGTGCGTGTGAATTTAGGCCGAGGCGGTCCGTATGTAACTGACATAGCAACAGATCAATTGCATTTAGCAGTGCGGGCTTATCTGGTCCTCAAACTATAGATGGTTTGTTCCTCGAGGGCGCTGCAGTCGAACTGGGGGGATGTGGCGGTCTTGTAAGCGCTGGTGTTGTCTGCTCAGATGTCCCAGAAAGATGGCGACCGGCTTGAAGCTCAGGCCGTCGGCGACTACAGCTCTTAGACATGTGGTTGGACTCGGAAGTGTGCATCGCTTCGTCCACCACTGCTGACTCATTAGGTTTGCTGCTCGTGCACACTCTTAACAGAGTTTCGAAACGCCCACCGACCCACACAGGCGGCGCGAACCGGCCAACGTGTGGGCGTTGTGTTTATGCTTTTGCCAATTACTCCACAGCGTAATCGAGCAGCAGGTACCAGCTATGTGGCGCATAACGGACTTTAGTCTTTATGGGGGACATATCTGCATTCTGTGGCAATAGTGTGGACACTAATTATCTTTAGGACGGCATATGGCGATTATTACTTGTTCGGTGGTGCCGGAGAGCATGGCAGCGGTGGTGATGATAGTGACATTCTCGGTCGGGAGCGTGCTAGCTGCCGGGGCGCAGGGTGTGGTAATCCGACGTTATCTCTGCCGCGCAACAATGGCGTTTCGGAAGACACGAGGTGGAATGTTTGGTGCAGGACACTGGATAGTAATCCTAATCTGTATGTATTCTATTATTTGACCTATAATCCAATTATATAACATCCGTCGAGGTGGTTGGTCCGTCGTCCTGGACGGGGGAGATACAGAGGGCCTTCACATTCGTTTCTTCCACAAGTCGTTTTCTTCCCCATTTTACATTTTCATTCTTCTATACCATCCTGCCCTCTTTTCTTTCTCACTCTTATTTCACTGGCCCCCTCTGTATGCTTTTGAACGCCCACCCCATGTGTTTGCTGTGCATGGCGACCCGTGTCGGAGGGAATGTATGTCCTGGCGTCGATAGTCTGTCTGTTCTGACCATCCCACCGCGCGCTACTCTTTCTTGACATCCAGCGACATGCCTACTATTTTGGGGAACATTCCTTGCAGGCCTCAATACACTTGCTTTGTCCTGAGCCTCTTCTAGACGGGCAGTCGGGAGCCAACCCTCTCTCGATCAGTTGGCTCCGACTAGGTTTTGTATTGAACTCCAGGGTGAGCGGGGGATCCACGGTGCAGTTGCAGGCTCCCCCCATATCCCCGTGGCACCCTGGCACCTGATGGAGTGTCCCTTGTTTGGCTCCCGTGGTGGTGGGGGACGACGGGGACCATTCTGATATCCTCTTAATAGATAAAAAACCTACCCCCCGCCCTCTTCCATAAGGAAGAGGAGATTTGTTGGTGAAACAGTTAATCTTAAGAGTTTTTTCTGTAATGAATCTGACAGACCTACTAAGCCCCGCTTTCTCATGTCACGCAATAGTGAGAATGAAACTATGAAGAGTAACAGTCTAACCAAACTTGCTCTGAGAAATTGAAAAAGCTGGCAAATTTTCAGTCGGTTGTCCGTCAGAGAAACGGCACAACTTTTGAATGTTGCTCTGACGAACAGATCAAGCAAGATCTCGACCTCAAAGAAATAGCCGGCCTCCAGGTGCAAGGGCATCCGCCCACCTGACCTTAAACAGAGTAGTAAGCAAGGGTGTGGTAAATCAATATGAAGACTTCTCAACCGAATCGGAAGAAAATTTGAAAGCCATCATCGAGCCATATGGTGTGTCAGAAATTTCAGATTCAGCGGAGAGTGCAAATGGGGTACCTACCTACTCCCAACTCTGATTCTGGACTCGACCGTCCATCTCTACCAGAGAAGATATCGTGTAGCTTCTACAATCTCTGTGTCAGGCAGCATGTTCCAAACCCTCTGCGCGCCGTTTTAAATGCCAGAGGCTTGGCCACACGCAACTCGCTGTACGAGCGCCGCAGTCTGCGTGCACTGTGGATAGGAAGAGGTGACTCTAACTGCTTCGCAGAGGCAAAGTGCATAAACTGTAGTAGAAAAACATCCCTCAAATTCCAACCAGTGCCCCATTTTCCTAAGAGAAAGAGAGATCCAGAAGATCAGGGTCTCAGGAATTTTCCTTTCCGGAGGCACGACGCCGTTACCAGACGCGAAACCCCGTGGACATGGCATGAAGTTTCGCTGACACCATGGGTCAACATAAAGTCATTTCTGAAACCCAAACGCCTAAAACCTCCACTTTGCGCGATGCTGCCTGCCAGGTGTCCTTTGATGACATCGACGGAGATGCCTATCCCAAATCTGTTGTCCAGTCTGAAAAGAAAACTGAAACAAAAAGAATAAATATTTCAACAAAGACTAAACGCATCCAGAGTAGCTGAGACTGACAGGTCCACAGCAGATCTAGGTCGCCTGTCTCAAAGGACCGTGGTGTCTCAATACATGCGACCCTCTTGCAGTAGTCAAGATGACTCTGCAGGAATGAGGAACTCCGCTGAACCAACCCATTACTCCAACAGAGAAGGAAAGAAGTGAAAGAAACCCGATTCATAACCCAATTCTAGAACCAAAACCCTTAGAACTAGAAACTGTGGCTCTCCTCTCATGGAACTTAAATTGGCTGCGACCCGTTTGGACGAATTGAAGTTACTAATGTCTATGCATAGACCCGTGGTAATCTGCCTGGAGGAAACACATCTCCGTTCTGAGCACTCCCTCTCTCTACGCGGCTTTTGTTGCTACAGACAAGACATTGACGATGGCCTCCGCGCCCATGGCGGAGTCGCCACTTTTATCACAGACTCTCTGGTATCTAAAGAAATAGATATACGAACCACTCTCCAGATATCTTGCGTTTGTTTAAATTTCCGAAATATTTCTGTTATCATTTGCAACGTTTATATCCCGCATGGACAAGTCGTGTCACAAAAAGAACTGGAAGATGTGCTCTCTCAGGTGCCTGCACCTTTTCTTATTGTGAGGGACTTCAACGCCCACAACCCTGCCTTAGGTGGTACAAGATCGTGCACGAGAGGCAGGTTACTTGAAAATGTCATAGGTAACCAAAACTTAATTCTCCTAAATTCTGTCGAAAGCACACACTTTTCCGTAGCTTCTAACACTTTCTCGTCCGTGGACCTAGCTCTCTGTAGTCCCTCTGTTTCTACAATCATCGAGTGGACTGTCCTTGGCGACCTGCATGGCAGAGACCATTTTCCCATTCACGTCAACCTCGATATGCTCCTGGATTTGAACGTTGCTCGCCCTCCTCGCTGGCAATCCTGGCACCGAGCTGGCTGAGTGGGAAACATTCAAGAAAGAATTACGTAATTACGTTCATTTAATAAGCTTACTTCCCATAATGTAAATAATTGATTATTTTAGATGAGCAGGAAGAAGAGTGACGTACGATGTATTAAAGGCAAAATTGTTAGAATTGTTCCGATTTGATTCAGAGAAATTCGTCAATTATTCACTAAACATAGTAGCGTGGGTGCATCTTGCATGCTGGGGCATATTCGCGCGAGAACTGCTGAATTATGCGAGAATGGGTAATGGAATTACCCGTTGATACGTTCGATGCTTTATTAAATTTACTCGTCACTGATCAAATGAAAAGGAAGGTGTCGTGGGAAATACGGGATCATTTCGTTGATTCGTGGGCGGAATTCACAAATCCGATCGAATTAGCTAAGAAATTGGATGCGTATGAGAACCATAGACAAGGCTGGAGAAAGCCGGGTTCTTTCCATACAAAGCCACGGGAGCCAGTCGAGGTTAAGGCACAGGCAGTAGTTCCTGCCGAACCCGAGAAACCGAGTTCTAGGCGGGGCGACGAGTAAATCAGCGGCACGTTCAGAATTCGATAAGCCATTTATTAGGAAATGTTTTGTTTGCCAGTCGCCGAAGCATCTAGCTAAGCAATGTCCTAATAAGAACCCAGAATCAATCAACCATGCATGTGAACCGGATGCTAGAGAGCTTCTAAAACAGCATACTGTAATGGGAACCGTGAACGGCGTAGGAACAATTGTTCTTTTTGATTCGGGAGCTTCGTTCGATTTAGTTAGCGAGAATCTGGTTAGCGAAGAACATTTTACGGGAGAACTATCTGGATTAGTCAGCCATTGGATAGAGCGCCAAGAATTTGCGAGTAGCCCAGACCGTTTTAGAAATTCCGAGCGGACGCGTGGTTACACGAGCCGCCATTGTACCCCGAGAATGCGAGCTCGAATATTACATATTGAGTAATAGGACGATTTCACCCTTAGAAATTAAAGACGGTTTTGTGGAACCACAGATGATAAAGGTGTGTAACTAGAGCCATGGCTAAGAAGGCGACATAGGGAAATTTCAGAGCATGGAGACACCCGCAATCTGACTCCAGTTACGCACGTAGGCGCGCAAGTGCAGAGGAATTTAGTAGGTGACCAGGAGCCCAGAAACTCGTAGAGATAGGTTCATGAGATCGAAACGAACTACCGGAGGAAGTTAATAAATTTATTAAAGATAGATGCGACTCAGTTTTGCGCGGCGCAGAAGAAGAAATCATGAAATGACACTGAAATCAGACCGATTTATGAATTGGTATAAAGAAATAAATACAGAGCCAGGAAGGACTCATATTGTGCGGAATGACATTCTCTTTAAGAATCGTCAACGAAGAAAGGCGAGAAGTTCAGATGTTGGTAATCTACGGTTTATCGAGGAGCAGTTTTATGTGTTTGCCACGAAACAGCTTCTTGCCATCTAGGTTGCTCTCAATCAAAATCGTGTATGTCGCGCTATTTTTATTGACCCAATTGTTTCTAAGAGATGGAAAAATTTGTAAAAACCTGCGATAGCTGTCAGAAGGTAGGTCATGGCGGGGACAGAAAAAGGTTCTAGTCATTGTGCCAACTATTAGCGAAGTGTTGAAATTAAATTTAGACACTGTAGGCCCATTTACGCCGAGTAATTCAGGGGCTAAATATATATTAACTGCGATCTGTGTAGCTTCAAGGTACCCCGAGGCTATTCGAATCAAAGATTTGCAGACGAGCACCGTCATCGATGCTTTGTTAGAATTGTTCAGTCGAAGGGGATTTCCTCCCGAAATTCAGACAGATCAAGGAACTTGCTTTACGAGCAATCTTATGACAGAATTTGCGGTGAAATTTGAAATAAGGGTAGTACACAGTTCGGCATATCACCCGCAAAGCAATCCGGTTGAAAGAATTCATCGAACTATGAATCGCCTGTTCAAAATATTGTGTCTAGACGCAGGAGGCGATTGGGAGACTAATCTGCCGGCAATATTATTTGCCATGCGAACTTCAGTTCATGAATCGTTCGGGTATACGCCAGCTGAATTAGTATTCGGAAAGAATTTGCGAACACCCGTAACATTATTGTATGAGAATATTGCAGGAATCGAATCTGAGAATAATTCAGTCACAGAATATGTATTTGAATTGATAAATAAATTAAGGCACATCCGAGAAACTGCGCACCGGAAACTCTCGAGTGAACAGCAGAAAAGGAAGCTGTGTTACGATAAGACGACGATTTCGCGGAATTTTTATGTAGGAGATAAGGTTCTGATCTTTGCGCCGAATAGGACAAAGAAATTATCAGTGCAGTGGATGGGACCGGGAGAAGTTATTGAGAATGTATCGGAAGTGAACTATGTCGTAAAAATTACCGAACAAAAGTACCGGGAAGGTGTATCACGTCAATATGATGAAGGCTTATCATCAGAGAACGGAATATGTGAACTATGTTACAGAGGGTAAGAACGGTGGGGAGGAGACGGTTGACGCAATAGATAAGTACGCTCTCAAGTTAGAAGCAGGCGATTTCGACGCGGAATCCATGCTCGTAGGTACCGACGCGCCACCGGAAATGCACGAGAAGCTGAAGAATTTAATTATAGAATATAGAGATTTATTTTCGGATAAGCCAGGTTTGACCGATAAAACCGAAATGGATCTTGAACTTGTAGACAGCACGGTGAAGGTTAGAAGTGCGGCTTACCGCCTGTCTATGCGACAAAATAGTATTCTGCAAGAAGAAATTGTCAAAATGTTACGCGACGGGATCATTGAATGTTCTGACTCTGATTTCGCTTCGCCTATGATACTAGTGGAGGCTCCAGGTAAGAAGCCTCGGCCTTGCATCGATTACAGAAAATTGAACCAAGCCATTAAGACAGAATACCCACCGCCCAGCTTAGACGAATGAATAGAAACTGTAGCAGCAGCGAAAAATCATATCAACATGTGATCAGAGCAAAGGGTTTTGGCAGGTAAAGATGATTTCGGAAAGAACGCAGATATGCTACTTTCTGCACTAAATTCGGGTGTTACAAACCACTGCGAATGCCGTTTGGGATCAAAAATGCTCCATTCGTTTGTAGCAAATTGATGGCGGCGCTATTCAAAGATTGTACAGATTTTGCCATTCCGTATATGGATGACATTGCCATATTAAGCAATACGTGGTCAGATCACATACGCCACTTAGGAATAGTATTTCGAATATTGAGAGAGGCGAAATTACATGTTCAGCCAGCCAAGTGTAAGTTTGCTCGCGGGGCTGTAATGTTCTTAGGGTTCTTAGGGATAGGCAGTGGCTTTATGAAGCCAAATGAAGCAAAACTCAGCGCAATAAAAGAGTATCCGCGGCCGACTACCAAAAAAGAGGTTAGAAAATTTATAGGACTAATTTCTTACTATAGGCGATTTGTGCCGAGATTCTCACAGAAATCGGCGGTTCTCACGGATTTGTTAAGGGGAAAACCGCGCCAAGGAAAAATTGCATGAATGCGAAAATTCATTTTTGGAATTGCGTGAAGCTCTGTGTCATGAATCGGTAATTCACGCGCCGGAATTTTTGATGCAATACGACGCATCAGCAAGAGGAGCGGGAATTGTTCTTTCTCAGATTGATGATAACGGTAAGGAGAACCCTGTGTTATTCTTAAGTAAAAATTCTCCTACAGAAATGAAATTTGTACATCAGGAGTGTGAGTGTGCAACGATACTGGGGGCTTAGAGAACCCAACATTACTTTGATGGGAATGCGTCTAGAAGGTGGAAACGGATCACAATCCTCTGTATGGTTAAGCAGAAATACTAGGAACAATCCTAGGTTGTTGAGATTGTCATTGGCAATCCAGCATCTCAATATTGTAATAAAGATAGGAAAGGTAGTCAGAATATCAATGCGGACATTCTAAGTCGCATGTATGAGAATGAGCCCCAAGCAGTGTCCGAAATTGCAGAGAGACGTACGTCCCTTGGCAACGCGAATGTAAGCAGTGCGGACACAGTGAACCAGTGCAAATTGAACAAACAACTATGTGCTGTGAGCCACGGCATAGGAAACAATGTTATGTTCGCAGGTTTTTTGTCCTTTCTTTTTCCTTCTTCAGAAGTGAAAGTGAGTGAGTCATCAAGAAAGACTTGCAGAAATTAAAATTAGAAAACATAAACTCTTGAAAAGTGTATTCATTCAGAAGAAGAGAAATTGTATATAGTAATTATTTAAAGGTTTTAAAACATTGTGAATATTTGTTGTAAATAGCTGGATTGAGTGTCTAATGAATATTTTTTGTTGTGTATGTGGAAGGTATTGTATATTGTTGATGTGTGTTTTTACTGGTAATGTGCAAAATTATAGTTACTTAAGAGTAAATTCCTTGGCTACCACATCGTAGAGTAGACAGATTACACACAACATCATTGTTTGTAAATAATTAAACCACATTAAATTAGTTGCCGTTGTAAATGCAGTAGATTGCAGGGCAGCAGGGCTCTCCATCAACTTAAAAATGATTGCGAATCAGCTAGGTTAGGCGCAGTTGTGTACCATGTGAGCCAAATGGCCTAGGGTTAAAGTTGTTGAATTTTCGTCTGTGTTGTTTCAACTGCGACGTAAATTCTCACGGGGGTATATAGGAGTTTGTAGCGTCATGCACAAACGCAATTGTAACGAACGGCCGCGTGGCATAGGCGACGCTAAGGCACCACGCGTCAGCCTTTGTTTACGAGCGGATGTGACATCGGCAGGAAACCCTAGGAGGCAGCGTGGTGGGGGGAAGGGCGAGCGGCGGAACGCTCTCTTGGTTACGGGACGCGGTGCGTACGGATCGAGTCTGCGGCGCGGGCCGAGAGCTGCAAGGGCCGGCAATGTGTTGCCGTACAAAGGCTGACTCGATGTTGAGTCGTAGGTGGGTTATGGCGCTTCACGCCATCTAATGCTTGAGATTAGTGCGTAGTGGTGTGGTAGCCGTAACGGGAAATTACTCCGTGTAGGATATTATTAGTAATTACGTTATTTTGTAATAAGGTGGTGGACTGATAATAACCCTAAATTACTAAACTCGCGACTCGTTCGCATATAGCAATGCATGACGCTACAACACTATCCTTCTGGCTTTCAAAAAGAAAAGAAAATGGAAACTGTAATTAGACTTCGAGTCGCATGGAGGAAGATTACAATGCCTTTTCTCCATAGACGTATTCTCCTGTGCCCTCGCTTGTGTCGAAAGATTCTGCTCCAGGACCAGACCAGATACATAACCAAATATTGAAACACCTACCGAAAATGCCTGTTCCTTTCTCTCGGTATTTTCTAACAAGACGGGGCTGAACACGCAATACCAAGAATTTGGCGTGAGGCCATTGTTCTCCCAATCCCTAAAGAAGGAAAGGACAGAACAACCCCCTCAAGTTACCGCCCAATCTCGCTCACAAGCTGTGTGTGCAAGCTTTTAGAGCGAATTGTAAATACACGTCTGGTCTCTCTCCTGGAACAAAAGAACCTATTTACACCTCTCCAATGTGGCTTCAGGAAGCACAGGTCAACCATGGACCACCTAGTCATCCTGCTACGCAGATTTTAATTCTTTTGTGCTACGTCAGCACCTGGTAGCAATTTTCTTCGATATACAGAAAGCATATGACACCACCTGGAGGTACGGTATTCTTCGCACCTTGCATACTTGGGGCCTTAGGGGACGGCTCCCTTTGTTTCTAGTAGGTTTCCTTTCATCAAGATCTTTCTGCGTCCTGCCTTGGCGATGTTACTTTCAGTCACCAGTTAGGTGTTCCCCAGGGATCGATTTTGAGCGTCACTCTGTTTCCATTGCTATCAATAGTATTGCATCAGTTATCCGGGGAGCTCAGAAGGCATCGCTCTTCGTTGACGACTTCGGCAATTTTGCTCCTCCAAGAGCGTGCTATTGGAGAGGCAGCTACAACTTGTGCTCAATAAACTGCAGGAATGGAGCGATGAAACAGGATTCAAGCCTCTATCCAAAACCACTTGCATGCACTTTTGCAGAATCCATCACCTCCATAATCACCCCGACCTTTTTCTTCGAATGGAACGACCCATTCGTTGAATCCGCAACCTTCCTTGGGCTCACATTCGACAAGATCCTAACCTGGCGAAAACATATCCGTAAACTACAGGGCCGATGTGTATCACCTATGAATCTCCTCCGCACTCTTACTGATAGCTCTTGGGGCGCAGATCGTGTTTGTCTCTTTGCATTTGTATCGAACTCTCATCCGCCCCATCTTGGATTACGGATGCATAGTGTATGTCAGCATCTCCATCAACCTCCGGCAATTAACACCATACAATGCCGGCATAAGGTAGTACTGGCAGCCTACCGCATCGAGTCGCATCAAACGCCTCTTGGCCGAGGCTGAGAACCATCTCTGAGCCGAAGGCGGATATTCTGATTGCCTCCTATGGCGCGAAATTATCAAATGTTGATACTCCCTCTCGCCAAGAGTCCTCCATCGAACCCACTTGACCTCATATGCGCTAGACCATCGTTACCCCATCCCCTGGGGAGTCCGTCTCCGTATGTTCTACAGAAGCTTCATAAAACTACCCAACCTCAGGACTTCTCGAAACCTTGTTTCCTTGGAAACTACACCGGCCGATAATAGATCGACTGTCTAGCCTTCCAAATCCTTAACTCCCCAGTACATTCTTACCGGAATTTCCAGGCGATAAAATCTACGTATCCTGCCATCATTTCATTTACACCGATGGCTCCTCAAAACGGCAAGTCGGATGCGCCTTCTACCGCAGAGCCACGCAAGGTTAGTGTGGTATCTTCCCAATCAGAGGACGAGACGGAGTTCCGCTCCGCCGCGCCACCAGTGGAGGGGCACAGCCCCTCCCCTCCCCCTCCACCGGGCGGTGGAGTATAAAGGCATGGCCGGGAGCAGGGCGCTCCTGTTCGTTACCGCTTCAAGAAGAACACCGCCGCATTCTCGCACACGCCCTATCGCGGCGTAATCTGCTGAGCGCCACAAGAGGATCAGGTTGCCGCTGCGCTTGCTACCGTCACCAGCCGTGACGTATTCGCCGGGCGATCAGCACCGACCTTGGGGCTACTGCCGCCTCGCCACACGCCCCATCGAGGCGTAATCTGCCGAGCGCTGCTGGTGCGGATCTTGCGTTGCCGCCGGCGCTTGCTACGTCACAAGTCGTGGCGCGCATCAGCCAGGCGATCAACGCCGACCCGGTGGCCACTGCCGCCCCCTCGCCACTCCCGACCGCGGCGCAACCCGCCGCGCGCTACTAGGGAGACTGGAGGCGACTGCGGCCAGCTACTGTAACGACGCTTATCGCCACTGCTGGCGATAGCGTTCGGCAAGGCAAGAAGGCCGTTAAGAATTACAAATATTTGTTACGTTGTTCTGTGTGTATTGGTTATTGGTGAAAGCAAATGGTTATTAAACATTGACTGTTTAACTTACCTTGCATCCTGCAAATACAACAGTTAGATTAGACTCTTCGTGCAGCATCTATACCGCAGAGAAGTATGCGCTCTTGGAGGCACTTACATTTGCTGAATCGATGGCATTAAAGAAAGTTGTCATTTACAGTGATTCCAAAAGCTCTCTTGAATCCATTTCTTCTTTTCTCTGTCTTGACCCACTGACAATGAACATCCAGCACAAAATCCATCATCTATTGGTCCGCCACTATATTTTAGTATTTTTTTGGGTCCCTGGACACGTGGGAATAAGAGGAAATGAAATTGCTGACCAGGCGGCAGAGTCTGCCTCGAAGAAAAGAGAAATAGACATCTTCACACTCCCCACGGAAGAAACGAAGCTCTTTATAAAACGCTCTATCCGCAATGAATGGCAAACAGAGTGGCATAACTCAGATTTTAAGCTCACGAGAATCAAGGATTCCATAAATCCTTGGTCTTCCTCATCTCGTGATGCTCGGCGAGAGGAGATCATTTTAACGCGCCTCCGGATCGGTCACTGCCATTTCTCCCACGGTTATCTCCTCCACGGGGACCCACCCCCTATATGCGAATACTGTAAAATAGATCTTACCGTGAAGCATGTTCTCTTAGATTGTGTTAAGATAAGAGAGAGCCGTCGAAGGCATTTAGAAGGCTCCTTTGGGGATTTTCTTGGATATGACGAATGTTCTCTCTGCAAGCTTTTTGGCTTTTTGCGCGAGACTGGCTTGTACAGCCCTATCTGGAGAGAAGATAATAATGCCAAATATTGGCTTTTAACTCGGAGAGATTTAAAAAACGCAATTATCTGCCAAACCGTTTTATTGGGATACGATCCTTTCAGTTTTACTTTGCTTCTAAGTGTAAAGATTTTAATTTTTTGTTAGCTTATGCTGCATTGTACATTGTCTTAAATAATCTGACACGGGCGCAAATGACCTAGCCGTTGAAGCGCCCGTAAACTCAATCAATCAATCAATTATGTATAACAAACCCTGTTTATAGTCTAATTGGTTCTACTTCCTCTAAAAAAGGTATAATAACCTTTAGGTAATAAAGGTAACCACGTTTGGGAGGAGGGATGGTACACCGGCTCTGCCATTTTCACTAAATACATCACATATGTATTGAAACATGCCCACAAACTGCTCACAAGTTAATACTTTTCGTTTGCGTTTCGTCGTAACCCGTTTCCGAATTTATGTTAACATGGGCGCCAGGAAAACGTTTACGATAGTATTTTTCGAGCTGGGTCGATGGGTTGCGTCTGAAATAATCGCTATTACCAATTGATAGCCGATTACCCGATCTACCATCCATACAGTGGCAAGGAATCTGAAAACAAATATTTTATCTAGCCACTTATTAGCTCGATTTGGCCAATGAAAATCGTATTTTTTCCTTTCAAAAAGAAACTTTGGATTTATTGCTTATTGCAACAGAAAGACTGTCCTTTGGGCATGGCTTTGTTCGAACCTTTATACTACACTATCTTTAGCGCGGTCTTGATCGACGTCGCCACGAAGGACCATCTTCTCTTCTCCCCGGTGATGCGAATTCCAGAGTCCAAGTACCGCGTTCTTCTTTCCTGTTCTTCCACGCGAACGTTGCCGAGCCACTGATCCGCATTACTTCAAGTATTCGTAGTTCTAGATCGATTAAAACTTGCAAATAATACCCAGTTCTGCATTACGATTGCACAGCGTAAATGAAAATCCACAAATTAATTACTGTCCAGAATATTTCCGAGTCCCATCATATAATGACTTCACAAGTTCTAATTTCCGCGTGTTGTAAAAATAATTGAAGTCCAAACTGTTCGTGAGCTATACTTTTAACACACTGTAAATTATTCGTAGTCCAACGTTTCTCAATCTCATGAAAAATTACAACTTCCAATTACACAAATTATATATCCGCGAGCGACCCGCACAGCGTCACGACATATGACAGAATCTGCAATTTTTTTATTACTGCTCAGGCCTCCAGAGCTCGGCTTCCCCTTTCAACTGTTTTTGTGTAAAAATAAATCAGACATACTTCCTCAGTAGTAGACTATCATTGCTCTCTCCAACCAATCCCCAAATCGTTTTCAAATCTGACTAGCCACGCCGTCACTTTCATCGCCAGATGAATATTTATTTATTCGACAACTGCTTAAGCGCCGTTGCTAAGCAAGTGCCATATTCCTATTTAATTACCATAGTATTTCCACCCATTTACGACAACAATATTTAATAAAAAACTTACATATTGGTATGTCTCAGTATATATTAATAGAAATCACATCTTTTGGTCATTCACACGCGCGCTTGCAACCAAAACACGTACCCCACATGCCCTCCCCCCCGAGCGGCGCAGCGATCTGGGATGCCTCTCCGCCGTGTCCACAATTACCGTCATCGCCGCCGGCCCCACGCCGGCCACATGGGGGAAGATCTGTCCATACCGCCATCATTACGCATTTGTTGATTGGGTTGAAACCCACTGTGTTAGTGTGTATCACAATAGAAAGAACACTACCCCTATCATTCACCACTGTTGCACATCTTTATACTGCGAATACATGCACTTTGAACGGAGAGCCTGTGGGCAAGCCTGTCTCATGTTGCGTCATCACACTTTGTTATACAATAAAGACATCGATACAATAAACACCGAACGTCGCATTGACCTAACCCTCTCTCTCTCTCTAAGAGTTTTCACCGAAAACGCCGGCCTCAGGTTGTGGAAATAATCGGAAACTGATCTTCTGGAACATGAATTCCGTGGATTATTGATCGGATGGTTCTATTTCCATTTTGCAATATGCGTGTCTAAAGTCGATTCTAGTAAACCATTTGCACTTCGGAAATTCAGCACATCGCCGATTCTAGGCACATCGCGGTATGAAGCTGTTACTGCGGAGCTGTGCGTTCAAGCATAGTGAATAGATCCATCCTTCTTTTGACAATCAAAATGGGAATAGAGCACGTAGTACTTAAGCTTTTCGTATTCCTTCTGTTTCATTTCCTGTATCAGATTCTCTTCACCTTATCAAAGATACGAACAGGAATTGGGTGCTTTAACTTTAAATGGAGGCAATTTGTTAGTTCTAGTCGAAAAACTGATATCCCTTTACCGAATAATTTTATTTTTTCAAACAGTCCGAACTTCCATCAACATTTGAAATAATACTTGTTTTTGGATCAACGCATAAAGTCGGTTTCTCTGTCACTTTCTTTCTTTTTTACTTAGATCATCTCTCCTTTATGACGCATATTTCCAATTCCTTCCATTTCTCAAATTCTGCTTCATCTACTTTTCCGTCCTCCTTGTTCTCCATTTTCTTCCTCCCACTAATTGTTTCGGTTGATCATTACTAGTCGTTTTTCCATGTTAATAATTACATTATTTCCTGTTTGAAAATACAGGACTCCTGTTTGATAATAAGGGGGATAAATCGGGTTCTTTCACTACCAATGACACATCATATGTTCTACCGCCGATCGTTACTTCCATCATGACTTGTCTCAGATGGCATACCCTCACGAATCCCGTATCTACCAACACGTGAATTTGCAGCATACCACAACGTATTCGAATAAACCGACCATTTTTCTTCTGATTTCGGCTCTCTTCTTCCTCTAGCGTACATCTTCTTCACCATCTTCATCTAGTCGGTTGGCAATGATGGGAATCGCGTTTTCGCCATATAATGTGGAGTTCGGTTTAGAACCCTCCATCAATTCGCACTTTGTTGGTTTTCCTGATTTTCGCCGCTCGCCCCGCTGTGAATGTTGCCTGAGCTCGACGACCTTACTCGCTGCGCGTTGTTTAATTTGGTCTGGAGTTCACTGACATCTCGCCTCTGCGTTGTCCGCCGCCGGTCTCTCCTTCCATCTTAGCACGTTCTTCTTCCGTTCTTTTGTTTTCTTCTTCGGACGTTCGTCTTTACTCGACGGGCCCAGTCACCGCCCTCTGCTAACTGCATAGCCGTCATGTTCGTACTTGCTGGTTTCTGAGCTTGTTTAAACCTTGTCTGAGCTTTTTTTTGAACGTCAAGTCATGATTTCCGCATCTCGAATCGCTCGACAGCTCGGACATCAACGTACCATACCAATGTAAATGAGGAAACTGCCGAGTGAATACACAAATGATCTCCTCGTCAGGACAAGATTTGTGAACACATTCAACGCCGCGATCTTGCGTGCCGCATAATCGCACATTGTTCCAGAAGATGTCGTGTAGGAGCTGCTCATTAATGATATCCGAGTTCATTTGTTGCCTCGCCCCAATATCTAACTAAAACTCTGATGACGAACTTGGTCTTGGTTTGCAGTATCGTTGTAACGTTTGTATCACGCCTTGCCGATGCTCCATGATCTGGTGTAGGAGCATCGGCTTGTGCTTCTCACATTTGACAGGCGCACTAACGAAAACATCAGATTTTCGTTAGGGTGGCTTCAAAATTTCAGGGACGGGAAGAATATTAAAATTGCTTACTTCTGACATCCGCTCCACTTCGATTTCGCTTCAGCTACTTCTTCAATATCTATTCCTATTCTCGGCTTCTTCGCGATCTCGGCTTCCAAGCGTTGCTTTGTCTTTTTATTTATTTTTTTATTTTAGGTAAAAAAACAGTTGAAACTGGGTATGACGTGATATGGGGAGAAGTGAATTGTGTGCAAATTTTCATAATGCTGTGATCCGTACACTAAGTCATACACTACTTGAATTTTCAAAAAAAAAAAAAAACAAGGAAAAAACTCCCATGTAATAAAATCTATTTTCAAGCATAAATAAGCAATAAATTTTGGCCTTATCCCCATGGCCTTCGTCATGAACATCTCTGTTAGTAACAACATGGAAACGATAATTTGAATAACTATGTTTCCCAAAGAATTCTAAAGACGCACAGATAATGCTACGTTTATGTCTAGAAGCAAAACAAGGGCCAAGCCAACAAGCGAAAACAAGGGCAACAGCATTTGCTCAATGGATCAGGGAAACTGACGAAAAACCTCACGAGATGGGGGTCACGACCTGGAGGCTGCAGTACAATACTTGTTACAGGTTGTTTATACATGATTATACAGTCCAAATGGTAAATAATGCATTATGTATCATTGTTAAAATTAATGTTACTTTTCTTGTGATGCTCAGTATAGTCTCTAATTGCATAGAAACTGTTATGCAGCAGAAACGATTTCACTTGGGATTTGAACTTTTCCATTGAATTCAATCGTTTAATGTCATCTGTCAAAGTGTTGTAAAATAATGTACACGTATTGTATGTGGATTTGTTGTAATGAGCTGTTGATACTGTCACCTGATGAATATGATTTCTACGTCGAGTGTTATAGTAATAGACATCGGCATTTTCTGAAAATATATTCCCGCCCTTCAGCAAGTCATTTTTGACAAAAACCACTGATTCGTAAAAAACAGACAAAATAATTGTAAAATTACTAGATTGATGAAGAGAGTATACAAGAATCATGTGGGTGGGATTTGGTTATTATTCGTACAATTCGTTTTTGTAATCTAAAATGTCTGGAGCTATAAGATGTATTTCTCCAAAATATTATGCCATGTCAGGCGGGAATGAACATTCGCAAAGTATACACAACGAGCAGTATGAAGGCTGACTGAATTTGTAAGAATTCTGAACGCGTAGCATAATGAACTTAATTTGTTCAATTCATTGAAACGACGTTCCATTTAAGGTTTGACTGAATTGAGAGATCTAGCGTTTTGTTGCCTTAACATCAGTCAATAGTACACCTTTTCATTTTCTGCTAATGGAGCACAGAATTGCTTATTTGAAATTGAAAACTGCATTAAAACCGTTTTTTCGTTTACTTTTTACTTCGTTATTTCTTGGAACGAATTTGAAACATCTGTTTCCTGGTAAGGTTTCTTTTTATTGCAAAGGATGTTCGTATCATCTGCAATGAGAACCGTTTTTCAGTTTCGAATCGTCGAGGGCATATCGTTTACGTAAAGTAGGAACAGAATAGGAAAGGTGCGTACGTACTGTTCCATCATTCCAGTAAGGTATTTCCACTCTCTGAGATCGTTGTTTACGGTACGAACATAACCAATCTAGAGCAATACCACGGATACCATATGAAGGTAATTTTAAAAGTAAAATGTCGCGATCAATGACGTCAAAAGTTTTGAGAGATCTAAAATAATCCAGTATAGCCTTGCTTGTTCCAATAATAAGGCGACATCTTTAAGAAAAAGAAAATATAGCGCTTCGCTGTTGATTTTGATTTTCTAAATCCATGTTGGCCATCCAGCGTCGTGTTTACTGAGAAAAAGGCTTCATTCGTACGTAAAAAGTCTCTAATATTTTTAGAAAACTGATAGAAGAGAAATGGGCCGATAATTTTGAATTTCATTTTTGTTGCCTTTTTTGAAGAGCTGCTTAATCTTAGCAGTTTTGAAAATATTGGAACAGTTCCAGTGCATAAGGCTGTATTAAATATGTGAGATAAGGTGTATAATGGCAAGCACACAGGTCTTTAACAAGAAATCCGTAAATTCATGTAAACAAACAGAATATTTATATTTTATTTTACCAATTATTTTGAGAATATCATAGAAAGAAGTTTCGAAACGAATATTCTGTCTAAAATTTTGTGTGAACTGTCTATTAATAATTTGTGGCTGAAGACCCTTGCTGAGGATCGGCAGCAATTCTCTCGAAAAGTATTGGTTAAAGAGACTAGCCACTGTTGCCGGATCGTTCATATTTATATCGTTATATTTTAAAACAACATTCTCTACAAGGTTTCTAGTTGATTTGGTCGTATTTTTATTATATTCCACATTGCTTTCGTTTTGTTATTTGAGTTCAAAATATCCTGATTGCTTTTCATGATTTTAGTCTGCCTTATGACTTTTCTTAACAATGATTTGTATTTTTTAAAGTAGATGAGGGAATCTTGAGATACGTCATGATCGTTGAAACGAAAGGTTTGTGGTTCGCGCGCATTCGCAAGTACCGCAGTACCAGCGGCTGTACCCAAGACGGGACGTCAGCCGAGAAAGCAAACAGGAGGGAATATTTTATCAAGAGAATTTGCCTTGTATAAAAAGGATAAATAAATAATCTTTTACAAATTGTGGATATAACAGAAAGAAAGAATTCGCTTGTTTTTACAAGATGTCCTAATCCCTTGTGTTATCCAAGAATTGCTTTCCCGTGAAATATTTAATTTTCGTTTTTGAAGAGGAATGCAAGTGTTAAAATGAAATGAAAGAGTTGAAAAAAAAAGAATTTATTTGTCGTTTGTATCAACAATATTATAAACCGCTTCCCATGACTCCTGCATCAAATAATCAATAAATAATTTTATTTTACTTTTTAGTAAAAATCTAGTCATACGTATTATTTATTGTGTCTGTGCTCGCATTTTAATGGTAAGAATTTACTGTGGTCACATCCTACATCTTTTGTTTCAACTTCATATCGAGTAGTTTTGTTAAATATAATTTCATCAATTGCCTTCATCGAATTTTGTGTGATCCGTGTATGTACATTAATTGTAATGTCTAAATTGAAGGAATTAATTAAATTGAGAAACTTTTCTTTCTCGAAAGATTCGACCAGAAAATCAATGTTAAAATCCCCCGCATACAACAATGGATTCAAAAGAGCGATTGCTGACTATGATAAGAGTTATCTCCAGTTTTTCTAAGAACAAAATATAATCTGCAGCTCTCTTTGTTGGAGGTCTGTAGATGCAAAGTAATATCACTTTTAGCGAAGTAAGAAGTACAACAGAAATTTCGAAAACATTTTCAACGGAATACACTTTTAATTCCGCCAAGGAGATAGAATCATTAGTTCTATAGTAAATACAAGAACCCCCATACCAGAGCCCTAGGACCTTTATGCGATTCGCACTCTCTGCAATGTAAATGTTTGAATTGGGAAAATGTTAAGTTCATTAGAGATGTTCTGTAAAGCAAAGAATATCCATTTGATTTAAATCGCTTCCCAGAGCTGCCTCTGATAAACTCCAGTTTTATTTGAAAGGGGATTGAAATTATGGTGCAGAATGTTTATCTTTGTAAGTACCTACACGTATGTTTTTCTGCTGCATCTGACTGTAGTTGCTATATATTTACTCCATTTACCTCGAGTCCTGTAATGTCATCTGGGAAAAGCTTTGCAGCACCACGTTTCAGTGACTGGAACCATAGAAAAAGCGATACATCGGCGGCCCATCGTCACGCTTTCATTGGCTCTCCCACATACTCATTATCGAAGTACCTTTGCTCCTTGCTTCGATCACACATAGGCAAGACCAATACCTTCATCAAAAATTCGGCGCATTTTATCAAAAAGCTCAAGACCCTGACAATACAGCCAGGTGATCTACTCGTCAGCTTCGATGTAGTATCGCTGACATTACAGGACTTTTTCACCACGTGCTCACTACGACGTATTTTTGTATGGAATAGCGTGCTCTACGAACAAGAAGATGGGGTATTATGGAAACTGTTGAGTCCGATTGTGGCCAACCTATACATGGAGAACTTCTGAGGCTAGCTTAACACCGCGCCATGCAAAACCAATGGTTGGTTGCGATGACACCTTCATCATTTCGAGCCACGAAGAAGAAACACTTGAGGAGTTTCGACAACATCTGAATAGCATTCACCTCGTATACAATTTACTATTGAAATAGAGCAAAATGGACAACTACCTTTTCTTGACGTTCTTATTAACAAGAGGGACAAGACAATTGACAACAAGACAAGAGACGGACAATTGACAAGACGGATCCCTAGGCCATAAAGTATTCCGGAAAGTCACCCACACGGACCGATACTTCCACAAATGTCAAAACCACCAGCCAAGCCAGAAGAGATGAAGGCCGTCAGAAGAGAAACTTACTCCAAGAATTCAATAGTCTGGGAAAATGTTCTTCAATCCAACGGTTACTCATCCCAAGAAGTAGAGAGAGCACTACACCCAAACAAGAGCGCACGCAGCCGTTCCGAGGAAGAGAAAACCAACACCATTACATTGCCATATCTCAAAAACATCACTGACCGCACCAGCAAGATATTGAAGCAAAACAAAATTAGGACAATTTTCACGCCTACCACACAACTCCGCAGCATGTTCCGTTCAGCAAAGGACCGGAGAAATTAATTACTGACAGCAGGCGCGCTTACAGGATTCTGCTCCTGTGCTTCCGTTTACATAGAACAACGCACGGTCAGTCAACACCCGCCTCACAGAGCATAAACGGAACTGTCGCTTTGGCTACACCGAAAGATCCGCGGTGGCTGAACATGCACTTTCTGGAAAAGAATACGACATTTTATTCCACAACACCGAGATCTTATCCACTACAAACTACTACCATGCCCAAGCCATAACGAGAAGCCATAGAAATTTTCAAATACCCAAACAATTTTAACAGGAAAGAAGGAGTCAAAATTAATTCCGCCTACTCCGCAACACCGGGATGCCTTTTACACAATAATATTCCCTGCCCCACTCCCATTTCGGTCGATACCCAATCGCAAGCCGGCTCACGAAGCGATAGCCAATCAGGTGCTAGCGCGCGAAAGCACTCCCTCCGCTACCCCCACCCGCGGCCTATAAGTGTCGCGGCCGAGACCATCGCGGTAGTTTTAGTTAGTTAAGATTAGTTTTAATTAGTATTTCAGGCATCGTTCTCCCGCAGCTCCAAAAACCTAATCGGTTTAAACCTTATTGTAATCCCAATCAATGAATAAATTCCCGCCTTGCCAGGGCAACTGGCGAGGGGAAAAAGAAAATCGCGGTAACAGTCGCCAGTCAGTCGCCGTTCCGGACACTTCGCCTGAGACCTGCCATTTCGAAGATGCCCACTGCAGACGTGGGCGAAACGTTTGGCAGTTCTCAGCCACTGGACCACGGCCCGTAAGCCCGAAGAAAAAGAATAATTCATCATTACATTTTGAAAATGAACGAAGAAAAAAGTATTCATATTCATTATACTGATTTATAAAATAGTTATATAAATGATAACTTCCAAACAGTTTTCCGAACTTATAAATCGCCTTAGAATGTTTCTACGTTGATGATAAACTGTCCGGAGATGATCTTCTTCGCAGTTATACGCTTCCCTTTCCTCTTTCTCTCGGTTATTATCCCTTCTCTGCTATCCTTGCCCGCGCGTTGGACAGCCATATGTAATGAATTTCTTTTTTCCTTTCATTTTTCGACTATCTAATATTTCCCCCGGATACCCTGGAACTCGCGTTGGGCAGCCAAAATGTAATGATTCTAATAACGTGGATAAGCTGGTGGTCCTATACAGAAACTTTAGACTAGAAAAACACCCGCGTTCGACAACGCCACTAACAAAGCATTAAAAGAACTCCATCGACAAGCAATTGCAATAACAACAGCGATATTTAATACATTGTTAAGAATAGGATACTATCCGTTGTCAAGGAAACGGGCTTTTGTACTTCCGTTCTGCAAGCAAGGCAAAAAAAAAACAAAAAACTCTAAGCAATTACAGACATATTAGCCTTCTCCCTTCTATAGCAAAATGTTTTGAAAAACTTGTTTTAAATAAACGCCAAACACACTTGACGAAAATTAATGCAATTCCAAACACTAATTCGGTTTTAGATCCAATCATTGAACTATCCATCAACTGATGCAACTTGTCGAGCACATAGTAAACGGTTTTAACCATAAAGAGCACACCGTAGCTCTCTTTTTAGATATTTCATAGGTATTCGGCCGAATTTTGCTCCATGGACTAACGAACAAACTACAAGAAATCGGAAAACCTGATTATCTGCAGAATCTAATTCGAAGCTTTCTCACAGATAGATATTTTTCAAGTGAAGGTAAATGATGCTATATCACCGCTTTACCCAATTCTCGTATGCGTTCCACAAGGCTCGGTTCGTTTACTAATACTATTCTCAATTTTTACAGCAGACTATAAACTCCACACGAAGCAAATATAGCTCATTATGCTGACGATACCGCTATTTCACTTCATATACTGATATTAATTTAGCCGATGACAACATACAATTCTACATTTACAGTTATACGAGCTGGACCAAAATTGGAGAATTAAAATTAAACCCTTAAAATGACCATCCAAAATATTCACACTCTGACGTTCTCCCTTCTCTACACCCTTCCGAATAATTCATTCAATTTCTCATTCTTCGCCAGCCAAGTACGTAGATTGGACAAAGGGCTAACTTGGAAACCGCACATTCAATCAACAGCCCATAAGACGCGTGCAATAGTTTTAAAACTATACCCTTTTATCAAAAGACATTCCAAACTTAGTATAGTAGCTGGGAACTGATAATAAGATCCACAATAAACTCTATGAACTGATAATAAGATCCACAATGACATAAGTTTGCCCAATACGGCGCAACTTAGCACCAAACAACCTATCCATTTTACAGACAATCCAAAACAAATATCTACGACAAACCTTGAAAAGCCTCCTGGTTCATTTCTAATTCACAAATCCACCGAGAGCAACAAATTCACAAATGCACCTCTCCTCTCAGAATTAATCTTGCAAATCTCTCTAAAATATTACTATCTCCTCAGCTTATCCCAACACGCCAATATTCAATTTCGGACAAAACGCACATTATCCTTCACGCAGTAGATCCAGATTCCCCAAAGTATCTTTCGCCCACTCTAATTCATAAAATCATTTGCCCTCTTTTCCCACAAACACTTTCCCTTCACTCCTAAACAAATGCAAAATTCTCTGTCAAATTATTCCAATACGAAATTTTAAAATAGTGAAAGGTTATACTGAGACTCGCATTTGCCTGAGGATGGCCATGTAAACTCATTGTATGTAACAATATACCCCCAAAATTCCCGAAAGACGGAAGTCGAACGGGAAGAATATAAATTAAAAAAAAAGGGTTTATCCACTTTTTCAATGCCAGGGCCCGACATGAAGTTTTTCTGTTGAAAATTATCCGTTTTCTTTTGCACGAGTACAATACTTTCTTTTCTTACATTCGTAAGGGCGAGAATATAATTAGTCGAGCTACAACAGGTCATACGTTCTTGTGTTTCTAAATTTGTAATTTTCGAGAAAAAATGGAACGAGTACCCCGAAAATGGGACTAACACCATATTTTTTACTGTCCCTTGATACATACGTGAAGAAAATTTAAAGGAAAAGATTGAAGAGGCTATTGAGAAAAAAGTTTGAAAAAAAATTAAAGGTCACCTACATTTTTCTCAAAATTAGACGAAAACTACTCACATTTTCGAAAACTTGAACAAGACATTATTTCAAGATATGTCTTTAAAGAACAAGTAACATTAAGGAAAAATATCTCTGTCTTCAATATTATAGTTGTGTGAAGACGCCCCAAAAAATTGCACATTTGCAATTTTCAAAAAATATGGGAATTCAACAAACGTTAGACCTGCGCCATTCTCTTAAGCGCTTTTTACACTATAAGACAGCAAAGTTTAATTAAAAAATGGAACAATTCTGTAGAACATTTTGAAAATGTTGAGGCTCTATGTAAAGTAGCTTCAAAATCAAAATATCCATTTGAAACTCCCAATGCCTTGAGTTCGTTCAGATCAATCAAGAAATATCAATTTTGGAGAAAATCGCCTGAACGGTTTAGATTTTAGGCTCTAGCACCAGACCACTAGCGGACAGACAGACATTTTGTTGTCAATCGGTTTTTTGGTATCAAAGCTCCACAAAAAAATGGATTCTGTCCACACCACGAGTTATAGGAAATAATTTACAATATATAGGAACAGGAATTATCCACTTTTTCGTTATCAGATCCCCGCAATATGAGTTTTCTGCTGAAAATCCACCTTTTCAGGTACATGATTACGTAACTTTCTCTTCATACGAAATAAGTGCGAGAATGTAAAAATGGAGAGCTCTAACAATGACCCCATATCCCGTCATGTCGGGCATGGTGGGATGGCCCTTTCATTAGTTTGTCCAATAATTCAGGACAAGACGAAATGTGCAAAATCATTGAACGAGAATTCCCTTCAATGATTAAGCTCTACGGCCATTTCCGCCCTCAGGATTTGTCGTTCCATTTTATTTTACAACTCAGCATGTCGTCTGACTGTCGGAACATATTCCATAATTTGATGGGTCTGTCCGTCATAGTCTATTCGAATAATACCAATTGTATTTTACTTCCTCAACGCTCTTTGAAAGATAATTGTGACTTCATTTGGGTTGAATGGAATTTATTGAAGGGGAGAATATAATATTTAAACTTTTTAAATAAGAAAAGCATTTACACGTAAAAGACCCTACAATTTCAAGTTCAAAATTATAGAAAAGTTAATAATCTTTTGGTACAAAATGTAAGTTGTTATCCAGGAAGTGAAATATGAAGTTATGCATTTTATTGCACAAGCGCACATTGTATGTTTCTTAACAAGAAAATAAAAACAAAATTTTATGGCTGTGAGCAACATACTCGCCAAATTAACTCCAGAGTTAATGGATCCCTTGATTTTTTTATAATGTCCCTTGATTTTTTTAAACATTTCTTGATTTTTTTTATAATGTCACGTGCTTAACATAAAAAGTTCTAAAGAGACCGTAATACCTTGAGGTCAGCGGTATTAGAGAATTTATATGATATCAAGGGATTCGTACAATCGTCTAACAATGATTATTTCAGGTTTTAAGGTATTTGATACTTTATAAATAGTCAGGACGAAAAAATGAAAAATTAATTCCTGAAAACTATACTGTGCGGTGTGAAAAGGATTCGCTGTGGCTTCATGCCGCCTCCGTATTCTTCTCAAAAATTACCAAAGCAATAATTCATTGTAGAATAAAAGAAATGTTTCCCTAACAATAATATGGTATTCCGCCTTCACAACAATTTGTCACATCTTACTCGTATAATATGGTATTTAAGCATTTCTTCTGGCTGTCGGAATTATTCCATACTTCCGGCGGCGCTAGCCGAATGCGTTTACTACGCTCCGTGATGTCACGAAGGTTAAGCGCATTCGAGACTCGCGGGTTCGTGGTTGGTGACCGGCCAGGAACCCGGGATCTAACGGCGTCGAGCTCCTGGCCGAAGGGATAAAAGGCACTGACTGACTGCGACGTGACGAGACTGGACTAATATTAAAAATAATAATGCCGATTAATGGAGGATTACTCCCAAGGGCAAAAGCGCTCAACGCCCCTTAAGGGGCTTGGAGACGCGTTGCGTCAAGGAGTGGACGCAACAAATTTAAAAAAAAAAAAATTATGGTAGTTAGTCATCGTCTCTTCCAATAACTGAATAACTTAGAATAACCATTTGTATTTTAATGTTTAAACGCTCTCTGAAAGGCAACAGTGACTTTATTTGGGTTGAGTGGAAATTAAGAGAACTCAAACGCGGGAAGAATGTACTTAAATTTTGTAGTTAAAAAAAATTCACTTAAATACCCAACAATTGCAGTTTAAAAGTTATTGAAGAAAGTTCATAATCGACTGGTAAATGTAAGTAGGTATCCAGAAAATAGAATATAAAATTATGCAGTTTATTGCACAAACGATCATTATATAGTCAGGAGCTCCTTTGTGGGCGTGCGGGGAGCGGGGTGTCGAACCAATTGTTTTACTTATTCCCGTTTGCCGTTTATTTTTTGCCTATGGACACTTGGAGCAATATACTTGGGACAGCTAATAATTGCGGACTGGTCGGGGTGGGTAGGGCAGCTTCCAAGAACACCGAGCGCATTCCTCAGCCTTGCAGTCAAGTCAGCTCTCAACTATATTTCTTACCATGGAAATGAAGACAAAATCCTATGGCTATGAGCGCTTTGCGCGCATAATTAATTCTGGCGTTAATGGATAAATAACCCCTTGATTTGTTTGTAGATGTCACACACTGAAGATATAAAATTCTAAAGAAAACACAATAACTTGAGTTATGGTGAATTACACAATTCGTGTGATTTAAAGATATTAATAGCTTTAAATTTAATCTTAGCTATTAGAGTTTTCATGGTATTTGATACTTTATGAACGGCACAGACGATGAATTACAATATATAAAATAAATTCTTGAAAACTATACTGTGTGATGTGACAAGTATACAAGGTTTGATGTGGCTACTAGGCGCTTCCATATTCTTCTCAAAATTAACAAAACAATATTTCATTGGTATGTCGTGTAGAGTAAAATAAATGTTTCCTAGTAATAATATGGCATTCTTATGGTCAATGCTTTCACATAATGGTCCATTATTCCACAGGAAAATGGGAATGAACATTTAGAACATCAGGTTCTACTTTCCGTAGAGAACAACGTACGTCGCTTATTGCACGAGGTGTCGTGACCACAAGTATTTGCCTTTTTCCGGCGCAGGATTGCGTACCTTTCTGTTCTTACGAAGTACCTTCGGAAGGGCGAGAACGTAAAAATTAAAGAACGCTTGGATCATTCTGGATTGGCAATGTCTTAGTGCCACATGGACTCCAATGAGGGAAGTAAGAATAGATATTGTTTATTGGCAGACAAATAGCCAGCCATTAACAAGAAGCTACCGACACTCTTTAGGAAACTTTGCGCAGAGGCAGTATCAAATCAAGATGATCGGAGGTGCGATTATTGAGTGTTGACAACACTATGAGAAAAATGGCGACACCTTGGCTTCTCAACTGCTTGCATGGGAGCAACCGTTTAACCACGATGAAAATTTTGAGTGTGTGGAGGACAAACGATGGTGAACCTCTGGCTGTGGCGTCATACAGTCGCCATATACAGTAAATATTGGCTACGTGCATTTCATGCACAAGGAAGTACGCTGCGACAGCGGGCAGCATGCAAGGGACGCCTCCCTGAACAAAGGGAGGCTATATTGGGACGGGAAACCCGGTTCTCGCATAGGGCGAAGGGCAGAAAACCCCAGGGAAGCCGTGACATGCGTTGCCGTGCGGGCAGATTTGTGAACCCTGTAGTTCGGCTGTCTGGTCAACGCGGCTGGCGGAAGCGGCTAGATGACGCAGTTCCGTCAGCCGGGCCAGAGGGTATAAAAGCGCGCTGGCACACGACTTATTGTTCTGATTCTCGAGCTCTTCCTGGGATGTCGTGTGAGGGTGCGCGGCACTTGGCACGTCGGGTAGGCTACGGGGGCAAAGGGTCTGGAGCCGGCGTGAATTCGTCGTGATTTAGAGAAGGGTGCATCACACCGCGGGAGTGAATCTAATCAGGCAAGCGGTTGTGGTCACCAGGTGAAGTTCCTCCTAGAAACAGGCTGTAGATATTGTAAATAGTAGATTCGGGTGTCCGAGAATATCTTTAATAAATATCAATATTACACTGTTCACGTCTGTTATTCATTGTTGCGGCAATGACGCCACATGGCGAAACTACAACAGAAGCATTCAGATGTTTCAAAACCGCTTTGAAGTAATGTAGAGAATGTTTATTAATCCTTCTACCAAAGAAGAAGTGATTTTTTTTTGTTTTTGAACTTAACCATTTAAGTGTAATAAAAAACTGTTGATGTAAGACACCAAAGCAAAATAATGGAATTAATTATTGCTTTACATGAAAAAAAGTGGAAAAGGCATGGATCAATCTGCACTGGCAATGCGGCAGTGCTACTTGAACTCCAAAGAAGGATGTGAGAATAGAGATTGTTTAATGGCGGATAAATGGCCAGCCATTATAAAAGGCTTCCGATCTTTTTTTGGGAACCATTACGCAGTGGCATTTTGTAACCAATCAAGTTTATCTGAAGTGCAATTATTGCTTGTTGGAAACTCTCTGGGCAAAAATTTTCGACACATTGTTTTCTCAACTGCTTGCATGAGAGCACCAGTTTAACCCCGAAGAAAACGGTGTGAATGGTGAGGACATAAGATATTGAACATCTGGACAAACCTCAAGAGAAATATTCCGGTGTTGCAAAACCGACTGTCGACGCCTTAGACATCGACTGACCACGTGTTGAAGAAAATTTTAGTGAGAAGATAAAGAAGAGTAGCTTATGTATAGATATTTACAGCAGTCATTAATTCAATTTTCGCGTAACAATGGCACAACAATTCTTTCATTCGTTTCGGTAATAATTCCCGAGAAGGGGAAATATACCAAATGATTGAACGAAAATTCCCTGCAATAATTACGATCTGTGACCAGTCCCACCCTGATTACAAGTCGTCACTTCCATTTTACTGGAAATTTACGATATTTCAGCATTTCTTCTCGTTGTCGGAACATACTCCCTAATTATGTCGTAGTCGACTAATTGAATAATTTAGGGGTACCAATAGTATTTTAATGTTTAAACGCTCTCTGAAAGACAACTGTGACTTTATTTGGGTGAGTGGAAATTAAGAGAACTTAAACGCGGGAAGAATGTATTTAAATTTTGTAATTAAAAAAATTCATTTAAATACCCAACAATTGCAGTTTAAAAGTTATTGAAAAGAGTTCATAATCGACTGGTAAATGTAAGTAGTTATCCAGAAAATAGAATATAAAATTATGCAGTTTATTGCAGAAACGATCATTCTATAGTCAGGAGCTGACTTGTTTGCGTGCGGGGAGCGGGGTGTCTGAACCAATTGTTTTACTTATTCCCGTTTGCCGTTTATTTTTTGCCTAGGGACACTTGGCGCAATATACTTGGAACAGCTAATAATTGCGGACTGGTCGGGGTGGGTAGGGCAGCTTCCAAGAACACCGAGCGCATTCCTCAGCCTTGCAGTCAAGTCAGCTCTCAACTATATATTTCTTACCATGGAAATGAAGACAAAATCCTATGGCTATGAGCGCTTTGCGCGCATAATTAATTCTGGCGTTAATGGATAAATAACCCCTTGATTTGTTTGTAGATGTCACACACTGAAGATATAAAATTCTAAAGAAAACACAATAACTTGAGTTATGGTGAATTACACAATTCGTGTGATTTAAAGATATTAATAGCTTTAAATTTAATCTTAGCTATTAGAGTTTTCATGGTATTTGATACTTTATGAACGGCACAGACGATGAATTACAATATATAAAATAAATTCTTGAAAACTATACTGTGTGATGTGACAAGTATACAAGGTTTGATGGGGTTCCGGTTAACAAATGGCCCAAGGGAAAAGTGGCTACTAGGCGCCTCCATATTCTTCTCAAAAGCCACAGAGGCAGTTCGATTAACAAATGGCAGCCGCAAGGGTGCATGAGAAAACGGGATCGGGATGGACGCGCCGCGGCGGACCCGAGCACGGAACCAGTCGGACAATGCCGAGCGCCAGGAGTGGCAGCTAACGGAGTCGCTGGGCAGGCGACGCTAGATTGCAATAGCCACAGGTAGCTGCTGCATAGGTTTGCAACGCAGCGGCCGACGAAAATGCGCCAGGATGGCGGCACAGGGCGGGGCGGCATTAGGCCGCCAGAGCGGGGAGGCGCCATGCCGAAGCGAGTCCGGCAAGTCTGACTTGGGGGAGCAGCAGCCCGGCAGGCTGCACAGTACGTCTAGATACTGCGTGGCTGATAACGTGGCGTAACCGGGCGAGCGTCGTGGCAGCCACGAAAAGGTCGCCCGGCCATCGGCACAGCGCAATAGTGTGGAAGTGGACAACATCGGTGCATCTGCTGGTGAGGAAGAATCACGGGACGGTAAGCGGCGACACAAAAGTGAAAGTTGGCTTAATATAGATAACATAAAATTTGAAGTGAACTGGGATAGGATACAAATAGGATTGTAAACTTACCTCCAGATGTCGTTAAACGATGCTAGGATTGGTCAGGTGAATTTAAGCACAAATATTTATACGGAATTCCAAAAAAATGATATCCGTAAACAACACTGTAGGTGTGAAAAAATTCGGGTTGAGAATATTCATAGTAACATATCGGAGGTTCTGTGTGTATTGTGATGTATCACACATCCGAATCAGAATCAATACTAAGAAATGGATATGAAAAGAAGTGTTTCATATCGCACGTGAAAGGAGGGACGGCGTTTCTAGCACGAGAAGCTCCTCGGAGCGTCCCCAGCGAATCGGCGAAAGCTGACCACGAACGCGCGAGGCGCAGCGCCGGCACTCCTGGCCAGGCACATTCATGGCGAACGAAGGGACATTCGAGACTCGGCGCCAGTCGAGGAGATAACGGAGATAGTGTCGATCGTGAGGGAAGACAGAGTACAAAAGCGGCTACCGGTAATACACTGAAGGGCGTAGAAAGAGGCGACGGGGGAGAAGAGGCGGCACGCGCTAAGGCGCGCTTCTCTGTGATATTTTGCTATTTCAAAGGATGTGCCTAGCGGTTGCCGATACTTAGGCTTTCAAACAGGCTAAGTTTATTTGCACAGTGCATTATTGAGAATTTTTGTGATCTCTGTGATCTTTACTGTAGTTAACACTACGAAGATATATAACATAAAGTATACAATGCCATAATATTTTACAGAGAACAATTCTATTAGTAGGGGGAATTGTGGATGTATGATAAATTAGGCATTTAAAGTTGATGGTTATAATGCAGTAATGTAAAGGATGAGTTACATTTTCTGCACTGGGATTTTTTAAGCTCCTCTTTTGAGATGTGTGCATCACCCAGTTGTTAGTTGGCAATTATAAAAATAAGTAGAAAATTCTGAAAAAGTTGTTAACTTTATTTTATAACAGGGAGAGTCATGCGAAGTTTAAAATGGCAATAATATTCATTCGTAAGCAAATACATATTAGGTCAGGTGCATTTTTGTGGGAAGCCAAATTAGAGACTAAGTGAAAATGATTCGAACTAAATATCAACTAAAAACTCACGAGGTTGTAAGCTTAACCAAACTCCAGATGTAATATTGTGTATGAGGAATTTCCCTAGGAAGATAACGGAGCAGGAAAAGAAAACGAAACAATGCCAATCACAAATCAATGTTATTTAATGAAGCATAGGTTACGAAGATATCGACGAAAAATCTGGTATAACAAAAGGGCATGTTCTTAGGTGTCGACAGATGAATCCGCTACTAATAACGCAAAATTTTAGAGTGAATGAAAAAAATGTCAAAATGAAGGCGGCAGTGACAAAACCGATGATAATTATAAAGAACGCGAAAACTCTATTCCATCAAGCAAAAAGTTTGTACTACTCATCAATAAGAAAATAGTATAGTCTAAACGACTTATTGCCACTCTATTTCGACGTAAGAGTGCCAAGTACCAATTTTCGCTTTTAATTAAAGCTTCGCAATTAAAGCCGAGGAAGTGGCCCTTATTCCATCAGAAAGGGCTCATTTTAAGAATCGCGATAAGAACATGTAAAATTCTGAGAGCGCGACACAGAGATGAGAAGACTGTATTAATGAGAGGTAAGAGACGGCATTATGAACAATTCCTAATACCTCCTCTTTCTTAACGAAACACGGGGTATTGGTAACGGAGCTCGTTCAGTTACAAATATCTCGTATTTTGTTAAGAAATTGGAAGAATTAGTTTTGGCACAAGCTGGCGATATTGGGATTCACAAATCGCACGAGGCTCAGAAGCAACAGCAATGTGTTTCAAGACGGTAACAAACAGCGCAGCAGTGCGTCAGAACAACGAAACCTCAAAGCCCTTGACGCCAGAGGCAATCTTCTAGGCAACTCTGAGGCTTTCACCAAGCATCTATAGACGTGGTTGTGCTTTCGAGAAATATCCCGTGTAAATTCATCACGGAAGCCATTTCAAAATGAAGTGGATGTAAACGAAACAGGTGTAGGTAAGGGTGAAATGGGACCTCTATTCCGCTAGCACTACCAAAATCGGTTACCACAAAACCACATGTACCACCATTTAGAACTATTAATTTTTTTGCTAATTAATTACGCAAAAATATTTTTTTGCTCTTCAAACATTCGAGTAATTAATTGTAAATTGCCGGGCACACGCAGCCAGCCGACCGGCCGAACGGTTGGCGTCGTGACGTCACGGGTGAGGGGTGTCCATGAAGGAGGATTCCGATCAGGATATTTTGAATTCAAATAATAAAACAAAAGCAATGTGGAATATACTAAAGAATACTACCAAATCAACTAGAAAACCCGTAGAGAATGTTGTTTTAAAATATAACGATATAAATGTGAACGATCCGGCAACAGTGGCTAGTCTCTTTAACCAATACTTTTCGAGAATTGCTGCCGATCTCACTAAGGGTCTTCAGGCACAAAATTCAAAAACAGGCCGCAGCCGTCGCACTGGCGCCGTTGCCCGCCCGGCTGACTGGCAAATTTAAATGAAATACACGAACTGGCCGTGATCTGACTTCGATATTGAAAATTATGCCAGTACTTTGTTATGTTCATAAAGGTCTTCCAAGTACTTTGCTAATGTTCGCTGAATGACCGTAAGCGTGTCCTAATCTACGGTATGTTGGAAAATACTTGATTCTATCGTAGAGCGTTCTGTGGTATCGAGTTAGAAATTTATTTTGATGACATTGTATTGTTTCAATTGTGTCGGGCTATATCGCAAAAATTACCTCTGTGACATTAACCCTTTACAGGGTTATAGAAGAAGTATTTGTACACGTGACTTACTGTTCTTTCACGGTGGCAAAGTTATTTGTTAATCGAGGTTTGAATTATGGGCATTTTTTGTAGCATCTTCTAGTCATGAATCAGTAATGCGATTGACGACTCTTTGGATATGTGTAGATATTTAATAATTAAAAATTTTGTTTTAAAATTTTAAAACGTTTGGAATGTTTTTAAAATTTGCATAGGAAATATTTTATCAAAATGAGTTAGTATTACGTTAATGTGTTTATAATTCGAGTATTTTAATGTAACATATTATATTCGATATTACATCCCCGTTTATTACATATTTTTCCTGTTTTCAATACATATTTATGTACTTCTGATGTTTCATACTACATGTTTGTTTCGGTCTCAACTCATCACATATGTTTGTACCTCATGACATTGTTGACAAGAAATATCTATATTCAAACTTCTTTAATAGATATTTATGTCAGGAGTCCTCTAAACGAGTCTTTAAGGACGCAGCCGGAAGGTTAACTGCAGGCGGAGCGATAGCGAAGCCGAGTAGTTAACCTTCCGCTAAGTCCCTAAAGACTAATAGAGGGCGAGTTACATACAATGATTTTGTTATTTTGTTATTTTAGTTTATCGCTTATTAAAATAAACTTTATCACTTTCGCAGTTCAGAATTGTCATTACTCTTGATTTTATGTAGCAAGGGTTGGTGGTACTGGATGCTTTGTTTGTGATCAGACAGTTGAATGTTTTTTCTACTAATGCAAGCAGAATCTAAACCCGAGAGTCCGTAGTGTTCATAGCAACGGTCGCTAAAATGATCGAGAGTCCATTAAAAATATTTTAGCGGCCGTTGCTATGGACGCGCTCTTAAAGCAGTATTTAGATGCTTGGTTTCTAAGGGGTTAAGTGCGTATTTACTAATGTAAATAACAAAAAACATTCAATTACAAACTATCTGCCAGCCCCTTTTCGAAATATTCTTCCTATTTCTTAAATACATGTAATGACAGTGTAGTGAAGTATTTGTGTTTTGAAATCAGTGTAGTTTTAACTAACTTGAGTTGAAGTACGTAATCCACAATATACAGGTCTGGTGTGGGCCGCGAAAAGGTCAATTAGGCATTGTTGAATTGTTGGCAATGTAATAAAGCCTTAAGAAATAAACCAACTTTTTCAAAAGAAGAAGAATTAGAAGAATTAAAACCTTCACTGCTGTGCAGCTAGTAAAATATTAAGATGTGTAAAGTAATAGATATTTATGTCACGAGTCCTCTAAACGAGTCTTTAAGGACGCAGCCGGAAGGTTAACTGCGAGGCGGAGCGATAGCGCAGCCGAGTAGTTAACCTTCCGGCTAAGTCCTTAAAGACTAACAGAGGACGAGTTACTTACAATGATTTTTATTGTTTGTTATTTTAGTTTATCGCCTGTTTAATTTTTTTTTTATCACTTTCGCGAGTTCAGAATTGTCATTACTCTTGATTTTCTGTAGCAAGGGTTGGTGGTACTGGATGCTTTGTTGTGATCAGACAGTTGAATGTTTTTTCTACTAATGCAAGCAGAACCTAAACCCGAGAGTCCATAGTGTTCATAGCAACGGCCGCTAAAATGATCGAATATTAAAATATCGAAATATTAAAACCAAAAAAATACATAAAAATGAAAGACAAATATTAAATAAGTATTAAATATGTTTGATTTTTTTTATTGACATAATAATGAAGTGAGAGGTACTGTTTAAATAATTCTGAAAACAAACTACACAGAAGCTCAATTAAATATTTTATTATTTATTTATTTTGTCTATGTCAATAACATCAGTTTTAATATTACATATTCGTTATAATTCTGCGTGAAAATACCAATATTATAATACTTTAATATAACAATGTATACCCACTCTCACAGAATATGGGTGATGCCCTGTGCGGCCAAATCTGGCTTTTCCACAGCTTGGACAACCATCGCGGGACACTTGCCCAATCCTGGCGTCGAGGCGTATCCGCTCTTATCATTGGCTTTGCTCCAAGTTTCAGACACGTCCTCCTCCTCGAAGATTTTCCTCCTAGTTATCTCAAAGGGCGGAGCAATTTCTGAGGGCAGGACGCTGCCTCCCCAACGGAGCGGGGGGTAACAGGAGAGGGAGGGGTGAGAGGAAGTAAGAGGAGGTAACAGGAGAGGGGACAGAAACGAAACGGATTGGGGCGCGCGGGCGCGAGGATCACTCCGCCAATTGCACTGGACGTTGGCCCTGAACCCCGTGGACGCTGACGAACCAAGGGGCAGCGGGTCACGGAAGGGCTGTAATTTTTATCGAGTTCTTTCATGAAAATGAAGTCTAAATTATGGTATCATTATTGTGGAAATTTTGGTCAGATTAAATTAATAGTATTGAAAGTTTTTTTTCTTACAAACTATTTTAAAATGCTAATGGTTCTAAAGCAAGGAACACTAACTATTACATAATAATTTTCGGGAAACACAATATAATGCATTTACATAATATACACATTTCTATCAAGCAAATTGAAATTCATGTTCGTATTTAAAACTTGTATTTTGACATTATTACGCCTTTATTAAGGAATGCAAGAATACACATTTTATTAGCATTATGAAAATGAAATTTGCCCTTTTTTTCTATATGAGCAGGTGCATGCAAACAGTGTTTTCGTTAATCAATTAAAAATCACTGCCGGGTGTCCTCAGTAGATTATCATTGCAAAATTGCTATTGTTAATATTGTTTAGACTATTTGATAAAATTGATGCAATTTTATAGTATAATCGGTGAAAAGGAACTAGGAACCCCCTCTTGAAATATTTCGAAAATATAATTGTCTTATTCTTCATATATTTTCAAAAGTTGCAATTTTTCTGTTACACTTTGAAAAAGATTATATCATCCCTTCCCAGTGAATTTTTATTTATTTTATTTATTTATTTAGTAATATACAGGCAACAGTACAAATCTGATATGCTGAATAGGCGCTAACAAAATTTATTTTCAACATATCACATTGCATATATTAAAGCAAAATTGTAAAATTGATATCTAATAAATAGCTAATAATAAAACAGCAAATTTTTAATTCTTTTAATTTGTGAAATCTACACAAGTTAAATATTTTCTAAATATTTTGAATAACCACTGTAAAAATAATAAATTTGAAAACCTTAAAATGTTACAATCAATGTAATTTTCTTAAAACGAGTTGTAAAGAAAGAACAAAACCTTTTTGAATAAACTTGAAAGAGATTGAGTATTAGTTAAAAAAATTTCAATTCCGGACAATTTTCCAATTAAAATATTTAAGCGGAACACGGTGTTTGAATCGTATTATCTTTCCAATTTATGTTAGGTTTTGTATGACCCCAGAAACAGTTTCTGGAGTGTTTAGTTCGATTGAAAAGCTCTCTGCAATTCAAACATCCGAAAACCTTGACACGGTTATCGATATTGAAGTAAGAAACGGTTTTATTCAGGAAAACACCGTCCTTTTTTTCTAATGTTTAAATTTGTAAATAATTTTACCCATTGTAAGATATACGCATGACAAATAATTTGTGCCATAAGATCCCAATACTTGAATGCATATCGAACCTGAAAATACATTTGGTTTTAGATCACAGGAAAACAAAAAAGATTCAATGAGATCACAAGTTCTCAAATCTGAAAACTAAACTACAGTCTTTATTATTTTCACGAAATGAAACTTCATACCTTCTTTAATAATATAAAGAATTAGGTTAAATATCTTGTCAATTAATAGTGCAATATTATTCGAAAATTTTCTGAAAATTAGTATAAAAGTGTTAAAATATTTTTATTAATTACAAGATTAAAAGAGAAAAAACAGTAAAATGACTAATTTTAAAATGAAATAAATGACAAAGACAGTGTTACATCAAAACGCAAAATTAGTTATAAAAGGCAATTAAAAATCATCCCCTTCATGCGTATTAGATTTATAAATCCATAGCTAAGAAAGTTTAAAGAGTTTCGGAGGACAGAGCCAGCATCCCCTATAGTCGACAAGCTTGCCTTCTTCGGCTCTTTCATTATCGCAGTGCACAGGAGCATGCTTTCAGTAGGCTGTTCTTCATTTCTGGGGTATAGGGGTGGGTAACTGCACGAGATGTCCAAAGGAGAAGGACAGTGCCTGATCCGAAGGTGAATAAAAATCTGCCTGGGCTTAGAGCCGGACACCACGACAAGAGTCTATGATCCTGAGTTTGAAAAGAGTTCTGCCACTCTGTTTGCACTAAAATGCAACTTTGGGATAAAATCTAGGTAGTAAGAGCAGATATTACCATAAAGATGTCTTTCTGGCTTCTCGAGGCCAACTTTACTACCTACTCAGATTTTCCCATTTCCACGTGGCCTTATCCCACGTCCAGGGACACGGGAAAAAAACGTAATTCAAATGATGGAGAATTAAGCGATATTTCGATGTATTTGATGTTGATATATAATGTCAAAGGTTTACTAGAGAGAAAGAGGAAATGGACGACAAGGCCGTAGCTTCCTGTTGAAGGCCCGCGGTTCCGCCTGGGACATAGATGTGTTCGTGATGTCCCACGTATTCCCCCTACAAAAAACCCCAAACATAAAAATCACAGTGGTCGTTATATGACCTAGTAGTTAAAAAGAGACATTAAAAATATATACAAAAACAAAACTTCCAATTGTCAAAGAAATTTAAATATTTGAATTGACTTTCAATAATCGTTGCCTAATAAAACCTAAGGACTTTATTTCCTGGGAAAAATAAGTATTAAAACGGAAATTTATTTAATCAAAATGAAATTTTCATATATGGTCAGCTAATTCGATTATTATTCATAACTTAATATTCAACTCCCCAGAGATTTCCTACAATATTGCAATGATATTCACTGTAGCCAACATATTTGATTCCACACTTTCTATTTGTTGGTAAAAAAAAACATATTCATTAAACTGAGTACCACTGAATTTAATAATGTTCTTTCATTACAATATTTCCATAGTTTTAAGTAGAACAGTGACGGAAAATATTGGTTTTAAATTATTGAGTTAAGACTTATTAAATATTTTATATATTTTACATTCTCGAATGCAGCATATTAGAAACAATGATATCAAGTAAATGGTATTTAGGGTTTTGAAGGAAAATTCGGCTTTAAATACGAACTAAAAAAAATATTTCAAAAGACTCTGCGAACATGTATTTATTTTTAGACTCGTTGTAGGAAAAGGACTGTGTACGCATGGTACCAAAAAATTAAAACAACTGACTTCTAAATCAATGTTTTCTTTCAAAATTGATATTATACTAGCAAGTTCATTGGGATTCTGAATCCAATGATATTCCAATATTTCTGGAGGGTATGTTACATTATCCCTCATATTATATTGAAACTTTCTGAAAAAGAACTCTTTTTTTTTTCTTTACACCTTCATTCGAAAAACTATACCGTTATTACAAAATACTGTAGTAAATGTCACCTTTTATTAATATCTCTGGAAATTTTCAACATTACAATTACAATCTGTTTCAAATTTCTCATGAACTCTTTACTTTCTTCTCGGTATAACAAATTTTACAAATGAAGTTATAAAAATTGTATAAATTTTTTCCCAAAATTTAAAAAAATTGCTTTCAGAAAAGTAAAATTTTCCGTGAACGATAACCCAAATTTTCATATATTGACTGACTTTCTTCTTAAGGAGTAGAGAAAGAGAATTCTCCCGAAAAACGGGGGAATTTGTCTCAAAAAAACGCATATTACACGGCCCGTGACGAACAAATGGATAAATCCATTTCTAAATTTAGAAAAAACCCTCGAAATCGTGGGTAGCCAGAATTCATGTTTTGTGGGTGGTTGATAGCGAAAATCGACTGACGGAAAAATGTCTGTTCGTCCGCCCCTGAAAACGCTAGCGGCTAAACCGTTCCACCCGATTTTCACCAAAATTGATACTCCCAATCGATCTGGCTGATGTCTAGCCCGAATTTGAAACCGATATTCAATTAGGGAGGTATTTTTTTAAGCCCGGGGACATTTTTCAAATGTTCAAAAATTTTTTAAAATTTTTTTACAAATGTAATAAAAATGTAAATGTAATAATTGTTGATAGTGGGAAGTGATTTAAGAGAATATGCTTCTCATGTTCGTTAAAAACAGATTTTTTAGGTATTCCCACAAGTAAAATATTGAAATTTGAGATTTTTCCTTCATGAAACTTTTTCCTTAAAGATAAGATTTTTAAATAAGATCATGCAATTTTTTGAAACTTAGTATTTTCAGCATAAGTTTCCGTGAAAATACAGAAAAGTACCGCTGTTTTAGCATCACTAGTATTTTTTAAAACTGTCCTACTTCTAGACATTAGGCTCTTCTCGAATAATTTCAAGTCCTTTCCAGTTTTATTATGACAATGTGGTACTGAAGTAGCAAAGAGGAAAAAAAAAAATATTGTACTTTTTTTTATAGAGAAAAGTTCGATTCTATTGAAATATAATTATATTATATTAATATATTTAATATTCCCTATATTATACATTTTTATATTATATTATATATCACAGTATATTTAAACTTAAAAGGATTGGCCTCTGAAAACGAAAAAATATATTGAAGATTATGTTCTATTTAGATAGGTTTTATTATATTTAACTACTTTTCTAAGTGGCAACTGAAACAGAAACCGCTTTAGCGAATGGTTAACGTCATAGTTACGCTGTCAGCTTGCTAACGTAGTGAGTTAGAATCAGAAGGTGATTTTTTCTTCTCTTATGGTATGATTTCAGTAGTAATATGTCCAATATTTTGTAATTAATATTAATTTTGAAAAGACTTAGGGGGCCCTAAAAGGGCCAGTTTTGTCGTCCATCAGACGACGACCGAAGCCTCCGTTCTGTACTATCGACCCAGGCGCTGGTCGTCCATTTTCGAGAACTCTATATATTTTGAAAAAGGAAAAAAGTTAACTTTTTTAAAACTACAAAATTAAAATAGAATCTTACTGGTTGAAAACTCTTTTCCCAATTCATGTAATAGTATAATATTGGGAGCAGTGACATTAGAGAAGAAAGTAGGGTTGTAGTACAACTACTTCGTTTTTTACATTATAAGCATTATAATTTCTTTAAGAATCAATCAATCAACTATTTGCAGATAATTAAAAAATTGTTATCATTATATCATTCAAGTTTAGGTTAAGTTTTCATGAATAACGAAAAGCAATTTTGTCCGAAATTCTCTTAGTTGTGTTAATTGGTTTTAAAATCACATAGTACTTTAATACTACGCGGTTCTGTATTTCAGACTGGTGTTTCACGACAAGTTACAGTTCAGTCTTATCGCGTAATTTGGGGATCACCTGAAGATATGGGAGGGGGCAAGATAGCAGTTCGCAGGATAGAAGCTACTTCCGGGGCCCTACACAAAGACATTCGAATCGAAATATTTCTAACTAGAATCAACTATAGAATAGTATCGCGTGATGATTCCACATTCTATCAAGAATGTGAGTTTGCTGTAACCTAATGTAAATGTTGTACATCATAAGAACAATAAATTTCAAGATAGAATTCATTCTACAACACCTCATCGATGCTGTAAGGTACCTCTGTGATAGTCCGTGGATTAAACGCGTAGTAGATAGAGGAATGGACGCCAGATCAAATCCTGCCGAATATGTATTTTTTACCTGATGCCTAGAAACATTAATCACTATCATCACGAGAGAGACATTCCAAAATTTTGCAAGGAGGAACAAACTTGTTTTTGTAAACGATAATGTGATTATATTAAGATTGTGTGCTGGTATCTTGTATTCCAAGCAATGTGACGAAACGAAAATTTAAGAGATAGCTAAAATTTAACAGGTCTCCCAATTGCAATATCATTATCATATTTTTTTGTAATCGTTAGAAATAATGAAAAAATCTGTACCAAGTTGTATAAACACTAGTAATTACAAATTAACAGTTCTAGAGATAATCAGAATCCTTACAAGTCTGTGGGTTTATTATAAAATTTTGCAATAAAGGTAATTTCTTCGTTCTTTATTAATTGAGAAAGGAATATGTCTTTTTTCACGTTTAACAAAGTTCTTAGAAACTATTACGAACTCATTAAAATTACCATTTTGTGTTTGTGCCTTTGAGATAAATGCTAAAGAACGCATCCCTTAATTGTTTGTAACAATTGATAATTTTATTTCTTTTTTGGTCTTCTTAAAATTTTTAATGAAGTCTTCGGTAGGTGGAGCCACATTTCAAAATGTATGAACTCCAAAACATAATAAAGTAGATTTGACGGGGGATGTGAAAGAAATCAATATTTTTTTATTATCATCTCCATTTTTAAATAAACAAGTTTTGATACGGCTTATCTTTAGTGCGGGTAGACTGAGACTAAGTGGCGAGCATTCAATCAGTCCCAATTTCACAAAGAAAATAAGGAATTTTAATTATTTAGTGATATCCAATGATTATTCCCATGCTTGTGTAGGTGATCCAATGCACAAATCACCTGTCATTTAGTCTCAATATAGGAAAACAAGGAGGATGAATTTCGGGTCTCAAAATGTCTGGGATAAAGTCGTTCTTTAAATCTAAATATTAAATTTATTTTAAAATCTATAAATATGATAACGGGGTTAGATAAATAAATATATTATCATGTATTCTTAAAAACATCAGTTGCCTAATACTGCATTTTCAGAAATTGTATTGCTTGAGAACGAATATGTTTAGAGAATATGATTTCTATTACGTCTTAAATGTTACTCTCAGAGAAAATGGAGAAATTACAGAACAAATATTTCGATCCGTAGATACATTAAGCTTGCAGATTACTGAAAGACCAAAACCTCTCGTAGCTGAAATCGTTTGACACCGGGGTTTTAAATCGGAGGTATTGAGGATCGAGTTCTGCGCGATGCCTTTTTCTTCTGTTCCGCTTCTGTTTACCTAAGTCTGAGAATTAAAAGATAAGAATGTTTAGGGGAAAAAACGGTATTTATTTATTGCTTATAAGATCTTTGCTGAACTTTTTTTACTATATAATTTTAATTAGTTTGATACCTTTTACAAATATTTATACAAATGTGTATTTATTTATATTTAGTTGAAGAATTAACCTAACCTTTGCTTGGGAATTAAGATAGTGAACGTTTTGAATTTCATTTTGCATTCACTTCCAAAAAGTTTGTCACAACCTGTCACTTTTTGGGGAAAAGAAATATGAGGAAATGTTTATCCCGTTCTTAGTGATATCCATATTGTGACCTGATAACCGTATTATGAGTACTAAAGATGTAATTCCCTCGGACAGGGAATCAAACCCGCATCGTTCGATTTACGACCAGTTGCTCTGACCAATGAGCTTCCGAAAAATGCGTTTTACAGTTGGGTTCTTGGGCTCGTGTATTCCCCCCCCATTTGATATTTGTCACCTCTGTCATCATTTACGTAAGTCAATATGAGGGGAAAGGTTTGGATTTAAGTAATTGATATCAAAGTTGGGCTTTTTCACAACGTCGTGCCCAGATTGTGACAAATTACTCGTTTTTTCTTGATTAGATAAATATTCTATTTTGCAATATGAATCATTTATGTAAAAAAAAAACTCACCTTGAAATGACAATCAGTAATGCAGAAAATTCTCAGTACTGTTTTTGTATCTCACCTTTGAACTGCTGTAATACGTTTAGATGGATTTTGAACTACGATAATTCGTTTTCAGCACAAAACAAACTTGTACTTCTCGTTTTTATTTCTCGTATACGCACGAATATACGTAGTATAAGTAGTATATTCGATTGAGTATATACGTAGTATATTCGTGCGTATACGAGTATACGAAAGTTATGTAATACAGCGGAAAATCGATTTCGCGATTAAACGGTAATACACGTTTTGGAGTCGAGAAAGTGGTTTATCCAAACCGTCCGTCCATCCGTCTGTGATCACTACTAGGCCCCAAACCAACGTACGATCCTTTCCAAATTGAAGAAACCCTGTTTCTGGCTGTAGTTGAAGCTGGAAATTTTGAAAAATATTTGAAATTGGGGTACTTTTCTGAAGCCTTTGACATTTTCAAAATTTTCTCCAAAACGGCTCCTAATTTTCTGGTTAGAATAGAGTAAAATACCATTTGAAGGATGACATAGTTCCAATTTTTTATGGTTAACTCTGAATTTTCGAAAATTTTAAAGTTTGAACATTTTGGGGCGTCTTCCTACAACTACAAAATTGAAAACGATTTTTTTTTTCAAATGAAATTTGTGTCCATAATTCGTTCTTGATAACAATCATGTAGGCTTTCTTTAAATGATGGCATTTTTCGTAAAAGTGCAAGCAATATTTACAATTTTAAAGAATAGTTTGAAATGCAAAACTGCAATGAAACCGTTTTCTTTTCTTACTATGAAAATGTTTCAAACCGATTTTGCGAAATCGTACTTTTACTGTTTTTCTGTTTCAAGCAACATTTCTGTCTTCAGCAGAAAACCCAACAAGTATCACTCGTCAAACATTCTAATATGTAAAACATTTAAAGTGACTGCGGGAGTGACGCCGTAGTTCAGGTGCTTGTTTGAAGAACTGGAAGACTCGAGTTCACGTCCTGGCCTGTTCATGCAACTTTTATTTTTGACTATGTTGGGTTTTAATTAATACTTTTCCTTTTTAATAATTTAAGGGATGCATTTACGGTTGTCGTTTGAGAGTTTTCAAAAAAGAATGAAGGTTAATAGTGTAACATTTGTTATACAGGGTGAGTCAGTAAATTTAGACTCCTATAACTTTTTAACGGTTGGGAAAATATTGAAATGTAGTTTCACGAAGTGCATGAGAAAATAGGGTAACTGATCTGTATTTATTTCTATTTTATCACTTGTATTTTACGAGATATTTGAGGTAACTTTTTTTTCAAATGAACTATCATATTTTTCAGTCTATCATAAAGAGCGTAAAGACGAATCCAATGATTTTCATAATGTCATATGTTAAATAAGGGTTTTTGAGAAATGTTTATTCTTTGGGCCAGTTCTTAACGGGAATTTTGAATGTAACCGACGCACAGAAGGTCACAGGCTCCACCAGCCAGGGGCGCTCGGGAAGGAAGGGATCTTGTATTGCAAGACAAAACATATTCCAAATATTCACTAAACTTGCCATTTTCCCTGAACTCTGCTTTCATCCTTCCCATTTTCCCAAAAATTTTATTATTAAGGATTGAAAATATGGATTTGTAATGTAGTATTTTTGAAATAAGATTGTTATTTAAAATTTTAAATTTTAAAAGGGGTATCATACACAGGATATTAATGGATCTTGGAAACTAAACACATAAGAATAAATTATTAAGACTTTACAAAGAATATTGCATATTTTCAGTAAATAGTTTTATTGTTAATGATAATATAACAATACCTTGTGAAAACAAATACAGAAAGATAATGATAATGACAAAAATAAAAATAGATTCAAAAATACTAAATAAAAATACATTACTATTCAAATTACTTTAGAATGTGTTCAATATGACCACCATTCACAGACAAACACATCTGCAGGCGCTTTTGAAAAGATTTCTTAACTGCGACCAATGCTTTTTTAACTTCAGAACATGCAGCTACAATGCGTCTAGCATATCTTGTGATGTAGATGGAGCCTCTTGTAGACGTGGTTTAAAAAAACCTAAAGAAAAAATCTAGTAGGTCAAGTCTGGGAACGCGCGGGCCAACACAAGTACCACCCATTCTATCCTGTAATATAAAACTGATATTAACTGGAGTAGAAGTAATAAACAATTTATTACAATACATACTTACAATAAACCCTTATTTTTAACCCTTCCATTTCTTAAAAATAAGCTGAAATGAAAGGATGGAACGCAGAGTTCAGGAAAAACTACAACAGTTTTGTGAATATTTAAAATATTTTTTGCGTCTTGAAATATCCTTCCTTCCCCGAGCGCGCGCTGGCTGGTGGAGCGTGCGTGACCTTCTGTGGCGGTCGGTTACATTCAAAATATCCGTTAAGAACTGGTCCAAAAAGAATAAACATTTCTCAAAAATCCTTATTGAATATATGACATTATATTTTCTTTGGGATTCGTCTTTTACGTTCTTTATGATAGAACTAAAAAATATGTATAGTTCCATTTGAAAACAAACTTATCTCAAATATCTCGTAAAATACAAGTGATAAAATAGAAATAAATACACGTATCAGTTAGCCCTATTTTCTCATGCACTTCCATGAAAACTGCATTTCAATATCTTCAACCGTTCAAAAGTTATAGGAGGTGCTAAAGTTACGTGACTCACCCTGTATATTAAGAAAACATTACCAATAACACAAGAAAATAAGAGTTTATTTTTATATAAATGTGAGTAGATGAACAAAAATATAATAACTGCGGAATGATAGGTGATTTTTCTTGAAGTCAATAAATGTTTCTTAGATTCTAGTAATTACTTGCAGCAAATGGATTCTGAATGTCGGGCCGTGTCGAAACTTGTCCGCTAGCCCAACGTTATCACGTCTAATAATCTCACCTTGGGCAGAGGCGAAAAGGGTTGAGCGTCAGGCTTTAGGCCGCGCCTGCAGCAAAAATTACCTAGTACTGAACTGAAACATTCTAAGTAGAATTAACTATTTTATAGTGCCGCGTAGATTTCTTTGTTTTTATTGTCTCTAAGAGGTAATTTATTTAATATTTAAATTGCAGAAGTGCGGAAAAGCAATGAGTTTGAAGAAAAAAATTCGTAAGATTCTTAATTGAGTAAGTTCACGGAAATGCTTACGTACATCTGTGTTGGTAGCGCAATCGCTTAGGTGCGTGGCTTCACAATAGAGGAACGCGTGTTCAAATCCCGTACGATATCACGTTTTTTACTTGACGAGCAATGAAAAAAAATTCCTAATAACGATGTCGAGAATGTTCTAAACATTCCTTTTCTTTGCAAGAAGATACCATTACAAACTGCGGAAAGAATTTGATGTACTTTCGATTACTGGTCGTTTACCAGATCATTCACTACCCATATTTTCCTGTTCATAGGCCGTTTTGGCTTTACATTGGTACGTTCTTTTCTCCCAATCCCTAATACGAGTATTACGTCCTTTGTAATTAACTTTATTTATTTGTGTCTCACTGTTCTTTTGTCAAGTTTTCTAGCTGAAATTTTTTCTTTGCTTTTAAAAATTAAGAAATGCTTACACTTCGCTACTACCAAAATATGAAGAACTAGAGGTGCTACAGAATGGGACAGACTTTCTCGTAGCAAATGTTTATAATTTCCTTTGTGTGGACTGGTTTTAGGTTCTGCCAGCTCACATAAGGTTCTGCCGTTCTCTTGCCAGCTGACATCTATCGCCGCACAAAATACATTTTACAATTTTCTCAACTTTTCGGTTCAAAATAGCTCTTTTTCACAGGAATCTATTGAGTTTTGAAAACTTCCTCAAAGTCATTTAAAAGCACTTCTACTCACAATTTAAAAATAGTCTATACAAATCTATTCAAATGCTCATATTAACAGCCCGAGAGGTATTTCAAAAATTACATTTGTGTAATTTTAAAAACAATAGAATAGAGCAATATCTCGTTTATGTCATCGGATATGCTGCATTTGGCATTACCCTCAACCAAAAATTTAAAGTAAAATTTGGAGCCGTTTTAGAAAATCTTGTTTATGAAAATTTTTAAAATTGCAAATATTGCACGCCATATTGTGCGAAATCAACTAAAACTTTTAAAAAAATTGCATGACCTTATTAAAAGATCTAATTATAAGCAACACATTTCATTTGAAGCAAAAATCTCTATCTTTAATTTTGTAGTTGTAGTAAGACGCCGCAAAATATTCAAATTTTAGCGATTTTAAAAATTCGGAGTTAACTGTGAAAATTGGACATATTCTACCTTTATAAGCGTATTTTACTATAGAGTAAACAGTCCTTACCAGAAATTTACAGAAAAAATTTGGAGCCGTTTTTGAAAAAATTTAAAATGTCCGGAAGGCTACAAATAGTCCCCCCAAAAATTAATGAATGTTTTTCAAAATCGCATAGCTTCAGCTCAGGCGAAAACGACAGGGGTTTCTTCAATTTGGAAAAAATCGTATGCATGGTTTAGGCGCTAGAGTTGTATCAGACGGACAGACGGACGTTTTGCTTCCAATTTTTGGCATCACGGATCAACAAAACTGAATTATGGCACCCGCGTGTTAGAGGTCTTTTCCTAATTTAGCAATTTTTTATTCTGGTTTTCGTCACCAGAGCGCTGCAATGATTTTTCGCAGAAAATGCGCAGTTTTTCGCGCAGCATTATAACATTCTTATACTACGTATATTACTCTGTATATACGTAAGTATACGAGAATGTAATATGTGAAGTGTTTGTTAACATGCGTCACGCAGATAAATTTTAAGGAATAAGTTAGTGATGAAGTTGAAAAAAATTACTCTTGGTTTTTAAAACCATGTATTTATATAATAAATATTCGATTATTAGTTGAAGTAAATATGTTTATCATGCCCATTTGCTAACATTCTGAAAGGCTACATTGTTGTGAATGATACTGATTAATAAACAAGTCCATTATTAAATATTCTTCTCAATCATTCATTCTCATAATGAACTAGTGGTAAACTAGTAATGAAGATGAAGATGAAGATTTTTTATTTATATAATATTATTTCATCAGAAACAGCTCTTTACCCTTAACTTGACGTTGAAATACTTGTTACATTATTTTAGGAGACACCCAATAAGTTGTGCAAGACTGGTAAAACAAAATGTTGAAAGGTTTGATTAGTGCATATAATCCAAATAACTAAAAAATATTGGTGGATATCGTTTAAGACTTCGAGAACGGCTGCAAAACCTTTTGAATTCATACATAAGCGATTTCCCGGTTTTTGGAGTCAGCGTATCACTTGAAAAATAGGTAGAGAAATAATTTTTTTGTATCTGTAACATTTAATCCAGAAATTAAAAAAAACATAAAAAATGGAGACTCAAAATAAATAATGTAAAGTCAAGACACATGGTTGTAGGGAAATCTCGATATGATCTAGAACAGAAATAGGTATATTTCCAGTAGGAAAGGAATTTAAATATATCGGAGTGATTATTAGAGCAGGGGGATCTAATAATATTGACTTTATTAAAAAATAAGCTAAATTATTAGTAACTTCATAATATTTTATAAAACAAACATTTTCGAAAGAAAACTAAGAGACAATATACAAGACAATGGTGGAGAGCTGTGTTACGTATGTTAGAATTAAAAATGATGCAATAAACTCTCGGTTAACTGCTATGAAAATGAATTTTTGGAGAATGTTGTCAGTATACTGTTTGATAGAATACTAAACGAAGAGATTAGACAGATAATAATGATTGAGAGGCAAGTGATTGAAAATGTAGAATCCAAAGCAATAAACTCTCGGTTAACTGCTATGAAAATGAATTTTTGTCATTATTAATGCATGCTGACAGAATATCAAAAATGATCTTTGAGTGAATCCCTTTCGAAAGAAGAAAACGAGAAAGGCCAAGGAAATCTTGTAAATTCGTCATCGATTTGACAATGAAGGGCAGAAGAATAGAGGAAGATGCCTGACGGAATAAAAAACATTGGTGTGTAGAATGCGAAAAACGGTCATTAGAACTGTAAAATACTCGCTTAAGAATTAATAAATTACCTTAAACCCGAAGTGGAAGATACCGGATGAAGAAGCCTTGTTATTATGTGCTGGCACAAGTAGGCGGGGCAAGATCTGTTAAGATCTTGCCGGAATACCAAACCAAAAGCAAAGTAACGTTCTTATTTGAAAAGATTAAATGAAAACAAAGAAAATTTGATTATTTTCTAGAGGAGAGTCCTTTAGATAACAAATATCAGATATTACTCTATTTGGTATTTATGATATTTGTAAACTTTGTCCATTTATCGGCATGATCGCTTTTTCAATGGGAACAACTATTCTTCCGAATTGACAGGTCGAAAAGTAAATATTGTATTTAGGTAAAAAAAAGATGATTGAATTATGTTTTCGAAAAATTGACGGGAGTGAATAAAAAGAGAAAATTATCACAAATAGTAAATTCACATTTCTTGTATGTTGCACCAATGAATAATGTCAATTCCATAATTAAATATATTTTCGATCCACCAATAACATATGTGGGTCTCTTTAACCTGGAAATCTTTTCGCTTTAGCGGCGATAACATAATTCACCGGAAAGTGTTCGGCAGTTTATCGACGAATGGCAGAAAATGTAATTACAATAGCCAGTAGGACTTCTGATGCAGCATTCCAAAGGCAGATTTTAAAACTCCAGACATTTGTTCATCATTTCTCTTCATGGTATGCAACATGTATTCTCAGTTAATGTTGAAATATCTAGTATCACTTTCGGAATCCTAAGACTTAAGTGAAAGGAACGCAATGGTGACCCTGAAGATTTGAATAGAACCCCAAAAGCGATAGCACAGATTTCTCCTTCTTCCGACCTTGATTAAAGTGGTCGCCGAAGTGTGCGACCAAATGCCAATGAATTATAAATTTGAGATTATTTCGTTATTATTTAGATTTTCTTTATAAAATCGTCTCTGCGTGAGATATACTATATACGAACACAAACTATCAATGGGCAGTACATTTTAAAACGTTACATTGTAATATAGTAGCAATGCGTTTCAACAATAATAAATATTGTAGTTATAGTTTTAAAATTCAACCTTAATTCATATTATAGTACTTTAATTAAATTACTTTATAAATATTTATAACTTAATGAAATTTTTCCCAAATAAAAATAAATATTGTAGTTATAGTTTTAAAATTCAACCTTAATTCATATTATAAATATGCAGTAAAATATTACTGAAGATGCGTTAGTGAACACATATCCAATAAATTGGCAATTTTGTATGAAATGTAAAAAATGTATGAAAATAGAGAACATTTTATTTTGCAACAATATTTTACAGAAGAGGATCCCTATTCATTTTCTAACGATTATCGTGACACAGATTTCCGAAGTTTGACAAAATTTTGAAACATTATTAACAATTACACATTTACATTTACACAATTACACAATTACAATTTTGAAATAATTTATGACAGGAGAATTTAGTGATTCTTAATGGATTAGCAAAAACAGTGTTTGCATAGGTCTACTTATCTAGAAGAAGTGGTGTAACATTCCGATGACGTGTAAAAACTTTGTGTGCATTGCTCGTCTCTCGAAAATAAAAATATCGTAATGTAAAAGTATACTTGCTATAATAATATAAATATATTAATTTCATTGCGGAAATCATACATAAATTACATGTAAGTAATATATTGATATGAGTGTGTGTATGTTGTGTGTGTGTGTGTGTGTGTGTGTGTGTGTGTGTGTGTGTGTGTGTGTGTGTGTGTGTTGCTCCAATGTTCACGCAATAGACAAAAGCTGGTGTTTCTACCTTTGCAAACATTAAGATATTAAAATGTTATGTAAGAGTCATATGTCGTATTTGATTCTCACGCAAAATCCTCAAAGACTAGGTATCACATATGATTTTAATATTTGCGTAAAGAACTCCATTAAATGCAATCACCTTAACGTTAGATTGAAGAGGTAATTAATTGTATCCCAAAACAAAGATCGAAACTCATTCATTTGCTTACAGCTGCACTTACCAATCATAATGTCTGCAGTAGAAAACTTTCATTGTGACTAAATGAACTTTAAATACTTCAAGTTTATTTAGTATTTTACATATCAAAACTATTTTATTACAATATTAATATCCGTGACCATATAGTATTTTTTAATTGGGTCATCTGAGAAATTGATGATGAAGTATTTCACAACTGAAAGCTGCTATCCGGAGACGTGTTTGTAAACGAAAAACACAACTGAAAGCTGCTATCTCGGAGACGTTTGTGAAACTGACTCTATTTGCATTTTATATTAAATATTACAATAAGAAACGACGAAATGTAGACATGGAGCTTAATAGTCGTTGTCCAGTGTTATTTTTTGCAAAAAACCCGTTTTATAACAGTTTTAAAATATGTTTTTACTGGAAATTGCATGCCTTTATTTATGTAATTAAATGTATATACAAAAATTTATGTAAAACTGTTGGTTGATTTAATATTTATATTCAAATATTTACTATAATATAACTCGCCATCACCGCCATTTTGTAATGTTCAAGATTAATAGTCCCGCCTCCCTGAAATGAAGCTAAAGCGGATTAGTCAGCCTGATTCGCAGGCGGGGCAGGGGTCGGAAAACTCTGGTAAAGTTCGGTTCAGGACATCGCCCATTTTTTGTGCAAGCGAGGGTACATTAAGAGAAATCTAATGAATTAATAAATACTAGTGACTGCCTCATTTCACACAAACTGGTTTTCTGTAAAAAAGTACATGCACATGCTCTGCTCATGAGAGACAAGTGAGATACCCCCATAAAAAAGTAATGTGTAATGCACTCTAACAAATATTTTTACAAAACACTTTAGAATACTGTAATGACATCATTTAGTATATCTGGATAAAATTACAACAATTGTTTAGTATCACGTTTATCGAATAAGCTTTTTTCATGATGCAATTTTTAACAGTGGTGGCCTTTTCTGAGCCTTGCTGTTGCATGACCCCAACTGTGTTCTTAGTAGTGATGCACTAAGAATGACAATTCTTAGGTAGGTACACTCAGTATGAGAAAAGGCAGAATAACACATTTAATAATTTGCATTTTTAGATATATTTGAAACTTTTTTCATTTTGGTACTAATTTTTTGTACAATTTTCCCCGACATCCTGAGTATCTAATGATTTCATGGATTATTTCATATGACTAAAGGCAGCTTAGTTTTCTCACAATTTTGCGTACGTTCAAAATTAGTAAAAAGTATTAAATTCAATATAGTAACTGAATCCATAAAACACGTAATTGAATGTCAAAATAATTACAACAGTAATCACAATTCAAGTTTTTTGTGAACTTTATTTTACAACAGAGTTTATACAAGAAGAAGTTATACAATACCTGACTCAAGAATGTCAACGATGAAACTAACATAAGTTAAAATTCTTGATTATAAATTAACTAGTATTCTTACACCAACATAATATAAAAATCGCGTGCATCACAAACAAACCTAACGCCTGGCGACAGGTTTAATATTCCAGGTTACAGCTATTATCGCAACGATAGGTGACATTTATCATAGCCTCAGGCGGAGTGGCAATATTCATATAAAAAATATTAAACATGAAAAAATTCCAACACCATTTTCCGCAAACCTTGAAAAACATATCAATAATAAATCAGTAAATATAATAGCAGCTTATAAGCTCCCCAATAGGACTTTCCCGATAAATTCATATAAACAACTATTCGTTGCCAATAATACAACCATCCTTTTAGGAAACCTCAAAAGCAAAAATAATACCTGGGGTTGTAATACTACATTTTGGCACGGTAAAAAATATTAGAATTCGTGACCAATAATACAATTGAGGTAATGACACTAAATGAACCGACACGATAATCATCGAATACAAGCAAGCGCCCCAGTCCGCCGTGCTGCCGCAGACCTCCGTAAAGGTAGAATCGCAAAGTTTTCAAAAATTATTGAAACTAGGCTCAAAATTTGTCGCTTTTTTAGTCGCTAATTTGTTACGCAAAAAAAAAAAATTGTCGCTCTTCATTTGACCCTGGTCTTAAGATTCGGCTAACGTGATATCAAGTTAGCATCGCAAACGCAAGAAAACCAACTAAATACAGACATAAATAAAAAATAACAACATAGAAATTTGTCGCTTTTTTGTCGTCCAGACATTACAAAAAAAAATTTTGTCGTTTCAAATATTACCGAAAATGCAATTTTTTCGCAAACGCGATGCCAACTTCATATCAAGTTAGCAACGCAAACGCAAGAAAACCAACTAATTACAGACATAAATTAAAAATAACAACACAGGAATTTGTCGCTCCACAGTTCTCCCAAAAAAAATTTGTCGCTCTTTA